>JAAGEH010000208.1:3488289-3636744 GCA_011751065.1 Lasiurus cinereus | reverse complement strand
CTTCTTCTTCTCTTCTTCTTCTTCTTCTTCTTCTTCTTCTTCTTCTTCTTCTTCTTCTTCTTCTTCTTCTTCTTCTCCTCCTCCTCCTCCTCCTCCTCCTCCTCCTCCTCCTCCTCCTTCTCTTCCTCCTCCTTCTTCTTTGTCTTATTCTCAATAAAAGTCAATGAAGAATCTTTTTTTAAAATGAACCATGGTACTGGGATAAAAACAAACATATAGATCAATGAAACACAATAGAGAGCCCAGAAATAAACCCATGTCTTTGTGGTCAATTAATATTTAACAAAAGAAGCAAGATTATACACTGGGATAAAGGCACTCATGGGAAAATTGAACAGATACATGCAAAATAATGAAACTAGATCATCTCCTTACATCATACACAAGAATAAAATCAAATTGGATTAAAAACTTAAAATATAAAACTCAAAACCATTTAAACCCTAGAGGGGAAAAACATAGGCAGTATAATTTTTGACATTTCTGTGAGCAATATTTTTTCTGATGTATCTCCTCAGACAAGAGAAAAAAAATAAGCAAATAGGACTATATAAAATTAAAAACTTTTGCACAGCAAACAAAACCATAAAAAATGAAGACAACCTACTGAATGGCAGAACATATTTACCAATGACACATCTGATAAGAAGTTAATATAAAAAAGGTATAAAAACTCAAACAACTCAACACACACACACACACACACACACACACACACACGAAAGCAATTAAAAAGTGAGCAAAGAATCTGAATAGATACTTTTCCAAAGATGACATAGAGATGGCCAATAGACATATAGAAAGATGTTCAATGTCACTAATCATCAGAAAAATGCAAATTAAAACTACAACAAGATTTCACTTCACACCTCTCAAAACAGCTACCATCAATAAGTCAAAAAAATGGCAAGTATTGATGAGAATGTAGGAAAAAGGGGACTTTCATGCACTGTTGAGGGTAATGTAATTTGGTGCAGTCACTGACGTTTCCTCAAATTTTTTTAAATGAAGCTGCTTTATGAGTCAGCAATTTTACTTCAGGGAATATAGCCAAAGAAACCTGAAATACTAATTCAAAATAACATGTGCACGCCTATGTTCATTGCATCATCATTTACAATAGCCAAGATTTGGATGCAGCTCAAGTGCCCATCAGTAGATGAGTAGATAAAAAAAGCTGTGGTACATTTACACAATGGAATACTACTCACCATAAACTAAAGGAATTCTTACCTTTCGGGACAACATGGATGAACCTATAGGTTATGATATTAAGTGAAATAAGCCACTCAGAGGATGACAAAAGCCAGATGATTTCATTTATATGTGGAATCTAATGAACAAATAAACACACAAAATATAAAGATTCATAGATACAGAGAACAGACTGTCAGCTGTCAGAAGAGAGGGGGTTGGTGAGCTGGGTGAAATGGGTGAAGGAACTAAGAAAAAAGGGAAAAAAAGCATAGTCACAGATAGCAGTATGTGATTACTAGAGGGAAAAGTGAGCAGGTAGGTAGAGGAAGGTAAACGGGAGATAAATAGTGATGGAAGGTGACTAGACTTGAGTTGATGAACACACAATCCATTATACAGATTATATATTATTGAGCTGTACACTTGAAACCTTTTTAATTGTATTAACCAACGTAACCCCAATAAATTCAATTAAAAATACAAATAAATCAGAGTAAGGTTAATAAAGAATGTGGAGATGGCTATATTTGACCAGCTGGTTGGAGACTCTCCCTTTAGTACTTGGGTGAGGAACCTTTTTTTCTGACAAGGGCCATTTAGATATTTACAAAATAATTTGCAGGCCAGACAAAATTATCAGTTTAAAAATTAGTCTGTTATATTTGGTCAGAACATTTAATTAATCACCCCAAATGCCTTGGCAGGGCCAGACCATATGATTTCTTGGGCCTTATAAGCCCGAGAGCCAGACACTCCCCATCCCTGCTTCCAGAGAAGATATTTTTTAAAATATATTTTATTGATTTTTTTTTACAGAGAGAAAGGGGGAGGGATAGAGAGTTAGAAACATCGATGAGAGAGAGACATCGATCAGCTGCCTCCTGCACGCCCCACACTGGGAATATGCCCGCAACCAAGATACATGCCCTTGACTGGAATCGAACCTGGGACCTTTCAGCCCGCAGGCCGACGCTCTATCCATTGAGTCAAACTGGTTTCGGCTAGAGATGATATTTTAAATAAAATCTTGAAGTAAATAAGTAAAAAAAAGAACAAAGGTCTAAACATAGACCATTCTAGAAAGAGCAAAGAGCAGGGGCTAAGGCCCAAGGAACAGCAAAGAGGCCAGTATAGCTGAAGAGGATTGAGAGATGGGGGGAACACAGGAAGATAAGGTTGAAGAGTATGCCACGGGTAGGACTTTTGAGTTTAGTTCATAATGAGATGAGAAGTCATTGGAGTTTTTTTAAAATTAAATCTTTATTATTCAGATTATTACATTTGTTTCTCTTTTTTCCCCTTCATAGCACCCCTCCACCCAGCTCCCACCCCTCCCTCTGCCCTTAGCTACCTCCCATTGATCTCATCCATAGGTGTATGATTTTTGTCCAGTCTCTCCCTGTACACCCCTCACCCCTTCCCCCCTGAGAATTATCAGTCCACTCCCTTTCTGTGCTCCTGATTCTATTATACTCACCAGTTTATTCTGTTGATCAAATTTTTAATTCACTTAATTTTTAGATTCACTTGTTGATAGATATGTATTTGTTGTTCATAATTTTTTGGCTTTTACCTTTTTCTTCTTCCTCTTCTAAAAGAGTACCTTTCAGCATTTCATATAATACTGGTTTGGAGTTGATGAACTCCTTTAGCTTTTTCTTATCTGTGAAGCTCTTTATCTGCCCTTCAATTCTGAATGTTAGCTTTGCTGGATAGATTATTCTTGGTTGTAGGTTCTTGCTATTCATCACGTTGAATATTTCTTGCCACTCCTGTCTGGCCTGCATCATTTCTGTTGAGAAATCAGCTGACAGTCGTATGGGTGCTCCCTTGTAGGTAATAAACTGTTTTTCTCTTGCTGCTTTTAATATTATCTCCTTCTCTTTTGCTCTTGGTATTTTAATTATGATGTGTCTTGGTGTGGTCCTCTTTGGATTCCTTTTATATGGGGTTCTGTGTGCTTCCTGGACTTGTACGTGTATTTCTTTTACCAGATGTGGGAAGTTTTCAGTCATTATTTCTTTAAACAGGTTTTCAGTGTCTTGCTCTCTCTCTTCTTCTGGCACCCCCACAATTCTGATGTTGGTATGCTGAAAGCTGTCCCAGAGTCTCCTTACATTATGTTCACATTTTTGGATTCTTTTCTCTTCTTGCTTTTCCAGTTGAATGTTGTCTGCTTCCTTATATTTCAAATTTTTTACTTGATTCTTGCCTTTCTCTAGTCTGCTGTTAGGACTCTGTATAATATTTTTTATTTCAGTCAGTGTATGTTTAATTTCTAGTTGATTCTTTTTCATCTCCTCTTGGGTCTCCCTAAATTTATCGAATTTTTCTAGCATGTTCTTGAAAAACCTTATAAGCGTGGTTTTGAACTCTATATCCAGTCATTTTTTTTTCCTCCATTTCTTTTGTTTGTGATCCCTTCCCTTATTTCGGCATTTTCACTATGCCGGGGAAACTTCTGTGTTGGATTCAGCCTTATGATACCAGACGCAAAACCGAAGAAGCCTCTGTTGAGCTTGGGAGGGTGGAGTCTCAGGGCTTAAGGGACCGCCTTGCCTTCCAGTCGGCCCCGCCCTCCACGGCCCCTGAGTCTCATGTGACTGGGTAATGGCTGGAGCGGTCCTTGTGCCCGAGCGCACCCGCAGTGCCTCTAACCGCTGCCTTTCCAGCTCCCCTGCGCACTAGGACCACATGAGTCTAGGTCCCCAGGGTTTCGCCCGAAACAGGGGCTTAGTGGAGTCAGAAGTGGCACAGTTTGGAGGGTCTGTCTCCCGCCCACTCGCGAAAGCCAGCGGCACAATCAGCAATCTGTCCTGCGCGCAGCACCGTGCGCGTGCAAGACCAGACCTGATCTTCTGCGACTCCCCTAAATTTCCATGCACCTCTCCCTTTTCACAATCCAAACTCCCCCCGTATGAGTTTCAGCTGGATCTGGGGTTTAGTGTCGTAAAATAAGGGGTTCAATGCCGTTGGGAGTCTCCGTTTCCCTCCCGCCAGAGAAAGCCAGCCAGGTCCTCTGGCACCCGCTCTCTCAGCACGCGCATCTCAGTACCTCGGCTTTTTGCAGCTCCTCTGGGTTTCTGTGAGCCCCTCTCTTTCCTTCTAGCTGTAGAACTTACACTCCACCAGCTTTCCTGTGGTTCTGGATGATGTCCGTTCTTTCTTTTAGTTGTAGTTTTGAAATTGTTGTGCGAGGCAGCAGTGTAGGTGTTTACCTATGCCGCCATCTTGGATTCTCCCTCATTGGAGTTTTGAACAGAGACATTATAAGATCTGAGTTGGATTTTTACAAGATAGCTCTAGTGGTTTGAGAAGAAGATGATGTGGTGGCAGCAAAGGGGAGAGGGGGCACAGCACCAGAGTACAAGAGTAGAAGAAGAAAGCATACCACTTAAGAAGTTATTGCTGTCATCAGCAGAGAGATAATGACTACTCAGGTGACTACTCAGACTGAGTTAGTAGCCATGTCTATGACAAGAGGTGGTTATATTTGGGACATATTTTGAAGGTGTACCTAAAAAGAATTAGCAGTGAATTGGAAGTAAGAAAGTAGGAAAGAGAGGGGTCAAAGGCCTCCTAGGCTTCGGGCCTATGCAAGAAAGAAGAAGAGGTTTGGGAGGGAAAGGATGAATCTTAAGTTTTATTTTCTCACAGTTTCATGTGTTATGTTCTCTGGACATATCTGGAGGGTTTGGTAGGCCAGTTGGAGCATATCACATGATCTCACTCATATGTGGGATATAATAATCAACATAATTTGATGAACAAGAATAGATTCAGAGTCAAATGGCAGGGGAGGGGAGGGGAGGGTTAGAGAGCAACCAAAGGACTTGTACACATGTCCATTAGCATAACCAATGGACACAGACACTGGGGCAATGGGGGGTTGTCTTGGGTGGGAATGACTGGGGGGAACATCAATTGGGGGAAAAGGAGACATATGTAAACTTTATTTTATATATATATATACATATATACATATTATTGATTTTTTACAGAAAGGAAGGGAGAGGGATAGAGAGTTAGAAACATTGAGAGAGAGACATCAATCATCTGCCTCCTGCATGCCCCCTACTGTGGATGTGCCCGCAACCAAGATACATGCTTTTGACCGGAATCGAACCTGGGACCTTTCAGTCCACAGGCTGATGCTCTATTCACTGAGACAAACCGGTTTCGGCCATATGTAAAACTTTGGACAATAAAAAAATAAAAAATAAAGGTCAGGACAAGAGAGAGCTATCTCCAGCTATTTCTGGATGAAATGAGATAAAAACACATGCATATACGTGGGGCTCTTTCAAAAGTTGTGTGTGCATCAGGAATAAATGACAAGATGCTTCTTCTCAGTTGCTATATCATGCGCTTGTTAATATTTTGATAACTAAAATCTCTTCCCATATTCTAATTGATCTTTTTTCAATCAATTGGACAGTCTGGTTTAAGAATGTACAGTTCTCTTGAAACTCAGTACAACTACTGTTACTTTAACGTTTTAAAAATGTCTTCTACTAATAGTTTTATTTGTCTGGAACTGCTCCCTCATGTGGGGAAAAAAGGAAGAATGCTCTAGACTGCCTGAACTGGACAGCAAAACTCAGTCTGGACACAAGAGGGTGCCATGCAGACAGTCAGTGCCTGCAGGAACTAAAAAGGTGGCGGATTGGAGAGTTCTCAGATCCCAAATCGGGGCTCCTGGGATTCTGAGCCAAGGAGGGCTGCCCTCAGATCACTAGTATTGGACCATTTTGGTCAGGATGTAATAGGGCCAGACAGGGTTTTTCCACAGGGAGCCCATTAAAAAAGAAAATAGGAAAACAGGACACATACAGGAGAAAAGGGAAAACAAGAAAGCAAGCAAAAATTAAGGAAACCAATAGGTGCCAATTATGAGGCATGGGAGACTTTCGGAAATTCAGGGCTAGAAGGGACCTGAGAGACCATCTTGTTGAATCTTCCACTTCCCAGGAAAAGGAGCTAAGGTGGCTTCTGCTTTCTTTTCCCTGGTGTCAGATGTCATGCCTGCAGGCTGCTTGTCGTATGGGAAACATAAGCACTTACTGTCTCTTACTTGATTCCCAAATACTAACTGTTGCAGCTTGGAACATTCAACATTTTAAAGATGGCAGTTCTCCCAAACTAACTCATAAATTTTAGCAGGGTGGCGGCAGTCTTGACCTGGCTGAAAAACGTTGCTGCTTTGTGGGGAGCTGTGTGAAATGTGAAACTGGAAGCTATCACATCCAGTCAGGGACCATCTGAGGTTTTTCTGGGACCAAGCCAGGCACTGAGAGGCTATTTGCTTTACTGACTGCCTTTGTCTTCCTCCTCCCACCCCATTGCATGCCAAATCAGGGCGCAAATGCAGGTGGGAGGGGCACCTGGGGCAGAGGCAGCTGCTGAGGAGGGTGCCCTGTGGCATAAATGAAAAAGGAACTTATAGTGTGACTGGGGTGGGAGGAGGGAGACAAAGGCAGTGAGTAAAGCAAATAGCCTCTCAGTGCCTGGCTTGGTCCCAGAAAAACCTCAGATGGTCCCTGACTGGATGTGATAGCTTCCAGTTTCACATTTCACACAGCTCCCCACAAAGCAGCAATGTTTTTCAGCCAGGTCAAGACTGCCGCCACCCTGCTAAAATTTATGAGTTAGTTTGGGAGAACTGCCATCTTTAAAATGTTGAATGTTCCAAGCTGCAACAGTTAGTATTTGGGAATTCAAAATCAAGGGCAAGGAATGAGGACACATATGTAATACTTTAATCAATAAAGAAATTTTTTTTTAAATCAGGGGCAAGTGTCCACCCTCAGGGTGCTTAATGTGGGCAGCAGTGGGGTGCGGTGGAGGGGACATTTGGTTTCCCTTGCTCACCTCACAATGAGAAAAGAGGCTGAGTTTTCTTAGAAATAACCTCTAGATTCTGGTCACTGGAGGAAGGAAACGTCTGTGGTTCAGCAGGTGCCCGGCCCCCTGCTGTGATGTCACACACCACACAGAGGTGAGCACTCCTTTCGGTCAGTCAGGCCCTGCCCCGGGTTACCTGTATTTTGTTCCTAAAATAAAAGTTGCAGGTCCCAAGTGCCTCACTCGTGTCCTTCCCCTTCCACTCCTGCTACATAATTCCCTGAAAGTCCCCAAAAGGATACGCCTCACAGGTGCTCACAAACAAGTCCTTTCCCAACCGGTGCAGCCCCCATTGTCCTCCCCGGCTCTGACTTCCTCTTCCCTGCCCAGCCTGAGGCACACTTTGAAGCCGAACCACAGCACTACCTGTTGTGTCACCACTGAGCCACCTTCTTTGATGTCCCATGAACAAACAGGCCATGGAGACCCAATGTTTTCTTTGAAGTTCTAAAGCCCACAAACCCAGTGCTTCACAAGCTTCAGTGATGTCAACACTCCTTCCCCTTGTCCTGGTTCAGGACTTTGACATTCCAGAAGCAAAGCAATTTTGCTTGTGCCTTTCTCAGAAAGTTTTAGGAAAAAAAATGCTTTCTTTTATTTTTTATTTTTTATTTTTTTGCTTTTGACTTCTCTGTCCCACAGTTGCACTCACTGTCCTCCTCTCTCCTTGCAATGCCCCCTCTCCTTTGAGCTGAGGCTGATGCTCCTCTTGGACCCTTTCAGTAAAAGGGATGGCTTTAGAATCTCAACGAGGCAGCAGCGCCCAGGGAGGAGAGTGTTGTGGTCCAATGAGCGTGGCCACCCCTCTCCTGAGTTGTTGAAATTCCAGGTGATGCAGGAGACTGTGCCATCTACTAAGAAGCCTTGGACAATCTCTAAACCTCCGCAGGCTGGACACCTCAGATCTCCCTGCTGTGTCCATCCCAGGCCTCACTCAGATCTTGGTGTAGGAGATGCTGCCAACTGTGAGGTTCTGGGGGCTGAGTGGGCCCAGGGCCTGAAGTCTGGGTCCGAGAAGCAGTCTCAGGACACAGCCTGCCCCATCCCTGCCTAATCACAGCCCCCTGCCCATCCAGCTGGATCTCAGCAGGCTGTATTGTTGCTGACAGTTCTCCCTACATCTGGCCTCCAGTTGGGCTCACTCATCGTGGGGGTTAGAGGTGGGGGAGGAAGGGATCAGGTTATGGCACTGGCACGTCAGAGGGACAGAGAGCCAGTGGTCCCCTTCTCAGGGGTGCCCTGGCTGGCTGCACTCTGGGCTGAAGGTCACAGTTCCAGTCATCCTGTCAGGCAGCCCTCCCACACACCTCCTTCAAGCTCCAGTAACTGCCTCCTGCCTCTTCAGGCCTGGGGCAGCTAAGGGCTCTGGATGCAAGGAGCCCCAGGGAGCCCCACTTTTCCTTGTGGTCTCCCACTTTGCCCACTATTGTGTCAAGGGACTCTTCTCAAATTATCCTCTTAGGTGAGTTGCCATTTTTTGTTGGTATCTTACTGATATAAGGGGTGTTCCTGGCATTCCATAGGGATGGTTATTCCCTGTGTGGGACTAATCAGCTCACCACGGGGGACACAACCTTGGCCCACACTCACTAAATGCCAGTAGCACCCCAAGTCCTATGCTGTTCCTGCTTATCTATTTGACTCAGTTCCTAATTCTACTTTCTTGTCAACAATGTGAAAACTGATCTCGGCCTTTGAAATATTTTGCCTTTGCTAACTTACCCACACTTTGTCAGTACAGGGCACTCGAGAGATGCAGCAGGAGGCCAGGCTTTCACTTCCTGGTTCCTGTCTGGGTGGGCTTCTGGCTCCTGCAGCACATGTGGCCTCCCCAGCACCAGGTGGTCAGCAGCTTCCCCTGGCACCCCACCCTACCCCAGCAGTTTCCTAGGGGTATACTTCCACTCAAGGACTCCCCTGTGATTGACTTTCCACCACACCCCAGAAGCTGGATTTCCACTAAATTCCAAGGCAACTTATCAATGAATCCCTTGTCACTTCAATTCGCTGTTGAAGTTAATAATTTTTTACATTTAACTTTCCCTGTTCAAGAGAGAAAGTTCCTAGAGAAGTAAGACACCTTGCTGGCCAGGCCAAAGAATGTAACTTCCTTTTGCTGTAAGCCTCTATTATGTGGCATTTAAATCTCACTTCCTCACACAGTCAGCTGCTTCCACTTTCATTTCTCCTCTGCACCTCAATCTGCCATCCCACCATTTTAGGAGCAGTTAACCACACCATCTCACCATCTCTGTCACATAGCACCCAGTATGGGTGGAATCAGAAAACCTTCAGTCGTGGACCAGGGCTACATTATAGGCATAAGGATATTTATAGCACATATGTTGATAAAACAGTGAAAATAATTTAATTGTCCCAGAATAAGTAGCTGATTGAATAAATAATGGTATATCTATCTATACAATAAAAAATTAGACAAGAGTTACAATTATTGGTACAAAAAGCTGATTCTCAAATTGTTGAATAACAGCTACATTAGAATCAGCCAGGGTCTTATATTAAAAATATAGGTTTCTGGTCACAGGTCCAGATGACTGAATCTGAATCTCTGGGAGCAAGACTTAAAATTTTTATTTTAACAGGCTATTCCAGTGATATTTAATGTACGCTACGCTGTAGTTTAAAAACTTTTAGCCATGGAAATCTAGTTCATCATGAGAGAAAATAAGCATAACATATTGTTAAATGAAAACTGCATGAAAAGAATTGACAATATAACCCATTTTTAAAATAGTGTAGGTAGAAAAAATAGATAGATGATAGATAGATAGATAGATAGATAGATAGATAGATAGAATAGAGTGAAAGGATACACACCAACACATTAACAATAGTTTGAGATAAGTTTACAGATTTTTACTTCACTTGTTTGCTTGTTATGTGCCATTTCTAAATTTCCAAAATAAACATTTAAGTATTCATGAATAGTTAGCAAAACAAAAGTTGTTTTGTTTTTATAGAATTATATAGGAGTTAAACTCTTTAAGAATTATTTTTTACTTTTATCTTGGATTTTTAAAATAGCAAATTGAAATAAGTTGCAACATTTTATACCACATAACAACATTTTAAACAAAGAATTAAGAATAAAGAAAAAATACAGATATTAAAATGAAATGAAGCCAAGATGAAGATTAGTACAGTATTGTTTCTAAAGTGTGCTATATTTGGCTCTTTTTATATCACACAACACCTGAGTAGACATGAGCAGTTAGTGGGGAGGCGAGGATTACTACACATGTTCACATGGATGGTTAATGTATTGATTAGAATGCTCTTAACCAACACAAGAGATTCACTGGAGCTTTGATTAATTTTCTTTATAACTCCCAACTCAAGAAAAGTACAGCAAGCAAGTATGATAGCTAAAGTCCCTCTGCTGCAACTGTGGGAACTCACACCAAATCTAGAGGCCTAGTGCATGAAAATTGTGCACTGGTCGGGTCCCTAGTGTCTGCCGGCGGCCGACCTGGTACTCCCTCCCCTTTCTGGCCACCTTCCAGAGCCAGGGCCTCCCTCTCTTCCCCCAACTGGCCCACCCCCTGGTTGAAGTCCTGGAAGAACTCGGTAGAGGGGACGATATTAGCTTTTATTATATAGGGTGAGCAAAGAAATTGAAAAACATCATTCCAAAGATCTAGAAATGGCAAACAAGCATTTGAAAAGATGTTCGACTGTGATTAGTTATGTGGATTAAGATTTTAAGTGTCAAGCCTGTTTTGTCTTCCTTTCCATTTCAGTCACTGGTGACTGACATGACACTTAACATGTTAAGGACAGGAAAATTAAAACCATAATGAGATGCCACTTTACATCCAGTAGGATGGCTAGAATTTAAAAAAAAGAAAAAAGGAAGGGTAGGAGGGAGAGAAGGAGTGAGGAAGGGAGGAAGGAAGGAAGGAAGGAGAAAGGAAAGGATGATTAGAACTCTCATAAATTGCTGTAAGAGTGTAAAATGTACAATGTTAATACAAAATGCAGTGCAGTCACTTCAGAAAACATTTGGCAGTTGCTCAATAAATTAAACAAAAAAAATTGCCATATGACCCAACAATTCCCCTCCGGGGTATAGCCCCAAAATTAAAATCAAGCATTTAAACAAATACTTGTAAGTGAACATTTCCTAGCAGCATTGTACACAATAGCCAAAAAGTGGAAACAACATAATTGTTTATCAACTGAAGGATGGATAAACAAAAAGTGGTATACTCATGCAAGGGAATATTATCCTATCTAATAAAAGAATAATATGTAAATTAACAGTCACTCTGTGGAAAAATGGCGGCACTCATAGCATCTACTTCTTGGCCAAGAAGGGAGAGAAGGAGCCTCTGGCCAGAGGAATGGGTGTAAGATGCTGATCTCGCATCCCAACGGATGTGAGCTCAGTGTCTACGCCCAGGCTGTGTGGAGGAAAGGAAGGGGCCTGTGGGGCTCGAGCCCAGCATCCACTCCTCAGCCACAAGGAGGCAGAGGAAGACCCAGAAAAATGGATCTTTCCAGTTCCTGATGCTGACGGAGCCCTATGAGTGCTGGGGTCCTCTGCCTGCAGCCCCCAGTCGCAACCCAGCAGCCCCAATCACAGACTGGAAGCCCCCTGCTTGCGGTCCAGATGCTACCAGCATGGTGCTGAGGTGGTGGAGGGGTGTTTGGCGGGCACGCTATAGACATCAAATCACTACCACAGAGGCCATCCCCAACCCACACTCGAATGTAGTCCAAGGGGCGACTACTGAGGCATGGCTCCCAAGGCAGCTGATGCACACCATGCCGGGCAGGGAAGCCGGACCTGAAAGCCCAAGCCCCTGAATACCTAAGCTGCATGGCATCATGGGCTGGGGCCCTGAGAAGGCCCCAAGACAAGCATCTTCCCAGAAGCTGTGCAGAAGGAGGGGAGGAGCCTCTGGTTAGAGGCCAGGGTGAGGGATGCTGGGATCTTTACAGACCAGGCTGAGGGACATCCCCTCTCTGCACCCAATTTCATGCACCAGGCCTCTAGTTCAGTCATAATAAGGAAGTATAAATGCTACAACATGGAATAACCTTGAAAACCTTCTACTGAGTTAAAGAAACCACAGATAAAATGTCACATATTCCATTTACATTAAACCTCTAGAATAGGCAAATCCATAAGAGATAGAAAGTTAATTGTGTTTTCAGGGGCTGAGGAGAGTGGGAAATGAGGAGTGATTACTAAATGGGTATGAGTTTTCCTTTTGAGGCAAATCATTTGTCTTGGGACAAGATAGAAGTGCTGGTTAAACACCATTGTGAATGTCCTCAATGCCACCAAATTATACACTTTAAAATGGTTAATGGTTAATTTTATGTTACATGAATTTTGCCTCAATTTTAAAAAAGTCAGGTACTTTCAGGGTCACTTTGTGAAATTTAAATTTGAGAAAACTGGGGCTTTTTAGAAGACTCTGTTTGGAGAAGAAGTGGGAATAATTAATTCAGTTCAGGACATTTGAGTTTGACATGTCTATGGGGCTTCCAGGTGAAGGTGCTAGAAGTCAATTGGGATTGCCAGTCTAGAGAGGGGAGAGAAGTCTGGGCTGGAGCGCTAGCTTTGAGGGCCATCAGCCTGGAGGTAGACACTTAATCTCCCCATGTGTGTTCTCCTCAGGACCCCTAGTACAAATGGAATGGAATATGGGCCCCAATGGAAAAAAATCACCTCATTGGCCCTGGATGGTTCTTCCTTGAGATGTGTACTCATTCTAGTGGGCTTTATAGTCATTCAGTGTTTTTAATGAAGGTACAGGTTCGCCTTGCAGAATCGCCTCTGCTCTCATGTGGGTGGGTTTCTCTGACATCCCAGAATAGTAAAAAAAAAGTGACCTATGTTTGTCACATTACTGAAAAACCAACCACAGGTTTTTTTACTCAGTGAGGTGTGAAGGAGGGCTCCCTCTGGTCTTTCCCAGAATTAGATCCCAGGTGTTTGTGGTGGGCGTATTGGAGAGCCCACTGATGTGTCACAGAGATGAGATGCTGTGGCTGACAGAGCCAGATCACACTTTTTTGCAAGTATTTTCTAATGTTTTCTGAAATTGGAACAAATGTCAGGCTATTAGTAATATTTAAGATGGCAATTTAAAGAGAAAATATGGTAAACTTAATAACTGCTTAATCTGAATAAGGAGTATATTGCATTATTTTCTCCATATGTTATATGTTGAAAATAATTATATCATTTCTTAACACTCTTTATCATTATAGTGGTTTAGATTTCACACAAATTTTTTAAGCCTAAGTTTTGTTCTAGCCAGAGAGCTAGGAAGCTTCACACAGAACTAGTGCCTGCATGATGGACCAGTTTGGTGGCACTTCCTATTCCAAATAAATATCCTAAGCCTTAGGTTACAATAAATAGTGAGGTGGAGTAGGAAGGTTGGTCAATTAGAATTGAAAATGCAAGTTGACATGGATAACATTTTAAATAGAAGTCATCCCTTCCACAAATGGATCAATCTTAACTTCGCAATATATCCCAGAACAACCTGTTGAGGGGTTCAATCACACAACTACATTCCAATGTAGAGAGGAGTTTTTTTTCCCATGTAGCAGTAGAACTTCCCAGAGCAGGCTGCTCTCTGCTTGTCCACTCTCAGTTGTGTGTCCCCAGGGCAGCCTCGTCTGTTGGAGGCTGTTTTTGAGGCAGACCGGCCTATGCCTGCTGCACGAGGACTTCCAGATATTGCCTTTGACTTGGCAGGAGACAGCTGCCTACCATGGGCCATGGTAGCCACAGGCCTGAGCAGTCCAGCCCTCCTCTGGTCTCTAAGATCTACAGATTTTTTTTTTCACTTAGATAAACATATTAGAATTTCCCTTTATAGTCTGTGCTTTTTGTATCTTGGTAAGGAAACTTCTCTACCCTCAAATCATACATATATTTTATATTTTCTTTTAAACTTGTAAAAATTTGTTTCTTACCTTCATGGCTTGTTTAACAATAAATAATTGTTAATGTTTGATTTCTATTTGGTGGTGTGAATTGGGATGTCACTTAATCTTCCCCACATGAATAACCAATTGTCCAGCAGCATTGATCAGAGTTCATCTTTTCTCCACTTATTTTTCATGCCTCTGTCATCTGTGGAGTCATCAAAAGTCTAAAGAGAATAAAATTTTCTACTCTTTTCCACTGTTTTTTTGTTTTTGTTAATCCTTGTGTAATCATTGTCTTAATAACTATAGTCTTGTTACAAATATTGACATTTGGTAAGATAAGCCCTATCACATTCTTCTCCAATTCGTTCTTGGGTATTCTAGGCCTTTTACTTTTTTTTTTAATATATTTTATTGATTTTTCACAGAGAGGAAGGGAGAGGGATAGAAAGTTAGAAACATCGATGAGAGAGAGACATCGATCAGCCGCCTCCTGCACGCCCCCTACTGGGGATGTGCCCGCAAACAATGTATGTGCCCTTGACCGGAATCGAACCTGGAACCCTTCAGTCCGCAGGCCGACGCTCTATCCACTGAGCCAAACCGGTTTCGGCATGCCTTTTACTTTTTTATTTAAATTTTAAAAAAACTTGTTAAGTTCATAGAAAATCCTACTGGGCTTTTGATGAGAATGGTAATGCATCTATGACTTGATTTGTGGGAGAATTGACATCTTTAGAAATATTAAATCTTTTAAAGGGCAAAGTATGTTTCACCATTTTTTTTCTTTTTAAAAATAACTTTCTTCTTAAAAGCTGCACACACACCTATTATTTATTCCTAGGTACCTTAGAGACTTTTTTCTTATCCTATCTAATAAAAGAGTAATATGCAAATTGACTGTATCTCTGCTATACCCACAGGCCATGTCCATCAGCCAACAAGTATGCAAATTAACCCAATCAAGGTGGCTGTGGCCACAGAGTGAGCAGGAGGCTTAGATTTCCCCAGTGATGGAGGAAGCCAAGCTTTCTGCCCACTCTGCCCTGCCCTGGCCTCCATTAAAGGCTACAAAGTTTCAATTATAAAAGTTAAATAAATCCCAGATACCAGAGCCTCTGCTTGGGTCACCAGGGGACATGGCTGGCCTGCAAACCATCACAGTCCCCTTGCCCAGGCCATCCCACACCCTAAGAGAACCCCCATTCTGATCCGGGACACTCTTCAGGAAAAACCAGCTTGCCCTCACCCATGCACCAGGCCTCTATCCTATCTAATAAAAGAGTAATATGCAGATTGACCATCACTCCAACACACAAGATGGCTGTCCCCATGTGGACACAAGATGGCTGCCACAAGATGGCCAGCAGGGGAGGTACCAGGTCTGCAAGAGAGGCAGTTGTGGGTGATCAGGTCAGCAGGGGAGGGCAGTTGGGAGGGACCAGGTCTGCAAGGGAAGGCAGTTGGAGTGATCAAGCCTGCAGGGGAGGGCAGTTAGGGGTGACCAGGCCATTAGAGGAGTGAAGTTGGGACTGACCAGGCCTGCAGGAAAGGGCAATTAAGGGAACCAGGCTGCAGTGGAGAGCAGTTGTGGGGGACCAAGCCTGCAAGGGAGGGCAGTTAGGGGCAATCAGGCTGGCAAGGGAGCAGTTAGGCATCAATCAAGCTGGCAGGCAAAATCGGTTAAGGGCAATCAGGAAGGCAGGCAGGTGAGAAGTTGGGAGCCAGAAGTCCAAGATTGTGAGAGGGATGTCCGATCCCTCGAGGGGACCCAGATTGGAGAGAGTACAGGCTGGACTGAGGGACACCCTCCCCTCATGCACAAATTTTGTGCACTAGGCCTCTAGTCGTGAATAAAATCTTTTTTTAAATTACATTTTAGAATTGTATGTTGTAGGTCTCTAGAACCCAACTGATTTTTCTATATTCACCTTGTACCCAGCAATGTCACTGAAATCAATGCTCTCCAGTTCCTAGTTTCTTGGGATATATTCCTAGAAGTGAGATCACTGGGTCAAGTGAGAGTTCCATTTTTTAGTTTTTTGAGGAAACTCCATTCCCACCAGCAGTGCATGAGGGTTCCTTTTTCTCCACATCCTCACCAGCACTTGTCCTTTATTGATTTATTGATGATAGCCATTCTGATAGGTGTGAGATGATACTGCATCGTTGTTTTGATTTGCATATATCAGATGATTAGTGACTTTGAGCATGTTTTTATATGTCTCTTGGCCTTCCTTATGTCCTCCTTCAAAAAGTATCTATTTAGGTCCATTGCCCATTTTTTGATTGGGTTGTTTATCTTCAATTTGTTAAGCTGTATGAATTCCCTATTAATGTTAGAGATTATTGGTGATAACATTGGCAAATATGTTCTCCCATGCAGTGGGCCTTCTTGTTGTTTTGTTGATGGTTTCTTTTGCTGTATGTTATGCTAAGCAAAATAAGTCAGTCAGAGAAAGATAAATATCACATAATCTCACTCATTTGTGGAATATGATGAACAACAAACTGATGAACAAAAACAGATCCAAAGACAGAGAAGCATCTATCAGACTGTCAAACCTCAAAGGGAAGGTAGGGGTGGGTGGGGGTAGGGGGAGAGATCAACCAAAGGACTTGTATGCATGCATATAAGGCTAACCAATGAACACAGACACCAGGGGGGTGAGGGCATGAGTGAGGGGGTAAGGAGGAGTAATAGGGGAATAAGGACACATATGTTATACCTTAATCAATAAAGAGAAAAAAAGATTCTCATCAATGATTCTTTTTTACTAATAAAAATTGCATTGATATAAACCATGCCTATGCACTCAGAATTACTGATGTACAAGTATAAAGTTCCAGACTTTGAAATATATCACATCTCTTATTTTCTACAAATGGATGTAATTTTTTACTTGAGCCTGCCATGCATTTGAGCTATCAGTGAATTTATCCTTAGTTAGCCATTCTTGTGATTAATTTCACACTAGGGTTATGTCATAGTTCTTGTGTCTGAGACATGGCCAAGGCCCAGAGATCTAAGAGACCACACATCAGTACAGTTGATTTATTGCAGGCACATCTGTTTTCTTTGTGAGTCAGGCCTATTTAGTGACTTATTCTGGAAAGCTTGATGGGAGGGTAAAGCCAATAGAGTGCTGCATCAGAGCACCAGCAGCTATTCCATGGGCAGAAAATACAGACTGGGACAGAGAATCCAAGATGGCAGCATAGGTAACCACCTACACTGTTGCCTCGCACAACAATTTCAAAACTACAACTAAAAGACAAAACGGACATCATCCAGAACCAAAGGAAAGCTGGCTGAGTGGAAATTCTACAACTAGAAGGAAAGAGAGGGGCTCACAGAGACCCAGAGGATCTGCAAAAAGCTGAGGTACAGAGACGCGTGTGGAGCAAGCGGGTGCCAGAGTACCTGGCTGCTTTTCTCTGGCGGGAGGGAGACAGAGACTCTCAATGGCATTGAATCCCTTATCCTATGACACTAAACCCCAGATCCAACTAAAACTCATACCGGGGGAGTTTGGACTGTAAAAAGGGAGAAGTGCACGGAAATTTAGGGGAGTCGCAAAAGATCAGGAGTCTGGTAGCGCGCACAGCACTGTGCGCAGAGGACCGACTGCTGATTGTGCTGCTGGCTTTCACGAGTGGGTGTGAGATAGACCCTCGCAACTGTGTCACTTCTAACTTTACTAAACACCAGTTTCAGGCAAAACCCTGGGGACCCAGACTCATATGGTCTCAGAGCGCAGGGGAGCCAGAGGGGCAGCAGTCTAGAGGCACTGCAAGAGAGAGCGCATGCGCGCACAGGGACCGCTCCAGTGATTACCCAGTCTTGTGAGACTCAGGGGCCCTGGAGGGATGGGCCAACTGGAAGGCAAGGCAGTCCCTTAAGCCCTGAGACTCCACCCATCCCAAGCTCAACAGAGAGGCTTCTGCAGTTTTGCAACTCTTGTATCATAAGGCTGAATCCAACACAGAAGTTCTCCCGGCACAGTGAAAATGCTGAGACAAGGGAAGGGATCACAAACAAAAGAAATGGAGGAAAACAAATGACTGTATATAGAGTTCAAAACCACACTTATAAGGTTTTTCAAGAATATCCTAGAAAAGTTGGATAAAGTTAGCGAGAGCCCAGAGGAGATGAAAAAGAACCAACTAGAGATGCAGAAGATCCAACTAGAGATGGAAAAGGACCAACTAGAGATTTAAAAGGACCAACTAGAAATTAAACATACACTGACTGAAATAAAAAATATTATACAGAGACCTAACAGCAGAGTAGAGAAAGGCAAGAATCAAGTCAAAAATTTGAAATATAAAGAATCAGAAACCACTCAACTGGAAAAGCAAGAAGAGAAAAGAATCCAAAAATGTGAAGATAATGTAAGGAGCCCCTGGGACAGCTTCAAGCATACCAACATCAGAATTGTGGGGGTGCCAGAATAAGAGAGAGAGCAAGATACTGAAAACCTGTTTAAAGAAATAATGACTGAAAACTTCCAACATCTGGTAAAAGAAATACACTTACAAGTCCAGGAAGCACACAGAACCCCATATAAAAGGAATCCAAAGATGACTACACCAAGACACATCATCATTAAAATACCAAGAGCAAAAGACAAAGAGAGAATATTCAAAGAAGCAAGAGAAAAACAGTTCATTACCTACAAGGGAGCACCCATATGACTGTCAGCTGATTTCTCAACAGAAATGATGAAGGCCAGATGGGAGTGGCAAGAAATATTCAAAGTGATGAATAGCAGGAACCTACAACCAGGAATACTCTATCCAGCAAAGCTATCATTCAGAATTGAAGGGCAGATAAAGAGCTTCACAGATAAGAAAAAGCTAAAGGAGTTCATCAACTCCAAATCAGTATTATATGAAATGCTGAAAGGTACTCTTTTAGGAGAGGAAGAAGAAAAAGGTAAAAGGTAAAAAATTATGAACAACAAATACATATCTATCAACAAGTGAATCTAAAAATTAAGTGAACTAAAAATTTGATCAACAGAATAAACTGGTGAATATAATAGAATCAGGAGCACAGAAAGAGAGTGGACTGATAATTCTCAGGGGGAAAGTGGTGAGGGCTGTACAGGGAGAGACTGGACAAAAATCATACACCTATGGATGAGGTCAACGGGAGGGAGGGAAGGGTAGAGGAAAAAGTGGGAGCCGCGTGGAGGGGAGTTATGGAGGGGGAACAAGGAGAAACAAATGTAATAATCTGAATAATAAAGATTTAATTTAAAAAATAAAAGAAAATGCAGACTGGAAACAACGCACTAAAAAGGAGAGAAAAGGAGAGGACAGGCTAGTCAGAGAGTTATGTTACAGTCATAAGTAGTACTCCCTCTCCAGGCATGAAAAGTCTAAGGAGAACATGACCTTTTAAAAATCTCTTCTACAAACACTGCTCAGTGATTTTCATGAGCTATAATTGTGTCACAAGTAATCCCTTATGTGCAAAGGACTCTCTATAAAGATGAGTATATTTCTCTGGGTATATTACTACTCTGAGCAAAATTGGCGTTTTTTAGTGAGGAAAAAGGGGGAACTGGATATAGGGCTAGGCAATTAGCAATGTCAGCATGAATAATAACTTCTATTTAAAAATGAGCACACAGAGGAATCCACAGGCAGAGAAATCTCAGACATATGCCGAAGCAATTTCTTCATTGATACCATCCTAGGGCAATGGAAACTAAAGAGAAAATAAACAAATGGGACTACATCAAAATAAAAAGCTTTTCTCCAGCAAAATAAACCATCAACAAAAAATAAGAAAGCCCACTGTATGAGAGAACATATTTGCAAATGTTATCACTGATAAAGGTTTAATCTCTAACATCTACAGCCAACTTACACAACTTAATAAAAGGAAGATAAATGATCCAATAAAAAAAAAAAGGGCAACAGACCTAAATAGAATCTTTTTGAAAGAAGATAGAAGGAAGGCCAAGAGACCTATAAAAACATGCTCAAAGTCACTAATTATGTGAGAGATGCAAATCAAAATGACAATACAGTACCATCTCACATCTGTCAGAATGGCTATCATCAACAAATCAACAAACGACAAATGCTGGTGAGGATGCGGAGAAAAAGGAACCCTCGTGCACTGCTGGTGGGAATGTATACTGGTGCAGCCACTGTGGAGAACATATGGAGTGTCCTCAAAAAACTAAAAAATGGAACTCCCATTTGACCCAATAATCCCACTTCTAGGAATATAACTCAAGAAACTAGAAACACCAATCAGAAAAGATATATGCACAACTATGTTCATAGCAGCACAATTCACCATAGCTAAGATTTGAAAACAGCAGATGAGTGGATTAGAAAACTATGGTACATCTACACAATGGAATACTACACTGCTATAAAAAATAAGGAATTCTTACCATTTGCAGCAGTATAGATGGAGCTGGAGAGCATTATAGCATTATGTTAAGTGAAATAAGCCAAGCAATGAAAGAAAAATACCACATGATCTCACTCACTTATGGAAAATAAAGAACATTATAACCTAATAAACAAAAAGATAGATACAGAGGCAGTAAAGCACCGAACAGACTGTCAAATTACAGTGGGAAAGTAGGGGAGTATTGGGGAGGGGGAGGGGGAAGATCAACCAAAGGACTTGTGTGCATGCATATAAGCACACCAAATGGACACAAGACACTGGGGGTGGGGGATGAGGGCATGTGATAGGGGGTAAGGGAGGCTGGGGGAAGGTCAATGGGTGGGGGGAAGGAGATATATGTACTAATACATGTAATACTTTAAACAATAAAAAAGTATTATAAAAATAAAAATGAGCACACTAAATCTTACAACCTTCTCCACAAACATAAGCCAGGAAATCTTTAAGGCTGCTTTAGAGGTATCATAATAAATCTTATCTCCTAAGGCAGATAAGTATAGAATCTGTAATGAAATTGTGTATCTTAGATTTGCAACCTGTGTATAAAGGGACTCTGCTAGAGCTTGGAGCTTTAAGAGACATTTGATGTGGTAGCTTTGTCACCAGGGAGGATTCATGCAACTACACCTGAGGTTGTGCACAGGAAGAAATCTGCCCACCCCACCCCATCAGGTCCTTGGGTGGGAGAAGCTGAAGAGTTACTGGAGAAAGCCACAAGCTTGTCATTTTGCTTCTTCACCAAAGTGTCCTAAACATTTATTATCTTATGGTGTCTCCAGCCAGTGTTAGGGAGACTGCTCTGTGACCACCAGGAGGTTTTCTATTGGGTTAAGGTCATGGACAGAGGACTCTTTGGACTACCTGCCTGGGAAGAGTTGGCTGTCCGCACACAGACTGCAGCGGGAGGAGTTTCCCTCAGAATCTCAGAAAGTAGGTCCAAGCACTGGCAAGTTTCCATGACCCCCAGACTCTATCACCTCAGCACTTTCTCCTTTCATTCCCAATTTAACTCATAAAGTTGCTCAGTGATACTCCTTACACATAAAACATTACTTAGACTATGTCCCTTCTCCACCAAGTCAAGGAGGTACAGGGGATCCAACCTTGTCTTAAAGATCAAGACAGCTCATAGGGGACCAAGGGACCATCACCACCTGAGTGGTACAGAGAAGGTTCAGAGAGGCTTCTAATTCAGAAATACCTATGCAATATATTGAGTTTTCCCAGAAGGAACTTTGACTTGAATAAAGATTATCTGTGTAGTGGTTAAATGTATACACTCTATAGTCAGACTGCTGTAGAACCAGACTTTGGGTTCCACCACTGCCTAAATATGCAGCCTTAGAAAAGTTGCTTAACCTGGCTGTGTCTCAGTTTCTCAACTATGAAATAGTGATTTAAAAAAAACACTGCAACCTCAGGGGGTTGTTACAATATTAAATGAATTTATATAAAGCATGTAGAACAGTACTTGATGCAAAATAGGTACTCAATAAATATTATCTACCTATCTTGTCCCATTTCTAATGCACGAGGCTTAAAATAGGTCACCAAGAGGAAAAAGCTAGGTTATATCATAAAGCAAGAGAGAGAGCGAGAGAGAGAGAGAGAGAGAAAGAAAGAGAGAGAGAGAGATCTTTTTTGCTTCAGAAGGTAATACTCTCAATAAACTAACATTCTTCACACACTCAAGCACACTCCTATGCATAATATCACAACACAACCTAAATTTAGGTGTGAGAGAAAATGGAGAAAAAGAAAAACATACAGAGAAGACTCAAATGAGGCAAAGTAAGTTAGTGTAGGTGAAAAACAAAGAAGAAAGGATATCAGTTTTCATTTCTTCAGACTCACATTCCAGATATGGTGCAGGTTGTCTTCTTTTTTTCTGCCATCACATGAACTCCAAAGTGACATCTCAGAGTACCTGAAGAGTTGACTTTGGGATAACTCCCTCCTGGGACATTAGTCCTTCTCTGTATTTGGGTTCAAAATCACTCAGACTCTCAGGAACCATGAACATCAACCCAATTAGAAGGTACATAGGCCTTGAGAGAAGCAAGCTCCTGAGCAGAGAGAACTTTCTGACCTTGGAGATCATGACAGAGTAGCCCTGGGCTTAGGGATCATGATATATCAGCAGAAAGCTAATACATCCAGCAGGCATTCAGTGAGTTAAAAAAAAAAAAAAGAGTTTTTCTTCTTGTGCTTCTCTAAGAAATTTGAAGACTGACTCATCCTCCAATGAAAAGGAAAATCGAGGATAGTGGGAGGCAAAGTAGAAGGATTAATAATGAGAGAAGAAACTGAGCTAGTGATCTGAGGCCCTGTCAACTGAGCATTAAAGTGTAGACTTTAGTCTCCAATTGGAGGGGACCAAGGTGAGGATCAGTTCTCCCTCACTAGAGAGCTAAACTCAGAGTCACCAGGACTGAGTTCTGAACAGGTCACATTGTAGACATCAGCCAAGTTATATATTTATTCTGACAATGTACACAACAGATTTCAGCAAAGTACCTTGATCTAACTCAGCCCACACATTGTGGTAATTTTCTGACAGAAAGAAGAAAACTATCTTGATAAAGAAAGAACAGCTGACAAGATAAGCCAGAGGAGCTGGGCTTCCCAGGAAGGCTGCCCAGGTCAGAGGCTGCTCTTCACATATGGGTTTACCCCTCCTTCCCCGCTGAGGTGGAAGGAGAGTGAGAACTCAGTGCCCACAGCTCTCCCAGCTGTATAGATCCTGATATCTCACTGCTCCTTGCTATATTATTCTTCCCCTGCTGTCTTTGTTGTCAGAAGCAAATAATGGAAGAAACCAAGAGCTTTGTTTCCCAGATATTTGAGAAAATTATGCAAAGTTCCTCAGAAATTGGTTATGATACCAGGCTTGGAGATTTTGTGAATATGGTGGGAAAAGGGATCATTGATCCAACTAAGGTTGTAAGAACTGCTTTGTTGGATCCTGCTGGTGTGGACTCTCTGTTAACAACAGCAGATGCTATGGTCACAGAAATTCCTAAAGAGGAGAAGGACCCTGGGATGGGTAGGATAGGTGGGATGGGTGGCATAGGAGGAGGGATGGAAGGTGGCGTGTTCTAGCCCTGGAAGAGTGCTTTACCATCATTACTGAGAACTGACAGGAAGCTCAGGGCATCTCTTCACCTATAACTTCAGAGAGTCAGTTGAAGAAAAGGACTGAAGAAAAGGCTGGCTGATGTTCAAGAAAATCACTCTAACCATCAGTTATTGATTTCAGTTGACAACATTCAATGCTGTCATTGTCCATGCCTACAGATAATTTATTTTGTATTTTTGAATAAAAATATATTTGTATATTCCTGATAAGTGCAAGAGCTATGTACCAATGTACTGCTTTCAACCTAAATCACTGAGGCATTTTTACTACTATTCTGTTAAAATCAGGAGTTTAGTGCTTGCCAACACCCAATGAGAAATGAAGCAGCCTTTCTGTGGAGAATAAGAATAATTGTATACAAAGTAGATAAATATCCAAATATGTGATATTTGTGGAATAAAAATTTGTTTAAAGTTAAAAAGTATATGAACAACAAAATGGCAACAAATACATACCTATCAACAATTGAATCTAAAAATTAAAATAAACAAGTAAGAAATCTAATGAATGGAATAAACTGGTGAATAAAATAGAATCAAGGCATGGAAATGGAACAGACTGACGATTCTCAGAGGAAAGTGGTGGGGCGGTTGAGGGAAGAGATTAAACAAAGATCTAGAATGCATATATACATTACCTATGAACAAAGATAATAGGGTAGCAAAGCCTGGGGTGGGGCAGAAACCAGGTGAAGGGGAAAAAAGAGGGACTTCTGTAATAATCTCAACAATAAAGATTTAAAAAACACACAATTGCAGTGAGCATTCTTTGTCATGCTTCTATGTTTACATGTGCAGAAATGTCTGTTGGGTATATCCTTAAAGTGGAATGGTCAGGTTATAGAATATACATGCCTTTAGTTGTCTTTGGCATTGTCTAATTGCTTCACAAAGTTATTGTTCTAGTTAATACTCCCCATAATACCTAGTATTTTAAAGCTTAATAATTTTTGTCATTCTACTTGATTTGAAGTGGTAAATCATAGTGGTTTTTATTTTACCACTTCCTTGACTACTGGTAAGGTTCCTTATCTTTTCAGAAATTTATTAGTCATTTGAGTTTGCTCTTCTGAGTTTTTATACATTTACATTTGACTTATTTACCTTAAGTTTTTTAAAGACTTCTTTACATATCTTAGATACCAATTTTTGAACAGGTTATTGGAAATATCTCTCAATCCAAGTTTTTTTGCATTACTATGATGGTTTGGTTAATAGAAGCTTTAAATTTTCAAAGACTTTAAGTTATTAATTTATGCCTATTGTCTAGGAATTACTTATATTTTCTGAAAAATAGAAGAAATTATTTTTGGCAAATTTCCCATTATTTCTCATAATGCTAAGACACTCAAGAACTTCCAGGTGTGTGATTGCCTTAAGATAAATACCTGAACATATCAGAGGATATTTCCATTTTCAAGTGTATGTTGGTGTGACTGGCATGTGCTGTCTCCTCAGCAAAGTCTTTCCCCACCTCTATAAAAAGTCAGGTTAACCAGTCATAATCTCTCACAATTCTTTTTCCAGAGTACTTAACATCATTCATGATCATACACACGTGTGTTTATTTGACTAATATATGTCTCATCCTCAAGATTAGAAACTAAATCTGTCATTGCTCACCATATGTTTGGTAGAATGCTATACACAGAGAAAGTAATTAATACATCCTTTTTGAAGAAAACAATTGCCCAGGCATGGATTTTCCATCTCCGTCTGTATTATGTAAAAACCCTTTCCTGGCAGACTATCTCTAGTGTTCCTATGATTTGGCTCCCTAATGTCAATTCAAACAATGAAGAGCTCAGAATTTGCATAAAATAGCATTTCTGACTTTGATCTCAGGTGTACAGTCATCTCTCAATAAGCTTATCACCATGGCTAAAATGACTAAGGAGTCAACAGCTCTTGAGAAATAGTGAACCATGGAAAGTTGGTTTGTGATTACAGCAGTTAATTGAAGTCTGTGGTTATTGGTTAATCAAAATGAGTTCTCAGCCTTAACTCACCCTCAAGAATTTTGCTTCTTTTTTCTATAACACAGACTATTTTTTATTCAACTTAAGGCAATGAAAGGACTGTCAAAATTATACTATGACTAACTCAAGTTGGAATGTCTTCTTCCCATCAGGAAGCCATGGCACAGGGTTATCACATTGGATCCACCCCTAGTGCTCTCATTGTTGGCCTGTCCCAGGTTTCCCTAAGTACATGATGTGTACCCTCTGCTCCTCAGAATGGCTACAGTTTGGGTTGGAGGTGAGTTGTCAGATAATAACATTGGTGTACAGCATCTGATATGCGGTAAACTAAAGATGAAATTCATTCTTCATACAGACAGGCAATATTGAAAATACTCTGTTGTTGTCCACTTTTAGAATGTCGTGTTCCTAGAAAGGAAACTAAATGAGGGGAAGGTAGTGATATGCAGGAAGGTGAATGCACATAACACCACTTGTGCATCTGATATGTGGGCCAGCAATGAAATACAGAGAGGGAAAAAGTAAGAAATACCAATAAAGCTTTTCTTTAGATTGACAAAAATGTACTTGATGACAACTGATCAGTGCTAAAAAAATTCCTCCAACGCCCATTCCCTGGGCATCCCAAGAAGCTCCTGAAAAGCCATTCTCTTTTCTATCATTGATTCCTTAACAGTCTCCTATGTACTAAGGAATTTGTGAACTCTCATATCTCACTATGCCTCTCCTTATAACTCTAAGTTCATCTTTGCCCTAAAGGCCACACTTTTTCTATTTTGCACCATGTCTTATCATCCCCATCATTCTATGACAGTGTTAAATGAAGGTCTGTGTGCGCATTGTCCCCAAGGCTGTCATTGAGCACACAATAGTGCACATTCAATTCTTCTTTGGCTGTGTCACTTTCAACTGTAAAACAGGAAGAATGAAGGAAAATACCACCTCTTCTGAGGCCAGCAGTTTTCCCAGGGACTTTGTAGAACTGAGCCTCAGCCCTTCCTTTGTTACTGAAGTATTTGCCTTGTGCACATCTCATTTTCCCCATGAGATGCTTTGCCTTTAGAAGCACAGGATAAGCCTCCTACTCTCAGTGGGGCTGAGAATCTCAGATTGCTCTGTATAAGGCTGCCATGCCAGCTTTACCAACAGAAAATATTTAGGTGAAATTCCTGGTCAGTCCCCCAGAAACTCATTGTAAAAAGCAAGAAGGAAAGGCATCATAAATCATGGTTAAGTAACTAGAAGAAATACCCATATATTGCCAAGAGGGAATACTATGAGAAGGAAATATTTCAATAGAACAATATTCAGGGGAGCGAGGTATCTTGTTTGTAATTTCTGAGAAGACTCTCTGAGCATAACTTCCAGCCTAAGATACAAGGAGAAAAATATCCAAAATCCTACTTCCCTGCTCTGACCTGTTCTGATTCCTATAGTGTGGGAGGCCCTTTCCACGTCCCGCATGGCTCAGGGTTCCCGGTTCAGGGTTCGGGTTCTGAAGGAGGCCGCACGCAAACGAAATGAGAGACTAGAAAACATTAATTTGGTGATATTGGGGGGCCAAGCGGGAGCCTTCCTCTAGTGGAAAGGACTGCCACTTGCTCAGGCCTTTTTCTCCCTTTTATTAAGGCTGTTGGACACCTCCCTAGCCATTAGGCAGAAAATAACAAAACAGAAATTAACATGAAACAAACAGGTAGAGACTGCTTTAGCTAACAATGTTTTCATCTAAACAGAGAGTAATTAGCTCTGACCTTACAGAGCAGTTAAGGTTGACTAGCCTTCTGGCCTCCTGTTTACATCCATTTAGTGAAAACAATGTTTGGTTTCCGACATCTCCCCTGTTTTCTTTCCTCTTAAAAATCTTGCATCTGCAGACTAGAAATAAATATTTAGAACAAAAAATAAGACAAGCAACAATGGCTATGCTAAGAGGTAAATAAATAAGTCTATAGTATCTTTCTTTCTGGACCAACAGTCCTTTGAGTCCCAGTTTCAATGTCCGACAGTTTTTGGAGTGTACATGTTAGCAATGATATTTTAGTTCTGGATGGTGGACAAATGGTGGCAATGCAGGTCTGACCCTCTCTGGTTTGGTCCTGGGCAACCTGCATCGATGCACAGCTGCTGACTGTTAGGATGGCAAGGTGTCATCAGCATCTTCCATCTCTGGACTGTTTCTCCTCTCATCTTCATAGCTGGAGCATTCTCTGTTGTAGGAATTCACATGGTCTTGGAGCTGTTTTTCTGAAAATATATAAACATTCTCGACCAAAAGTTAGTAAAGGAATTTTTTCTATAAATTTGACTTTGGATCCTTTTTATTTTTGCCCGAATTATTTTCCTTTGGCTTATTTTAATACTATGTATGTTTTTCATGGGTGTCTTGCTGTTATGTAAAAAAAAAAAAATTTCTAGATGTGATTTGCTTACAAGATACTTTTCCTTACATAATATTACTGTATTATCCCCCCCTTTTTTTATTTAATTATGAGGAGGCTTTTGGAAAATGTTTATAATGCAAATATGACTGCTTTATGTTTATTGCATGTTATGTAATTTTACCATGCAATGAACTACCAATATAAATTTAAGTTAATACTTTAGGAACAACTTTTTTCCAGTACAATTAAATTTTCTTGAATATTCACCTATTTCAATTAACCAATTAAATTAATTTGAAAATTTAATTACTATTTTATTGTTAAATTTAATATTCTAACAACAATCTTAGTTTTATCCTGTAAATATTAGTGAAAAGGATTATTTGCATTCTTGAGTAGGCCCTGAGCATTCTTGGTGTTAGATTGGATTTAGAATATAGGGCAGCTGTCAGCCAAGTCTGTCTGTTGCTGGGTCCCAATCTGAGCTGCACCAAATCTTTGTCTGTCATCTGTGTCCTGAATGGAGCTGGGCCAAGTCTCTGTCTTGTCACCTGGGTCCTGATCAGAGCTGGCATGGGAAGTGAAGTAGCCATGGGGCAGGAGACCTCCCTCAGAAGGGGCGAAGGTTCAAGCTTCTGCATGTTGGGGAGGTGAGGATCTGTGCCTCACCTCTGTTGATACCCAAGTTTTCTCCTGATGGCCCCTCTGAGACTGTGCCTGTCTTAGGTTGTTCCTCCTCTGAGGAATCTTACCCATCACTGGCTAACCAGCCATCCTCTGGGGCCAAGCAGGTTGATGTGAGGTTCAGTTCCGTCTCCTTGGTAGCCGATGCCCTTGTGGCCTCCACGCCCAGTACCTGCCTTGGGATCCCCTTGCCTGCTGGCGAGGTCCCAGCACTGATCACATATCTCGGGGAACCCAGGTTTCTTCTCCAGGGAGGGCCCATCTCACACCACTGGGTGAGAGACAGATTCATGGTACCAGCCATCACAAGGCTTCAACCTCAGCATGAACAGAAAGCTCAGGCAACAGCTATCCCTCTTGGCAAAAAGAGCAAGAAAAGCCAATATAGAATGCTCAAGTGCCTTCTCACTGTCTTAATTCCTTTCATGTTATTTTTAAAATGGCTACCAAATATTCAAAAAATTAGATTGTAAGTTTGTTTGGGATATTTGTCAAAAAAATTATAATGACATTGTAGAATAATATTATGTAAGGATATTCTTTTGTTCTAGGCCATGGCAATTCAATTTCAAATTGGCTATCAATTTCTTTTTGTATAGACAAGGTCTTAGTTACTGTATTAGAATACTTAATCAACTTGCTTACAAAAACATTGGCTCTTTATTTAGCTGAAAACCTTGATTTTTATTTAAAAAGCTAATTTATTAATTAAAGTAGGTATCTTCATTTAAAAAGCAAAGCAAATTTAGTAAATGTTTATGTCTGATTCACAAGCCAGAAATGTTGCTCCGCCTCTAGCTTAAGAATACAGGCGGCTATGAGCTTTTTGTCATTTTAAATTCTAATGTTGGAATTTTAAGAAATATTTAGTTACTTAATTTTGCCCTTCTTAGAGACTACAAGAGGCAGGGGAATCATCACACCTAAGGGTTCTTACCCATGAAGAGTCAGGAACATTAGTCCCAAATACTTCCCCTTTTGCCCCAGGTAATATTACCGTACAGCTGGTAACTCTTGGTATTGCAAGAAAGACGTTCTTAGGCGTCTGTACCGTCCTCTTTACCATGTTCCCGGTGGCCTTCAGGCTGTTTGTTGTTCTGTTTGTCCTCCTCTGCTCCTCATCTTCAATGGATTGCTTGGAGTCCTTGCTTTCTGTGACTGAGGTAGCTGATTGTCTGCAGCTGCATGGTGTGGCTCCAGGTGCAAAGTCCTTATTAGTCTGCCTAGTTTCTCTCTTGGATTCCTGTTGCAGTTTAATATTTCTAGCAGGAATCCACACGGGTTTGGAAAAATTTTCTGGAAATATACAAGCATACCCTCTCCCAAAGGTTAATAATGGATCGGGTCCCTTCCATAAAACCAGATTCGGGATCTTTCCATTTAACTTTTATCCTGAATAACGAGGCTGGGGGGCACCCCTCTGGCCATTTCCCAGCAGTTGATCTAGAGGCTGCCCATTTCTATGAAATTTTGATTTACACTGTCTTGCCCAATAGTTACCTCTCTGACATCTAGGACACCAAGAGATAGGATCTCTCAGAGGCTAAGTGTTTACGCCTCTCCCTAGAGTGCTACCTTGTGTCCTTCTTAGAGGCCAAAACCTTCACAACATTTAAAATATAGTTATTAATTCTTATTTAATAAAGTTTTCCATGCAATTTCAAGTATATTAGATAGGTTTTAAATTTAACCTAAGAAGAGAGAACCAATTTCTTGTATTACTCTGGGCCCATGGAGCTTTCCAAGAATCATCTCTGTTTAAAGCCTTGAAATTTTAACATGAAAAAACCATCAAATATATATATTCATATATGATTTAAAGATTACAATACTTTTTATAATTATCTTAAGATATCAATTATATCTTAAACTGTTTTTTATATTAAAGTTTTTCAGTTGGAAATCACAGAATTCTTTATTGATTAGACCAATAAACAACGTATTTTGAATTCCTAATTATTAGAGAAATTTTATTTTCTCCCAATTTAATTTGCATTTAACTGAAAACTTTGATTAATAACACAAAATATTCTCCTTTTGATTCCTTTATGCCATTTTTCTTAAAAAATAAAGACTAGTTCTGGGTTTTTCTTTTTCTGCAGCTTTTGCAGAGAGATTCCAGCTTAAAACCCTGTCTAATATGTCCAAAAAGGTGGACAATTGCATGAATTTTTTTTAAGCCGGGCTTCTCTCCTCACGAGTACAGAAATTCCAGACACATCTCTAAATTTTTAAAACTTTTTCATGGCGAAAAAGGAGACATTAGATTAGTATACTGGGAGAGTGGACTTTCATATTGAATCATCACATGTCTCTCTCTTCCTCCACATCCTGCTTACTTCAGGGGAAAGCATCAGTAAGAGATCTGGCTGAATTTCTTTTCATGCTTAAAAGATAAAGACAGATCTTAAATTTTTTCTTTCTTTTTTGCTTTCCAAAGTAATAACTAGCACCTAATTTGGCCAAGATTTGCATTTCCCTGCGAGTTCTCTTATAATTTTTAAATTAAACCTTCAGTAATCTCATTGCAGGAGAGCAGAGAGCCTTGCCCTCTCCTGCCACCTTTGAATTTCTCCACACCAGAGGCGGTTTCAGCAGTGGAGTTTCACTTATTACAGATTTCAGATTCCAAATGCAAACTAAGATTTTAATTTGAACAAGAAACCACATTATTTAAGCATGCAAACCAAAAGTCTATAATAAAGTTTACTTTATATTTATAACCTAATTCTTCCCCATTAGCCTGGCTGCAAAAGACGTTCCCACCCTACTTACAGATCGAGACTCTGCAGTAAATCCGTGGGCTTTTTGTACGTTGAATTCCCCTCACCTTTTCCTAGGAGAATTTTCCTTGGTGAATTTTCCTTCCTTCGCTCTTAGGCAAATAATACCTTCTCCTCCAGACGTCCCGTGGTCAGGCTCCCAGATGTGGGCACCTCTTTCTGCATCCCCTGTTGGACGCCAGATGTGAGTACCTCTTTCCGCAGTCCCCTGTTGGGCGCCAGATGTGGGATCCCCTTTCCACATCCCACGTGGTTCAGGGTTCCCGGTTCAGGGTTCTGAAGGAGGCCACACGCAAACGAAATGAGAGACTAGAAAACATTAATTTGGCGATATTGGAGGGCCAAGCGGGAGCCTTCCTCTAGTGGAAAGGACTGCCACTTGCTCAGGCCTTTTTCTCCCTTTTATTAAGGCTTTTGGACACCCCCCTAGCCTTTAGGCAGGAAATAACAAAACAGAAATTAACATGAAACAAACAGGTAGAGGCTGCTTTAGCTAACAATGTTTTCATCTAAACAGAGAGTAATTAGCTCTGACCTTACAGAGCAATTAAGGTTGACTAGACTTCTGGCCTCCTGTTTACTTCCATTTAGTGAGAACAATGTTTGGTTTCTGACACTATAGAAACAGAGCCTGAAGCAAGGATTGCAATGACAATTATTTGTTTAGGAGATGCAAGGCCAGGCAGTGACAGGGAGAACAGAGAATGGGTCAAGGTCAGATGCAGTGCATAAGATAGTGATATTATCCCACTGACCACTACTTCAAGGCAAGTTGCTAAGAGACTTGCTGGCTCAGCAAGCTTGGTCACTCAGCATATGGGACTTCTCCAGAGCCATTTTGATGAGTGTCACAGGAAGGGGAGAGCCTTTGGTGTCTGAGACAAAAATCTGAATGTATTGCTTGCTAAGTAGGAGAGAGTTGTACTTGTGAAGAAGAGTATCTCTGAACCCAGCAAGAGCTAATCTTATATAGCATCTGGGAAATGGGAAATTCAGGATTTTGTGGGGTTTCAGAAGGGGGGAATATTTGGGGGTTGGCTGAATTTTAGCTGTGGGATTATGGGAGATCATAGCTATTTGATTGCTGTCATCTGACCTCTCAAGAAGCCAAGTTCCATGCCTCATAGTACACTGTTCCTCTAAGTCCAAACTGGAAGGGCAACTAGAATATATGGGGCGGGGTGGGGGGGGGGAGAAAGAGAAAGAGAGAGAGAGAGAGAGAGAGAGAGAGAGAGAGAGAGAGAGAGAAATAGCCCACTTTGTTTAATCGTGAAAAAAAAATTGTAGCCTCTGCAGGTGGCTCAGTTGGTTGGAGCAACTTCCAGTATTCAAAAAACATTGGGTGTTCAATCCCAGGTCAGGATACATACCTAGATTGCAGGTTCAATCCCCCATGGAGGTGCAAATGGGTGGTAATAGATTGATGTTTATCTCTCACTTACATGTTTTTCTCTGTGGTGTGTATATGTGTATATGTATGTCTATGTCTCTCTCTCTCAAATCAATAAATACATCCTTGGGTGAGGATTAAAACAAGGGACTTGGAGGGTGACTTAGAGAGCTTGGCTCTGGACAATAATGTAATAACATCCCAGAATAACAACATCTTTTTCAGTTTCTCTTCAAAAATAAACAGATCCTTTGAGGCCAAACTGGCCCCATAAATTTCTGATTCTGTTGTCTAAAACATGAGGAAGAAACCAAAGCTTTTTCACTGTCCAGCTCAGTGAGGGGTCATCACAACAACCTCTCTCACACCTGGACTCACCACGGAACAGCAATTTGCAGGAGTGCCTATCAGGGCAAAACTGCAGCTTGGCCTCTGTGCACTGATGATCTCCCCTGGATAAGGAAATCCTAAGGCCCCAAACACAGGGCAGACATCAGAGTTAGGGTACCTTGTCCAGGGACCTGGGATTAAAGGTAGAAAAGTGCCCATACACCTGCACACCCTCTCCATCTCTGCCCAGCCCTGGGTTCCCGCTTAGCTCTACTCCTCATCACCTCCCTCTTTCATCTGTGTAGTCATCCCTGAAAGGATCCCATTTTGGATAATTTCTAAACACAAGCCTCCCAAGGAGAAAAGCTGGGAGAAGATTATCTGTATCACACACTTCGTGTGTAAGGCACCTGGAGAGAAGGGATTTCTAACATTACCCTGGAAAACATGGAAATCTTTGTTTTCTTTTTAGATGAGGGCTTTATTAAATCATTTTCATAGGTTATATAGGTATTGTTTCTTACATTAAGAAAATTTCTTTCCCTTTTGAACTGCTAAACTGTTATGTTTGTTTTCATGTATGAATATTGAACTTTACCAAATGTTTAATGAGATATTTCTGTCTTATATTTCTCTTATTGAGATAAGATTTTTCTCCCATTTGTGTAACAAATTACTTTATTTGATCTTGCTAAAGTTAAATGAAATCTATATTCATAGTGGAAACCTTACTCATATTGTATTAACATTTTTATATATTGATGGGTTAATTTTGACAGTTGATACATTGTGACTATGCGTGATGAGAATTTCAAGGTTATGAAAAATGAGAGAGTGTCTCTTCTTTTTCTCTTTTTTGCAAGATTTTGTAGCTGAAAAATAAAACTGTTTAGGTCAGCTCTCTATGTGGAAAATTATTGATAAATCATTGATTGCCGATGCAATGTCTTTGATAGTTCTAGTATTACCTAAGTTTACAATTTTTTCCTAAGTAAGTGTTAAGGCAGTGATGTTTCTATTTTGTCTAAATGTTAAATGTATTAATGTATGTTTTTTAAATAATATTTTGGCTTAGCTTTTAGTGACCTGTAGCATTTAAAAAAGATTCACTTTTTAGTTCCTAATAATAAATATTTGCACCCTCTCTCTTTTTTATCTGAATTAGATTCTCCAGAGGTTTGTCAATTTCATTAGCCTTTTCAAATAATTAATCTTTACTTTATTAGACCTCTCTATTGTATGTTTGTTTGCCTTTTATTAACTTCTGTTATCTTTTATTATTTCTTCCTTCTACTTCACTGAGTTTATTTCACTTACTAATTTCTAACTTATTGGCCTAAAAGATCATCTCAATACTTCCAGTTTTTGTCATTTATAAGTTTTAAGACTAAATTTTTCTCTACCTGCTTTAGCTGCATCCCACAATTTTTAAGTACTATTGTTGGTGTTATTCAATTCAAAATATTTTCTATTTCTTTTTAAATTTGGGGTTACTTGTGGGTTATTTATATCTGTTAAATTACCATTTTATTGATTTTCCATGTAATTATTTTTTGGCAGAAAGCATTCCAAAGATTTACATAAATAATCAGTTCATTTATAAAAATATGTATTCTGCACTGGATGGGTACAATGTACTAGATATATCTAGTGTGACCAAAGCTGGAGTAAAAGGATAGATAAAAACCCCTCACCAACCCCTTGAACCTCACAAGGATAGGTTAAGCCTCTTCTTTTTCCTCATAAATTGCTAGCACCTGAAAGGAACTCTGGCCCTATCTACCCATGTAAAGTTAAGATCCTAAGGATGAGAAATGCAATGGTGAAATGGTATTGCACTGTAGTAATGACAGGTAAGAAAAAAGAGAGTTTGATGGGCCAGGATCTTATATGTCTTCTTTCCTTCATAAGTTTCTCAGCAGCAAAAAGAAATAGTTAAATGACACATATCTCTATTATTGGGAGGATATTCCAAAAACAGAACTCAAAGCAAACAGCAAACACACACACACACACACACACACACACACACACACACACCATGCAATAAACAATAAACTGTGAGCATAAAGATGTTCATCTCAACATTATTTAAAATCACCAAAATTAGAAACAGTTTAAATAACAACACAGAAAGTATCAAATATGGTATATCCACATCAGAGCATAATAAAATATGATTTTTGGAACCCTATAGAAAACCAAGCTAAAAACATTAATTGGCTATTTGCATCCTCTCATTGCCAAAATAGAAAATCATTAAAATATCAAATAACACTTTAGCCTTTTGGACTGACAACGATTTAAAAGAATAACAATATTCAGGTGTGAAGAAACTGAAATTTAATATATAAACTGGTAAAACCTCTTCAGCTAGCAATTGCTAATGTGTCTGGTAACTTGTTAAAAATCTAAGTATAATTTGAACTAGCAAACCCACTTTAAGTATTTATCCTCAAAAAAATGGGATAAGTACATAAAGGATATTCACTACAGTGCTATATATACCAGTAAAAATATGGAAACAATTTTGATATGAAACAAAAGGAGAGTCATTAAGTAAACTGTTGTAGTTCATATGTTATTTACAAATTACAAAATAGCAGTGGCCATTAACATAATGATTAATATTTCCTGACAGTCATATATGACGAAGTAACAAAAAGCAATTATGAAACCATATGTGTAGAAGAGTGACATCAAGAGGGCCACACAAGTCATTCCCACTTTGCTCCCTATCACAAGAACAACTGGGGATCCAAAGAATAGTGGTGGAATAGATAGACGTGTCCCGGAGCAGATAGAAAGAACAGCTGAAGGTCACATAGGGAATGTTTGTTGGTGAGTTGAGGGACAGCTATATTCTAGGAGATGGTGGAGGACTGCTGGACAGGGATCCTCTAACTAGGAAGCCCCCACTGCTGCTGGGTTCCCTCTCAGAGCAACAGGTTCAGACATGGAGACTGCAACATCTTGAAGGGGAAAGTAGATGTAATCAGAAGCCTGAAAATCTACAACTACGGCACCCACTGAACAGATGCAAAACCCAGAACACTGCTCTCCAATTGGTGCAAACATGTGGATTCAGAGAAGCTCTACACTCCACCATGGAAAGGTCAGATTTTGCCTGGGATAAAGTGAGGTCTCTGGTCCCAGGAGGAGAGAGAAATACAGGAACTGTGGGAGCTGGAGGACCAGGAGAAGTCTGCATCTAGAAAAATCCAGGGCTGTTGGGGCTGATCTGTGAATGTGGAAGGGGGTCCTCAGAGCTATTTACAGAAGGGAACTCTAAAAAACAACCCATTTTTGATTTGACATAAAAGGATAGTTTAAAAATTTTAAAAGTGCGTTGGCTGCTTAGACCCAAGGGTGGAAAAAGACTGCACAGACTTACACACAGCCCCAGAGTTTGCACACTTAAGCTGATTTTTTTTTTCTTTTTCCTCTTTACATCCTTGCTTCTGATTACTAAGACTGCAATGGAAAGTTGTATTTGTGGAACCTGGGGATCAGAGTGGGAATAACCATCAGAGAAACAGCTCTGGGGCAACCCACTCACACAAACCGTTATTGAGTGCCACAGGGAAAACAGGATCTAAGCACTGGCTTGAGAGAACCTATAGACCCAGAGGTCATTCCAGAAACACTGCCATCCAGGGGTTGAATCTCAAATTGACTCTTATATAAACACAAATAAAGAAATACAAGAAATTAAGACACCCTGCTTGCTTAAAAATCAGGACTGGCTTACAACACTGAGGAACAGTGGCACACAGGGAACTGCAATACTGTCCTGACTAGGAAACCGGCATGCCAAACAAAACAGTAGAGGAAGTGAATGACTTTCACTATTGTACATTTTTTTTATTTTTTTCATCTTTTACTTAAGAAACTAATTTTTTTATTTTTTTCTTAGTTGATTTTACCTTTTTAATTATTATATTTTTATTTTCAATCAATATTATTACTACTATTTTACCTTTATTTTAAAGTATCATTTTATTTTCTCTTTATTTTACTTTGGGATTAGTGTTCTACATTCTATTTTCATAATTCCTTTAGTATCATTTTATTCAATCTCAAATTTACCTTTATGCCACCACTCTCTTCTTAACTTTTCCCCTTTTGTTGTCCTGTTTCTCTTACCCTTTTCCTGCTTTAGATTTTCCTTATTCTTTATTTTTACCCACTGTGAAATTTCATCCTGTTTATATATCTAATTTCCAATCCCCTGCTCCAAGTCCATACACAAGTCTCTCTTCTCTGTCTTCACTATCTAAAAAATTCTTTTTTTTCTTTTTCATTTTGTTGTTGTTTGCTTGATTGTTGATTATATTGATTTTTTATGCTTGTATGTGAGATTGTTTTGCTTATTATTTTTGTTTATTTGTTTTGTATTTGTTTGTTTTTGCTTCTGTTTTCCCTTGCCTCGCTTGATATTAGTTGTTGTTTGTAGATTGTATTCATCTCCCGGTACTTGTTGCTAGCACTTGTTGGGATTAGTGGCTGTTCTATAGGAGTTTTTTCTCCATATATATAGTTTGTTCCTCTCTTCCTTCTTATTCTCTTTCTTTTCTTTCTTACTATTTTTTTCCTTTTCCCAATTTCACTTTTGCACTCGTTTCTCTTTTTTTCTCTTCTTCTTTATCTCCTATCCTCTAATTTGCCCTTCTTTGGTGGTCATCTCTATTTGGGGTTATTAATACCATGAATACATTTCTGTTCAGTGTCTTGTGCATTGTACCTGGTTGTGTTGTATTTTGTGCCTTTAAAACAACACAGGAGAGAAATAACTACATAATTAGACACCCAGAGAAGAGAGACCATGAGGAGACAAAGAAACAGCCCGCATATAAAAGAAAAGCAGGCATCACCAGAAAAAGAAGTAAAGGAAATGGAGGCAAGCAACCTGTCAGAGAAAGAATTCAGAGAAATGGCCATAAGGTGGTTGAAAAGAATGGAAGACAAATTCAACAATATGTGTAAGAACCAAGAGGAAATGAAGAAAAACAAAGAAGAACTTAAAAATCATATCACTGCAGAAAAGAATTCAAAAGAAAGCATCAAGAGTAGAATAGAAGAAGCAGAGGGCCACATCAGTGAGCTAGAAGACAAGGTAGAAAAAAATACCTAAGTAAAGAAGCTTCTAGAAAAAAATAATTAAAAAGCAGGAGGAGAACCTAAGGGAACTTTGGGAAAACACAAAACAAAACAAAATCTGCATTATAGGGGTTCCAGAAGGAGAGGAAACTGAGCAAGAGATAGAAAACTTGTTTGAAGAAATAATAACAGAAAACTTCCCTGACCTAGGGAAGAAAAAACCCACACAAATCCAAGAAGCTCAGAGATTCCCAAGCAAAATGAACTCCAAAAGACCAATGCCAATGCATATTATAATTAAATTGGCAATGCAAGAAATGCTAAAGGGTCCACTGAAAGAAAAAGAAGTAGGAAGCAAAGAAGGAACATAGGGATAAAGAATAAAAATGGCAACAAATAAGCACCTATCAATAACTTTAAATGTAAATGGATTAAATGGCCCAATCAAAAGACATAGGGTAATGGATTGGATAAGAAAACATGACCCATATGTCTGCTGTCTACAAGAAACCCACCTCAGAAAAAAGAGGCACACAGACTGAGGGTGAAGAGATGGAAAAAGATTTTTCAGGTGAATGGAAATGAAAAAAAAGCAGGGGTAGCAATACTTATATCAGAAAAATTATATCTCAAAGTGAAAGCCATAACAAAAGATAAGAAAGGCCACTTCATAATACTAAAGAGAGCAATCCAACAAAAAGAAATAACTCTGGAAACATATACATACTCAATACAGGAGCACTTAAATACATAAAAAAAAAACTCCTGGAGGATATCAAGGAAGAGATTGACAGCAATACAATTATAGTAGGAGACTTTAATACCCCACTATCACCATTGGACAAATCCTCTAAACAAAAAATCAGCATAGAAACATCAATCCAAAATGACTCCAGAGACCAGAGGAAATTAATTGACATCCTCAGAACATTTCACCCCAAAGCCACAAAATATACATTCTTCTAAAGTGCACATGGGTCATTTTCAAAGACAGACCATATGATGAATCACAGACAAAGTCTTCAAATTCAAGAAGATAGAAATCATATTAAGCATCTTCTCAGATCACAGTGACATAAAACTGTAAATCAACTACCATAAAAACAATCCAAAGAAATCAAACACATAGAGACTAAACAGCATGCTATTAAACAATGACTGTGTTACCAGAGAGATCAAAGAAGAAATAAACACATCATGGCAACAAATGACAATGAAAACACAACAATGCAAAAATCCATGGGACACAGTGAAAACAGTCATGAGAGGGAAGTTCATAGCTCTACAAGTCTACTGCAAAAAACAAGAAACATTGGTAATAAATCACCTAACCTACAACTCAGAGAGTTAGAAAGAGAGCAACAAGAAAAGCCCAGTGTAAACAGAAGGAAAGAAATAATAAAGATCAGCATGGAGATAAATGACATAGATACAAAAAAAAAAAACAGTGCAAAAGATCAACAAAACCAAGAGCTGGTTCTTTGAAAGGATAAACAAGATTGATGAACCTCTCACCAGGCTCACCAAGAAGCAAACAGAGAGGACCCAAATAAACAAAATCAGATATGAAAGAGGAGAAATAACAATAGACCCCACAGAAATATAAAGGATTGTTTAAAAATACTATGAACAATTCTATTCTAACAAACTGGACAACCTGGAGGAAATGGACATATCCCTAGAAAAATATAACCTTCCAAAACTCAATCAGGAAGAATCTAAAAGCTCAACCGGTCAATAACTATGGAAGAAATGTAAATAGTCATCAAAAAGCTCCCAGCAAACAAAAACCCAGGACCAGATGGCTTCACAGGGTAATTTTACCAAACATTCAAGGAAGAACTAAAACCTATCTTCCTCAGACTATTCCAAAAAATTCAAGAGAAAGGAACACTTCCAAGCTCCTTCTATGAAGCCAGAATCACCTAATACGAAAGTCAGATAAAGACAACAAAATGAAAGAGAATTACAGGCCAATATCCCTTATGAACATAGATGCCAAAATCCTCAACAAAATTCTAGCAAATCAGATCCAGCAGTATATCAGAAAGATCATACACCATGACCAAGTAGGATTTATCCCAGGATGCAAGGATGGTACAATATCCACAAATCAATAAACATGATACATCACATAAACAAATTGAGAGATAAAAATCACATAGTCATATCAATTGATGCAGAAAAAGCATTTGACAAAATCTAACACCCTTTCTTGATAAAATCTCTCAACAAGGTTGGAATAGAAGGATCACACCTCAACATAATAAAAGCCATATATGATAAACCCACAGCTAACATCATACTCAATGAGCAAAAACTAAAACTATTTTCCCTAAGAAGAGGAACAAGATAAGGATGCCCACACTCACCACTCCTTCAACATAGTACTGGAAGGATTAGCCATTGCAATTAGACAAGAAGAAGAAATAAAAGGCATCCAAATTGAAAAAGAATAAGTTAAGCTGTCCTTATTTGCAGAAGACATGATATTGTACATAAAAAAAAACTCCACCAAAAATTAAATGACTTAATAAATGAATTCGGCAATGTAGCAGGATACAAAATTAATGCCAAGAAATCTATGGCATTTCTATACATTAATAATGAACTTATAGAAAAAGAGACTAAAAAAGCAATCCCATTTACTATTGCACCAAAAAATTTAAGATACCTAAGAATAAACTTAACTAAGGAGGGAAAAGACTTATATGCGGAAAACTACAGGTCACTTAAAAAAGAGATAGAGGAAGACATAAACAGATGGAAGAGCATATCATGCTCATGGATTGGGAGAATCAACATCATTAAAATGTCCATACTACCCAAAGCAATCTATAGATTCAATGCACTCCCCATTAAAATACCAATGGCATATTTCACAGACCTAGAAAGAACTCTCCAAAAATTCATCTGGAATAAAAAAAAAAAACCTGAATAGCTGCAGCAATCCTGAGAAAGAAGAACAAAGTAGGTGGAATCTCAATACCAGATTTCAAGCTAAACTACAAAGTCACTGTTCTCAAAACAGCCTGGTACTGGCACAAGAACAGACATATAGACCAATGGGATAGAATAGAGAATCCAGATAACTCAAACCACTATGCTCAATTAATATTTGACAAAGGAGGCATGAACAAACAATGGAGTCAAGACAGTCTCTTCAATAAATGGTGTTGGGAAAATTGGACAGATACATGCAAAAAAATGAAACTAGAGCACCAACTTACACCACAAACAAAAATAAACTCAAAATTGAAGGACTTAAACCTATGAAGAGAAACCTTAAAAAGACTAGAGGAATCCACAGGCAGAAAAATTTCAGACATATGCCAAGGCAATTTCTTCACCCAAACCGATCGTAGGGCAATGAAAGCTAAAGAGAAAATAAACAAATGGGACTACATAAAAATAAAAACTTTTAACAGCAAAAGAAACCATCAACAAAACAACCAGAAAGCCCACTGTATGGGAGAACATATTTGCAAAGGTTTAATCTCCAACATCTACAGGCAATTTATACAGCTTAATAAAAGGATTTTTATTTACACAATCATCATCAAATCAACAAACGACAATTGCCGGTGAGAATGCAGAGAAAAAGGAACCCTTGTGCACTGCTGGTGAGAATGCAGACTAGTGCAGTCACTGTGGAGAACATATGAGTTTCCTTAAAAAACTAAAAATGGAGCTCCCATTTAAACCAGTAATCCCAATTCTAGGAATATAGCCCAAGAAACTAGAAATACCAATCAGAAAGGATATATGCACCCCTATGTTCATGGCAGCATATTTCACCATAGCTAAGATTTGAAAACAGCCTAAATGCCCATCAGCAGATGAATATATTAGAAAACTATGGTACATCTACACAAGGGAATACTACACTGTTATAAAAAAAAGAAGGAATGCAGCATGGATGGACCTGGAGAGTATTCTGTTAAGTGAAATAAACCAGGCAGTGAAAGAAAAACACCACATGATCTCACTCATTTATGGAAAATAAATAACATTATAACCTAATGAATAAAAAGATAGATACAGAGGCCATAAAGCACTGTCAAATTAAAGCAGAAGGCTGGGGAGTGTTGGGGGGGAAGGGAAATACATCTACCAAAGGACTTGTATGCATGCATATAACACACCAATGGACACAAGACACTGGAGGAGTGGGGTGAGGACATGTGATAGGAGTTAGGGGAGGCTGGGGGAAGGTCAATAGGGGGGAGGTAGGAGATATTTGTACTAATATATGTAATACTTTAAACAATAAAAAAATATTTAAAAAAAATAACAACTAACAACTATTCATTAAGAAGACACCACACAAAAAAATTTCTAGATCACAGGAGTGAGGGTGAAGCACCCTGCATCACAGAGAGCAAGACAAACCTCTGTAGAGGGATGACAGCTGATAACTAAACTTATTGTAGTAATCACTTCACAATATATGCAGGTTGAGTCATTACACTGTACACCTTAAACATACACAGTGTTATATGTCAACTATATCTGAAAAAAACTAGGAAGTGATCCTACATGTGGCATTCTCCCATTTCTATTTTGCTAAGTAAACGTACTTCCATAGGAAAAAATTCCTATTAAAATACACACTAGCCCAAGCCTTTTTGTCTCAGTGGATAGAGCATTGGCCTGTGGACTGAAGGGTCCTTGGCTCAATTTCTGGTTAAGGGCATGTACTTCGTTTGTAGGATCCATCCCAGGCCTTGATGCTGGAGGCAACCAATCAATGTGTCTCTCTTACATCCATGTTTCTCTCTGTTTCTCCCCCTCCCTTCCACTCTCTCTAAAAATCAATGGAAAAGTGTCTTTGGGTGAGGATTAGCAAATCATTGGTTGTAACTAGGTGGTGACTATCAGGTGATATTAATTTTTGCCTGTGATCTGGCTTATTTGTATTTGTTTTTCATTTTATTCTTTTACTAGAGGCCCAGTGCACAAAATTCATGCATGGGGGGTGTTCCTTCAGCCCAGCCTGTTCTCTCTCCAATCTGGGACCCCAGAGGGATGTCAGACTGCCCATTTAGGCCCATTGCAGGACTGCAGGCTCCCAACTGCTCACCTGCCTGCCTTCCTGATTGGCCCTAACCACTTCTGCCTGCCAGACTGATCAGCCCCTAACCACTCTCCTACCAGCCTGATTGATGCCTAACTGCTCCCCTGTTAGCCTGTTTGGCCCTAACTTCTCCCCTGCAGGCCTGGTCACCCCTAACTGCCCTCCCCTGCAGGCCTGGGTTCCCTCCAACTGCCCTTCCCTGCAGGCGTGGTCACCCTCAACTTCCCTCCTCTGCTGGCCTGGTGAACCATAACTGCCCTCCCCTGCAGGCTTGATCACCCCCAACTGCACTCCCTTGAAGGCCTGGTCCCTGCCAACTGCCCTGCCCTGCTGGCCATGTTGTGGTGGCCATATTGTATCCACATGGGAGCAGGATCTTTTGACCACATGGGCAGTTATCTTGTATGTTGGAGTGATGGTCAGTCTGCCTATTACTCTTTTATTAGATAGGATAGAGGCTTGTTGCACAGGTGGGGGCCAGCTGGTTTGCCCTGAAGGGTGTCCTGGATCAGGATGGGTGTTCCCTTGTGGCGTGGTATGGCCTAAACAAGGGGCCTGTGGTGGTTTGCCGGCCGGCCATGACCCCAGCGACGTAAGTGGAGGCCCTGGTATCTGGGATTTATTTATCTTCTACAATTGAAACTTTGTAGCTTGGAGAGGAGCCAAGCCTTATGCTCACACAGCCATTGAAACTTGGTTTTCTTAAGTGGAAGCCGTGGCCGGCCAGATTTTGCAGAAAGCTTGCTTCCTCCATTGTCAGGGGCAACACGAGCCTCTCTCCAGCTCTCTTTGTGGCCGTAGCCATCTTGGTTGGGTTAATTTGCATACTTGCTCTGATTGGCTGGTGGGTGTGGCTGATGGATATAGCAGAAGTACAGTCAATTTGCATATTACTTTTTTATTAGATAGGATATTCTGAAGATGGAGGAAGAGGCCATGAGCCAAGAAATGTAGTTCCTGAAGCTGAAAGAGGCAAGAAACTGATTCCACCTTTGAACCTGCAGAGGGGAAATGACCAGCTGATACCTTGATTTTAGTCCCTTGAAAATGGAATCAGACTTCTGGCCTATAGAACTGTGAGAGAAAAAAATTCTGTTTTTTTAAGCCATCAAGTTGATGATTATATTTTACAGTGGCCACAGGAAACTGATACACCACCTTATCTGGAAGTTACATTGTGTCCCCTGGGGTAACTGTCTCAGAAAAAGCCACATCCCCTGAGAGGACTAAATAGAGACAGGCACCCTCTATCACTAGTGCAGCTACTGGTTATTGAGCTAAGCTTTGGTGTGAAGAAAATTGGGCCATCCCTCAGGGCTTTGCAGTTCCAAGCCTGGATTCCGAGGGAAAGCCAAGGTTAAGCCCACACAGATACCGCCATGCACAAGCTCTGTGGGCAAGGGCATGGACATGTGGAGCTCAGAGAACACTCAAGGCCAGGACCCCAGGACTATCCCTGATCCCCACACAGTCCCCTAAAAGAGGCATCCACCTGGGGAGTCAGGGAGAGCAGGACCATGAGTAGGCCAGCTCAATCTTGCCTCTCCCTGCCTACAGGAGGCTCGGAGCCCCTTGTTTCTATCAACATGGTTCAGGCATGGTCTCATTTGGATGAAAAGTGAAACAGCTCCAGGTCTTCACCAAAACCTGAGCTTCCTGCCCTGGAGAAAGAGATCAATGAGAGCAGTGACTCCACTGCACCCTCTGTGGCTGACCATTTTCCTTTAGGGAAGAGTGTAGACCTCCCTGTGAGGAGGCTGCCATGGCCATAATAAATATCCATTTCTAAATAGAAGCCACTGAATTCTCTCCTTTATTTATTAAACAACAGTCACTGGGTACCAGCTGTGGGCCAGGCTTGCCTCTGTTCTCTCTGCTCTCATTTCTCCCATTTTCTATTTTCTGCTCACCTCCACCTCCTACCCTCTCCTCACAAACCCTTGCTGTGTTATGACCCAGCTTGACCCTTCTCCACACCTCCTGTGACTGAGCCCCTCACATCCAGCCCCACGTCCCCCAGGGGCTCGGAGTCCCCTGGTAGGCCTTTCACTCTCAGCCACAGCCCCTTTCAGCCAGTCCCTTGGTCATGCATAGTAATCTGGCTTCTAGTTTCAGGCCCGTGCTGCCCACCTGGGCTACAGCTACCAGAGTAAGGAAAGGAGTCTTTCCACAGGACTGGATAGCACTACTTGTCCATCAAATAGCAAACAACTAGATATTGAGCAGCCACTATGTGCCAGGCACTGGAGGCTCAGAATTGAACATGGCAGGCACCGTCCTTGCCTTCATGAAACTCACAGCCTGAAGGACTTCCATTAGAGTTTCCCCAAGTCACTGACACCAAACTCATTTTCATATGGGTTGGTCAGATGACCCAAATCTGGGTGGGAAATCCACATAATAAAAATCATCCTGTTCAACAAGTTGAGAACTGCTGCTGTAGAGCCTAAGACTATCAGAAAACACAGATATTTACATTACAATTCATTAACAATAGCAAAATTACAGTTATGAAGTAGCAACGAAAATAATTTTATGGTTGGGGGTCACCACAACATGAGGAACTGATTAAAGGGTCGTGGCATTAAAAGGGTTAAGATCCACTATGTTAGAGGATACTATTCTACTGTGTTACGACTTCTAGTTTCCATATGCATTGTCACATTTCCCTTCAGAGGAGGAATGCTTGGACTGAAAATAACTTTCCATTTCTGTGGTCAGTGGAGCCCCACCTTTAGATGAAGGGGAGATAGGGAATTAAAAAAACAACCAGGGCAGCCATTTCTTTATGGTTTACATAAAAGGTAGCCTATGGGAATAAACTTCACTCCAAACCAGTGGTTCTCAACCTTCCTAATGCCGTGACCCTTTAATACAGCTCCTCATGTGGTGGTGACCCCAACCATAAAATTATTTCCATTGCTACTTCATAACTGTAATTTTGCTACTGTCATGAATTGTAATGTAAATATCTGATAGGCAGGATGTATTTCATTGTTACAAATTGAACATAATTAAAGCATAGTGATTAATCACAAAACAATATGTAATTATATATTGTGAAATATTTATTTCTAATTACAAATAAATGAAATTTTGTCTTGAATCGTGGTGTAGCATGGGCAACAGTCTTCATAGGACAACAGTAAACTACATTGCTACATTTTGTTACACCGAGGAGCGGTATGTTGGTTCCTAAGACCATGGGAAATATATGTTTTCCGATGGTCTTAGGCAATCCCTGTGAAAGGGTTGTTCGACCCCCAAAGGGGTCGCGACCCACAGGTTGAGAACCACTGCTCTAAACTCTGACATGGAAGAGATGCCGCATTTCCTCATCATCATATCAAGTCAGGCTGGCTCACATGCTGCCAGAAAAAAAATGAAAAACAGCCTCCATCCACAGGTTATCATGGTACTGCTATATCCTTAGATTCCAAGCCCACAGTGATCCTTAAAGTCATCCAGCTCTTAGCTGGAAGGTCTCATGTGTGGCATGAGGTTCTTTGTTGACATTGGTCCCGCTATGGCTGGGTCAGTCTAGCCAGGCATGCCCAGCAGCCATCCCTTCCCAGGTCCCGATGCCGAGCTGGGTGCTGCTTTGGAGTTAGGTCAGTGACAGTTATAGATGAATATTCCCCAACCAAAAACCCACACACACTGATACCAAACTCGTTTTCATACGTGAGAAATATCTCTTTCTGGATTTGCATCACCCTCAAGGGTGTGTCTTCTCACGTCTTGTTGCCCACAAAAACCTCTGTAGCAGAATATCGTAATGATGTTGGCCACTTTTGTAATGAGGAGATAACAGATGACTTCATGCAGCTTCTGTTTGAGTGCTGAAAGTCCTGAAACAAAGATGTACCAAGACCATGCTCAGAAAAGGAAAATGAAGGGATCAAAACAAACAAAAATATGCAACCATGCACACAAGCACACACAAACATACATATGTGTGCATGTATTCATATAAAATGTGCACATATATAAATATATAAGTATGTCTGCCTGTGCCCATGTACATGGCTATAGGTATAAATATCCTATATAATAAAGAGCTAATATGCTAATTAGACCAGATGGCAGAACGACCTTCCCAACGACCTTCCAGGGGAAGCCCAGGCTGCGAGGGCTGTGATCCTTGCACAAATTTCGTGCATCAGGCCTCTAGTAGATATATGGTTTCATAAAGCTACACTGACACAAATATAATTCATTCAAGGAAAGGTTTCTATGGTTAGCAATGTTTTGAAAGCCTCTGCATAGCCCATTCTCTTTCTGTTAGATGAGGACAATGAGGCCCAAAAATTAGCAATTGAGCCACCTAACGGAACTGGAGCTCAGGGCTCCTGATCCCCAGGTCAGGTCTCTTCTAACAGGTTAAGAACTGCAAGGGGTCTTAAAAGTCATTTTATGCCCACATCCATGAGAAAGTTTCAGGGCCCCTAAGAGGCTTTCCAGTCTCTGTTGCAACAGGTGTCTGGAGAGAAAGCATCTGGGCTTCCTGAACAGCCATTCCAAGAAACACACTTTTTGCTGAGATAAAATCTGCCAGCTACGGCTCCACCACTTCTTAGAGTGGCATAAAGGACTGTTGGCCATTTGACAGGCAAATGTTCTGTGTGTGTGTGTGTGTGTGTGTGTGTGTGTGTATGCATGTGCATATGTGTACACTTTCTGTAACCATGTGACCTTGGGCACATGACAATATCTCTGAGTCTGTTTCATTTGAAAATATGATTAATGATGATGCCCATGCAGAATTTGGAGAATTCAATGAGATAACATATAAATTACATAGGTACTGGAACATAGTAAAGTACAGATTCATATTCATGCCCTTTGAGTTCCCTCTTTCGCTCACACTGTACTTATATTAATACACACACACACACACACACACACACACACACACACAGAGAGAGAGAGAGAGAGAGAACAGCTCTCAAGTGACAGACTCGGATTATTTAAATATAGTCATCACTCTCACAATCCAGGACTGCTGGCTCCCAACTGCTCACCTGTCTGCCTTCCTGATTGCCCCTAACTGCTTCTGTTTGTCAGACTGATCACCCCCTCATCACTCCCCTGCCAACCTCTTTGCCCCTAACTGCCCTCTCCAGCGGGCCTGGTCACCCCCAACTGCCCTCTCCTGCTGGCCTGGTCGCCCACAACTGCCCTCCCTTGGAGGCCTGGTACCTGCCAACTGCCCATCCCTGCTGATCATGTTGTGGTGGCCATCTTGTGTCCACATGGGGGCAGAATCTTTTGACCACATGAGGGCAGTCATCTTGTATGTTAGAGTGATGGTCAATCTGCATATTACTCTTTTATTAGATAGGATAGAGGCCTAGTGCACAGGTGGGGGCCAGCTGGTTTTCTCTGAAGGGTGTCCTGGATCAGGGTGGGTGTTCCCTTGGGGCATGGAGTGGCCTGCGTGAGGGGCCTGTGGTGGTTTGCAGGCTGGCCAGTGACCCAAGTGGAGGCCCTAGTATCTGAGATTTATTTATCTTCTATAATTGAAACTTTGCATCCTGGAGCTGAGTCAGCCTTCTGCTCACACAGCCATTGAAACTTTGTTGCCTTAAGCACCAGCCAGGGTGTTCGTAAAGTTTGGCTTCCTCCATCGCCAGGGGCAACCCAAGCCTCACCATCTTGGTTGAGTTAATTTGCATACTCGCTCTGATTGGCTTGTGGACATGGCTTGTGGGTGTAGTGGAGGTGTGATCAATTTGCATATTACTCTTTTATTAGATAGGATAATAGAAAAAAGAGCCTGACCTTCAACTCCTGTGAAACTGTGACAAAGATGAAGTTTCTAAGAGAAAGGGGCCAAGTCATAGACACAAACCAATGCTAATCTCTGTGATTCTGGTCCCCATTATCTCCTCAGGAGTTAAAGTATCACTTATGAATCAGTACTTATGTGTAGGTATTTAAAATGCTTGTAGCTATACAGCCTAAGTATTAGCATAGAATGCCAAAGGGGGCCAGAAAACAAACTCCTAAAAGCCTTAGTAAATTAATTATGGTCCAGTAACAGGTTTAGGAACCTGAGACAAGGGAACATAAAAAAAAAAAAAATGTCTAGTTTTCACTCACATACTAGAGATGCTGGCAAAGGATTGTGCATGGAGAATACAGAGAGAATAGTATAGTCATTGGTACCCAATCAATCCTCCTGCCACAGCTCCACTGGTAAACGGCTCTCAGAGGCCCAGCGGGTCACTGCAATACCTGAGTTCTGGGTGGACTTTGAAGGGCTGGCTGGGATGCTCCAGATCTCTTGCTTTGTTCACATATGGCTCCAGTGTTTCTTCCTGGTATTTGGTCAGAAACAGAGGAACTTAACAGCAGGGAAATATCTACAACTAGAAGATATCATACCAACACTTGGGGACGGATAGGGCTGTGACACATGCATCCGTAGTTGTGAATTAGATTTTCCAAACATGACACTTCATTACATCTGTCCTGAACTGAGAAATAGAAAGAAAGACCCACCGGTTTTTCAGTCATATACTAGAGGTTCTGGTAAATGATTCAATAGCCCCTTCTTACCTAGCCCAAACCAAACCATTGGCCACATCCCGTACAGATGTGGTAAGAAACAGTACACTCTGAGTGAGATGGGAAGAGAAAGAACCCATTCAATCTAGAAGGGTGTGGTGTGACCTTTGGCCTTAAGTGAACTACTGAAAATGTTTTGAGGAAAAGAAATGGCCTTGGTGGGCAAAGTTCCTGGGTAGATAAAGATCTTCATGTGAGGAATGAGGATTGGGGGAGAAGTTGATCCAAGATCACATCATAGGCAACAGCACAACCCAGAACATGGCTCCATTCCAATTCTCTCTAACCCAGGAGTATAATCAACACCAATTGATTTGAGGGGTCTCTATTGTTACACTTACCTTATTTTGGTGGGGGTAGGCATGCAGTCTTCACTCATGTTCACTTCCCCTTTTCTCTGTAGTCCCCTCTCTACTCATGACCCAGACATTTGCTCACTCCAGAGTTTCATTGAATTATCCCCAACCCAAAACTCCAACCTTGTTCTTTGTTGCTGGCTGGGCCATTGGAGAAATTAAAGAGTGTTCTAGTGGATGCCAAAACTCTGAGCATCTGTCCTATATACATTTTACCCTCCCCATGCCTGCCCTCTCTCCCTCATCCTTAATACTACAGGGGCCAGATGGAAGCATAATCTTCCCCACATCAACACATGATCCAGGTTCTCCTTCACCGACAGGTCTCTCCCTCAAAACTGTTTTTAATGTCATGTATACCCTCCTAATAGGAATGTAGAGATAACCCCTAACTGTAGGAAGAATCTATTCTTAACAACACAGTCGAGTCTGATGGACAGATCAAATTAGCCAAGTTCTGGTCCCTTATGCCTGTAGGTTCTAATTGTAGGCATAACTTGAGAATGATCAGGCTCAGAGAAACTGGTTTATAGCAGCAGCTTTAAATGCCATGTGTGAGTGTGGCAAAGTCATGTCATTGTGACATTGTCATTGCTTATAAGGAATGACACTGTGCACCTGCAATAGGAACTAGATGTGATTTGGTGAGCGGCTAAGGCCCAAGGAGATTGATTGCCCATTATGGGCTGGACATGACATTCTCCTGCATGTTGAGGAAGATCAGGGATGCAAGCATGCCAAATTCAGGGCCTAAACGAGACATGTGGCCTGCCACCCGCAAGTTTGACATGCTTGGAAAGGATAAGAGCAAAGAGAATACGTGATCTAAATGAACTTTTCCATCACAATATGGTAGCCACTGAGATAACTTCCTCTTCTAAGAGAACAAGAGTCTCACATTAGACATATAGACAGAAATTTTTATTCTTCACACCCTTTATTTTTCCCCAGATTCCTGGAACAATATAAGAAATGATGATGTTTGTAGAGCTGTGCATAAGATTTCAGACTATGGAACCACGTCCCTGCATTCTAATCACTCTTCCCCTTCACTCTTATGAACTGAGTGATATAGAGCATGCCCCCTACTTTCTAGGAGTCTTAGATTTCTCATTTTTAAAGCGAAAGAAATGTAAGTAGCTCACTCAAAGGCTGAAGTGAGGATCTACCATTAAGTTGTTAGATACTATTTTCATATCTTCTTTTCCAGACATATGATTATTATTAAATTATACTTACACTCGGGTTCTTAAGATTACAAATCACAGATGAATTTCACCATTTCTTAGTTTGACTCAATTTTGGACACATCTAGAAAGAAACTTAGTCTCTGCAGTGAGGCTTTTCCCAGGTGGGGTTCTTTATCAGGAAGATACCTGTTTCACACCCTTTTCCACATCTCTGCCACCTCAGTAAGCTTTCCCATCCCCTAACTTGGTATCTCTACTTCTAAATTTAGGAGAAAGTTCCTACTTGGTCTTGGCCATTTGACTATCCATTGAGGTTAAAATAAAAGTTTAGTTGAATTCCCCACCCTTTCATTTTCAGCCTAATCGGCATAGCATGTCAAGGTGGCTATGTTCAAGATTCCAGAGCAACTCTTGAAAAACCAACCCAAATAGTGAAGGACACAGGAATGGGGATGGTGAGAAAGGTCAACATTTATCCAGAGAAGATACACAAATGACCAGCAAGCCCTGGGAAAGATGCCAAACCTCATTAATTATTAATAATATGTAAACCAAAACTACAATGAGATACCATTCCATACCTATTTAGGTGGCTATAATAAAAACAATGATAATAATAACATACTAGTGTTGGTCGGATGTGAAAAAATTGAAGTATTTGTATGTTGCTGGTGGGAATGTAAAATGACACAACCACTGCAATGAACAGTTTAGCAATTCCTTGAAAACTTAAACCTTAGGAATACTATATGACCCAGCAATTCCACTCATAGGCATTTAGCCAAGAGAAATGAAAACATATTGTCCACACTGAAGTATTTTTTGTTTCTTTGCAGGAAAGTGAGGGTGTCTATTTTTTAAGTCCTCACCTGAGGATATTTTTTTCCATTGATTTTCACACAAATAGGGAAGAAGGAGGGGGAAAAGAAAGATAGAAATATTGACGTGAGAGAGACACATGGATTGGTTGCTTCCAGCACACAACCCGACTTATGCTGGGGATTGAACCGCAGCTGAGGTATATGCACCTGACTGGAAATTGAACCTGAGACCCCTTAATCCAAGTGTCAAGGCTCTAACCACTGAGAAAACAGGGCCAAATGGAAGATTTTACTCAAATATTTATACCAGCATTTGTCATAATAGCCAAAAGGTAGAAATAACCCAAACTTCAATTGACAGATAAAGGGGTAAATTGGGACACACACACACACACACACACACACACACACACACACACACACGGAAAATTATTAGCCATAAAAAAACACTGATATATGCTACCACTTGGATGAACCTCAAAACCATTACCCTAATTCAGTGGTAGGCAAACTGCGGCTCGAGAGCCACATGAGGCTCTTTGGCCCTTTGAGTGTGTATTCTTCCACAAAATACCACGGCCTGGGTGAGTCTGTTTTGAAGAAGTGGCATTAGAAGAAGTTTAAGTTTTAAAAATTTGGCTCTAAAAAGAAATTTCAATCTTTGTACTGTTAATATTTGACTCTGTTGACTAATGAGTTTGCCAACCACTGCTCTAGGCCAATGCATGTCAAGGACAGTACTTTGGTTAAAAATGTTGACAAGACAGATGGATTCTGTCACTGAGCATTTGTTTTTATTTACAAATGCTCAGTGATATAAACTGTGATGGTGAATGGGTTGCTATGTTGGTTTAGTAGATGGTGGTGATGCTCTGTTCCTCCCCTGTGCATCACTCTACCATGGCCTTTCCCACTCAGTATTCTGCTCCCTGATGTTTCTGTCTCCCCCATCAGATGGTCAGCTCTTTCTAAAGCAGCGATTTTGAACCAGTGTGCCATAAGAACTTTAAAACATGCAATAACAGACTATTTAGTCAGAGTCACTAATCTATTCTCCCTTAGGTCAGCAAATAAAAAATGACAATAGCCAACAGAATAGTCACCTGGTGTAAATGTCCTGTCTTAAACTAAAAATAAATAGAGGTCATATAATATAGTTTGCATCTTATTGGTCCCCTTGAATAACATGGTTGTATCTGATTGGTAAATTCTTAGTACCAGTAATTCTTATATAGAAGTGTAGGAACTGGATATTTTTTTATTACATGTGTACATTTCTTCCCATTGCCCCCCCCCATTCCCATGCATGCTCTAACCCCCTAGTGTCTTGTGTCTATTGGTTATGCTTACATGCATGCATATAAGTCCTTTGGTTGATCTCTTATCAACCCTACCTATCCCTAACCTTCCCACTATAATTTGACAGTCTGTTTGATGCTTTATTGCCTCTGTATCTATCTTTTCCTTCATCAGTTTATAATGTTCTTTATTATCCATAAATGAGTGAGATCATGTGGTATTTTTCTTTCATTAACTGGCTTATTTCACTTAGCATAATGCTTTCCATTTCCATCCAGGTTGCTGCAAATGGTAAGAATTCCTTCTTTTTATAGCAGCATAGTATTCCATTGTGTAGATGTACCATAGTTTTCTGATCCAGTCATCTGCTCACAGGCACCTAGGCTGTTTCCAGATCTCAGCTATCGTAAATTGTGCTGCTATGAACATAGGGGTGCATATATCTTTTGTGATTGGTGTTTCTAGTTTCTTAGCATATATTGCTAGGAGTGGGATTACTTGGTCAAATGGGAGCTCTATTTTTAGTTTTTTCAGGAAAAATCCACACTGTCCTCCACAGTGGCTGCACCAGTCTGCATTCCCACCAGCAGAGCATGATGGTTCCTTTTTCTCCACATTCTCACCAATACTTGTCATTTGTTGATTTGTTGATGATTGCCATTCTGACAGGTCATTTTGATTTGCATCTCTCGGATAATTAGTGACTTTGAGCATGTTTTCATGTGTCTCTTGGCCTTCCTTCTGTCTCTTTCAAAAAGATTCTATTTAGGTCTGTTGCCCATTTTTTTATTGGATCATTTATCTTCCTTTTATTAAGTTGCCTGTAGACGTTGGAGATTAAACCTTTATCAGTGGTAACATTTGCAAATATGTTCTCCCATACAGTGGGCTTTCCTGTTGTTTTGTTGATGGTTTCTTTAGTTGTGCAAAAGCTTTTTATTTTGATGTAGTCCTATTTGTTTATTTTCCCTTTAGCTTCCATTGCCCTAGGAGCAGTATCAGTGAAGAAGTTCTTTTGGCATATGTCTGAGATTTTGCTGCCTATGGATTCCCCTAGTATTCTTACAGTTTCCCATCTTAAGTTTAAGACCTTTATCCATTTTGAGTTTATTTTTGTGTATGGTGTAAATTGGTGGTCTAGTTTCATTTTTTTGCATGTATCTGTCCAATTTTCCCAATACCATTTATTAAAAAGAACTGTCTTGACTCCATTGTATGTTCATGCCTCCTTTGTCAAATATTAATTGAGCATAGTAGTTTGATTCCATATCTGGATTCTCTATTCTATCCCATTGGTCTATATGTCTGTTCTTGTGCCAGCACCAGGCTGTTTTGAGAACAGTGGCTTTGTAATACAGCTTGAAATCTGGTATTGAGATCCCACGTATTTTATTCTTCTTTCTCAGGATTGTTGCAGCTATCCTGGGTCTCTTTTTGTTCCAGATGAATCTTTAGAGAGTTCTTTCTAGGACTCTGAAATATGCCAATGTTATTTTAATGGGGACTCCATTGAATCTAAAGATTACGTTGGGTAGTGTGGACATTTTAATGATGTTGATTCTCCCAATCCATGAGCATGGTATGTTCTTCCACCTGTTTATGTCTTTCTCTATATCTTTTTTCAGTGTTCTGGACTGTTCTACGTATAGGTATTTTACCTCCTGAGTTAAGTTTCCTAGGTATCTTAATTTTTTTGGTGCAATGGTAAATGGGATTGCTTTTATAGTCTCTCTTTCTGTAAGTTCATTATTGGTATATAAAAATGCCATAGATTTCTTGGAATTAATTTTGTATCTTGCTACATTGTCAGATTCATTTATTAAGTCTATTAGTTTTTTGATGGAGTCTTTCGGGTTTTTTATGTACAATATCATGTCATCTGCAAATAAGGACAGCTTTACTTCTTCTTTTCCAATTTGGATGCCTTTTATTTCTTCTTCTTGTCTAATTGCAATTGCTAATCCTTCCTGTACTATGTCGAACAGGAGTGGTGAGAGTGGGCATCCCTATCTTGTTCCTGTTCTTAGGGGAAATAGTTTTAGTTTTTCCCATTGAGTATGATGTTAGCTGTGGGTTTATAATATATAGCTTTTATTATATTGAGGTATGATCCTTCTATTCCCACCTGGTTGAGAGTTTTTATCAAGAAAGGGTGTTGGATTTTGTCAAATGCTTTTTCTGCATCAATTGATATGACTATGTGATTTTTATCTCTCAATTTGTTTATGTAATGTATCATTTTTATTCATTTGCAGATATTGTACCATTCTTGCATTCCTGGGATAAATCCTACTTGGTCATGGTGTATGATCTTTCTGATATATTGCTGGAATTTTGTTGAAGATTTTGGCATCTATGTTCATGAGGGATGTTGGCCTGTAATTCTCTTTCATTGTGTTGTCTTTATCTGGTTTTGGTATTAGGGTGATTGCTGGCTTCATAGAAGGTGCTTGGAAGTGTTCCTTCTTCTTGAATTTTTTGGAGGAGGATAGGTTTTAGTTCTTCCTTGAATGTTTGGTAAAATTCCCCTGTGTAGCCATCTGGCCCCAGCCTTTTTTTTTTTCTGGAAGCTTTTTGATGACTACTTCAATTTCTTCCATAGTTATTGGCCTATTGAGATGTTTAGATTCCTTCTGATTGAGTTTTGGAAGGTTATTTTTTCTAGGAATATATCCATTTCTTCCAGGTTGTCCAGTTTGTTGCAATAGAGTTGTTCATAGTATTTTTTAACAATCCTTTGTATTCCGGTGGGTTCTGTTGTTATTTCTCCTCTTTCATTTCTGATTTTGTTTATTTGGATCCTTTCTCTTTGCTTCTTAATGAGCCTGGCTAAAGTTTCATCAATCTTGTTTATTTTTTCAAAAAACCACCTCTTGGTTTTGTTGATCTTTTATGTTTTGTGTTTTGTTTTTGTTTTTGTTTTTGTCTCAATGTCATTTATCTTCACTCTGATCTTTATTATTTCCTACCTTCTGCTTATACTGGGCTTTTCTTATTGCTCTTTTTCTAGCTCTTTGAGTTGTAGGTTTAGGTAATTTATTACCATTGTTTCTTGGTTTTGCAGTAGGCTTGTAGAGCTATGAATTTCCCTCTCAAGACTGCTTTCACTGTGTATGATTTTGGATTGTTGTGTTTTCATTGTCATTTGTTGCCATGATGTTTTTTATTTCTTCCTTGATTTCTTGGGTTACCCAGTCATTGTTTAATAGCATGCTGTTTACTCTTCATGTGTTTGATTTCTTTGGATTGGTTTTATTGAAGTTGATTTCCAGTTTTATGCCACTGTGATCTGAGAATATGCTTGATATGATTTCTATCTTCTTGAATTTGAAGAGACTTTGCCTATGAGCCAATATATGGTCTATATTGGAAAATGACCCATGTGCACTTGAGATGAATGTATATTCTGTGGCTTTGGGGTGAAATGTTCTGAAGATGTCGATTAATTCTATCTGGTCCAGTGAGTCATTTAGGATTGATGTTTCTTTGCTTATCATTTTGTTTAGAGGATTTGTCCAATGGTGATAGTGGAGTATTAACGTCTCCTACTATGATTTTATTGCTGTCACTCTCTCTTGATATCCTCCAGGAGTTTGTTTTATGTATTTGGGTGCTCCTGTATTGGGTGTGTATATGTTTATCAGAGTTTTTTCTTCTTGTTGGATTGCTCCCTTTAGTATTATAAAGTAACTTTCTTTATCTATTGTTATGGCCTTCACTTTGAGATCTAATTTGTGAGATATAAGTATTGCTACTCCGGCTTTTTTTTTTTCATTTTCATTTGCCTGAAAAATTGTTTTCCATCCCTTCACCTTAAGTCTGTGTGCATCTTTTTTTCTGAGGTGGATTTCTTGTAGACAGAAGATATATGGGTCATGTTTTCTTATCCAATTTGTAACCCTACGTCTTTTGATTGGGGCATTTCATCCATTTACATTTAAAGTTATTATTGTTAGGTCCATATTTGTAGCCATTTTTATTCTTTACTCCTGTGTTCCTTCTTCGCTTTCTTTCTTTTTTTTTTTTCAGCAGATCCTTTAGCATTTCTTGCATTGCTGGTTTGGTAGTAATAAATTCCCTTAACATACCAGAGACCAAATGAAATTCATATACCATAATTAAATATTTAAAATTTTATGATAAATATTTTACCACTAAATAATTAATCATTTCAAATTAGATATCAAGCTAATAAATTATTAGATATATTATATTTACCTTTTTTAACTCAACAAAATATACTTTTATATAACACAAAACTTGGAAAATATGTATAGAGTCATATCATTTGATATGACTAAAAAGTTTTTAAAAATATAAAAGGATGACTAGATGTAACTATTACTGCATATGTCTGATGTTCCTTGGTTAAGCTGATAATGTTTGAATGTATAATAAAATACAGATATACATAATTTATGTTAGATATCTATTACTTAAAATTTATTTTTCTTGATTTTACTTCAACAGAAACATTGATTTTTATCATTTTAATTGAGTTAACATAATTTGTTTTAAATTAAAAATTATTTAAATAAAATGATGTCATTTTTTAAGTATAAAAAATAAATAATAAATAAATAAATTCCCTTAGTCCTTTTTTGTCTGTGAAGTTCCTGATTTCGCCTTCAATTTTGATTGATAGTCTTGCTGGGCACAGTATTCTTGGTTTCAGACCCTTCCTTTGCATGACGTTGTATATTTCATTTTGTTCCCTTCTGGCCTGATGCGTTTCTGTTGAGAAATCAGTCACTAGTCTGATGGGGATTCCTTTGTAGGTAACTTTCTGTTTCTCTCTGGCTGCTCTTAAGATTCTTACTTTGTCGTTGGTGTTGCCAATTTAATTATAAGGTGCCTTCATGTTTGTCTTTTGGGGTTCATTTTGCTTGGGACTCTGGGAGCTTCTTGGATTTCTGCGCATTTTTTTCTTCCCTATATCAGGGAAATGTTCTGTTATTATTTCTTCATACAGGTTTTCTATTCCTTGCTCATTTTCCTCTCCTTCTGGAATTCCTATTATATGAATGTTTTTTTTTGTTTGTTTCATGTTGTTCCAAAGTTCCCTTAGGCTCTCATCCTGCTTTTTTTTTCCCTAGAAGCTGCTCTACTTGGGTATTTTTTTCTACCTTGTCTTCTGGCTCACTGATGCAATCCTCTGATTTTTCTAGTCTACTTTTGATGCTTTCTGTGGAGTTCTTTACAGGAATGATGTCATTTTTCATTTCCTCTTGGTTCTTATTTATATTGTCAAATTTGTCTTCCATTCTTTTCAACCACCTTATGACTATTTCTCTGAATTCTTTCTCTGGCATGTTTCTTGCCTCCATTTCATTTACTTCCTTTTCTGGTGATGCCTGCTTTCCTTTCATATGTGGGCTGTTTCTTTGTCTGACCATGGTCTCTCTTCTCAGGGTGTTTTGTTATGTAGTTCTCTCTCTCCTTATCCCAGGCAAAAATCTGACCTTTCCATCTGGTGTGAAGAGCTCCTCTGAATTCAAATGTTTTCACCAATTGGGGACTGGTCTTCTGGGACTCACAGCTATTCAGTTGGTGCCGCAGCTGTAGCTTTTCGGGCTTCTATAAACATCCACTTTCCCCTTCAAAATGGCATGGTCTCTGCATCCAAGCTGTTGGCTCTGGAAAAGAAAACCCCAGCAGCACTGGGAGACTGCCTGGTCAGAGTAGCCCCATACAGCAGTCCCCACCTTCTCCTGGAGTATAACTCTCCTTTAACTCACCAACTAACGCTCCCAGTATGACCCTCAGCTGTTCTCTCTGTCTGCTCAGGGACAAGTCTCAGGACATGTCCATCTATTCCACTGCCATTTTCAGTTTCAGAACCTGATATTTTTAAAATTCACTTTGGAGAAAAAAGGGTAGGCAATTATATATTTTTGTAAATCAATCAAAGTTTTATCTCTCTTTTTGTTAAATATGTAAAACATATATTTTTAGTGTACCAAAAAATGTTAGTGATTAGTTTATGTGTCCCATGAGATGAAAAAGGTTGAAAATTCTGCTCTAAAAGAAAGAAACACATCTCTACTATGTTTGCAATTGGTCAGAAAAGAGTCTAAACACACATGTGTAAAAGAAATTACCTGATGAACTTAGTAACATGGAGATGAGGGATTGGTTTTTCTATCACTGGGGACTCAGTTTCCTGGGCTCCAGTACCTCCACTGGTTAATTTCACATGCCACAAGTCCTACTTTGGGTTCCTGCTCAAGGCTGGAGTCTGCTCCGGTGTCTGCTCTGAGTCATCAATTGTGGCTACTGATGTGGTCATTGCATACTTCTTACACAACCACACAGAGACCATCATCAGACGGGAGGTGTGGGGGTGGAGATGCTTCATAGAAAGCCTTCTGGAATGAACCACTACAAAACCAGAGGGAGACTCAGGTCACAGAGCCATCCATACTTCCTTCCTCTTCTGGGTGCTAACGGAGAGCACAGAGAAACACCAGCAGCTCCGACCTGAGCAGCCTTCCTCAGAAGATGCAGCCACTCCTGCTCGTGCTCCTACTGGCCTTATTCCTACTCTCTGGGGCAGAGGCAGGTGAGTGACCATCCCCACCCTCACAGGCCCATCCCATCCCACAGTGGGCACAGACCTGCTGGCCCTTCTGCACATCTCTGATCCAACTCTCCACCAGGAATGCTATGAACCCCAGCTCCCATCCTATCTCAGACCCCCACACATGATGCTGGCTGAGCCACAGGCAGAAAAGACAGGACAGAGCCTTTTTTCAAGAAAATCCAGTGGGCATAATGTCCTTCCCAGACCCTACCTATACCAAGTAGAGAGTGGAGCTGTCCTAGAAGTGCATGACAGAGGCTGGGAAACTGAAGAGGACAGACAGTCCTGGCTTTCATGCCTGTGATGAGATAGGTGCTGTGCTCAGGGTCTGCTTAGAAGACTGCTGCTTCCTCTGCTCCATCTCAAGGCCTCTCAGTCCCTTTTTCAAACTCTGCTTTTATTCCAGGCCTTTAGCAGTTCCTCTCTTTAAAGGATGAGCCAGTGAGGATGGCAGCCCCAAACTTCTCTGTTTTCCAGAATCCCAAAGCACTGGCCTTATCAACCCTCCTTCAGAGGCCTATTTGGGGCCAATCCTTCCAGGCAGTTAACAAGCACTGGGAATTCCTCATGTGTCAGCATCTAGATCCCTAAACTTAAGTCCTGGAAATTGCAAAGCACACTGCCCTGGACATTATAGTATCACAGGGGCCTCCAAAGTTCACCCAACACCAAGCAAAGTCATGAGAGGAATTTTCAGAAGCCTCCAGGTCTTCTTTGTCCCTAACACCTATATTCTCACCAACTATGTGGCAAGCAAAGTCACAGACCTAGCCTGTTGCTATTCCCTTTCCAGATGAGAAAGTTGAGGGCCCTCCACAACCCTTGCCAACTTCAGGCCAGTCTAGCCTCCCAAATGCCCATGTGCCTGAGTCATCAATCCAATGCCTGCCTGGGGGACTCAGTGGGGACACACAAGTGCAACACTCTTTTTCTTCAGGGAAGATCATCGAGGGACATGAAGCCAAGCCCCACTCCCGCCCCTACATGGCCTACCTTCACATTAAAGATGAAAAGGAGTACATGTGTGGTGGTGTCCTTGTGCGTAAGAACTTTGTTCTGACAGCTGCTCACTGCAATGGAAGGTAAGGAGCCACTGCCAGGCTATACCTCCTGAGATCCCTACAGTGATCCTGTCCTTCATGGACAGGAGCTGCAGCCCAGGGCAGCTCCCCAGGCTTCTGGGAACTCAAGCCCGTGAGACCTCATCAGAGATCCTGACGCAGCAATGAGAGGCTGAGAAATAAGACAAGTAATCTCTGGGCTCAACAAGTAACACAGGAAGAGAAGGACCACACTCGGTAAATAAAGCAGTGGTGGACCTTGAACATGTGCATGAGGGTCAAAATGAAAATGCAAGCAATTCATGGCATTTCCTGAGGACAAGAGAGGGATCCCAGTTCCCTAACCTTAGTGTCATTGAGAAGTAGAGTCATTCAGCCCCTTTCCCCTATTGCCTTGATTTCCCTAGTCTGCAGCCCTGCCCTGCCCCAGCTATGATCTGCCCTTCACAGCTCCTGGGCTATATCTCCTGTGACTCTACCACCCCACCACTCACCCATTCTGCTCTCTGTGAAGGTTAATCAATGTTACCCTGGGGGCCCATAACATCAAAAAGCAGGAGAAGACCCAGCAGGTCATTCTGGTAAAAAGAGCCATCTCCCACCCAGATTATAATTACAAGAACTTCTCCAACGACATCATGTTACTGCAGGTAAGGAAACATCCTGCTGCTCTTGCTCTCATGAGTCCACATTGTTTCCCCTCCAACCAAGTGAAGCACTTCCCTTCCTTCCTTCCTTCCTTCCCATCTGGTCATCTGACCAGTCCCTGAGACTCAGATATCACTCAGTGTCTTGGCTCAGAGACCACTGGCTGACCTGGGCTCCCTTGCCTCTTCCCCATCAGCTGGACAGAAACATCAAGCAAACTGGTGCTGTGAAACCCCTCCAACTGCCCAGGGGCAGGAACAGGTTGAGGCCAGGACAGAAGTGCATTGTGGCCGGCTGGGGGAAGGTCTCGCGATGGGGCACATACTCAGACACCCTGCAGGAGGTACAGCTGACCTTGCAAAACGATTGGGAGTGTGAATGCCACTTACGTCATTATTACAACAGGACCATTCAACTGTGTGTGGGAGAACCAACAGAAAATAAGGCTTCCTTCCAGGTGATACTGAGCATCTGACTTCCTTGGCTCTGAGAGAAGGGTATTTGGGTAGGAACTGAGAGTTGGGGACTCAGGCAGCAGGAGACTCCTTCATCCTCTAGTCTCCCAAAAAAGAAAAGAGGGGAGCCCCCAGAGCTGGGAGAAATGGGTCTCTGAGAGCCTACAAGGGCTTATAGTAACTAAATTGGTCTTCCTCCAGAGGGTGGATTTGCAACCCACTGGCCAAGGCCAGGGCATAGTGGTTAGATAACTGTTTCCTAGGTGTGTAGTAGTAATATCTGAAAGGTTCTCAGAACTAGTTTATGGGCTCCTTCTCCATGCTAAATGTCAGCCCCACTTGCCTGCTCTTGGGTCCTTACACAGTAGACTGCAGCCACAGCTCCACAACACCTTCATAGACAGAGGATCTGGGATCTGGGGGAGCAGAGGGAGCTGCCACCTGGGGTGAAGCGAAGCAGTGACAACGTCCAGGCTCAAGGGCCCTTGGGGCCTGCCTACCAGCAGTGAACACCATGCAAGGCAGCCTTTTCTGAGAAGAGGTTGGGGTGGCAAGGAGGGCAGGGCCAGGAGAAGTGGCTCAGTCCTTCCCACTCTGTCCACAGGGGGACTCCGGGGGACCTCTCCTTTGTGAAAATGAGATCCAGGGCATTGTCTCCTATGGACGCAATGATGGGACACCACCACGAGTCTACACCAAAGTCGCCAGTTTCCTTCCCTGGATAAGAGAGACTATGAAAAGCCTCCAAGAGCAAGACCCAGACTATCTTCTCTGGAGCTAATCCAGGATCATACTGTGGGGCAGGAGGTGATGCCAGCAACCGAATAAATGTCTCTCAGCTGATGGGAAGAGCTGGGTTTTTGTTTATTCTTTGACCCTCATTCACAGGCACCAGCTCTGTGCTTAGAAGGCCAATAGCACAATTCTGCTCTGTTCTACTTCCTCCTCCTCCTCTTCCTCTTCCCCCACCATCCACCAAACCCCATGCTGAGCTGTTACCAGCTCCTTCTTGGCCACACTTGAACCTGCAAGGCCTGCCCTTCTTGCCAGGGCAGAGAGGTGCACCATTAGGAGAAACATGAATCTCTCAGGTCCTGGGCTCAGTGTGAAGGTCTTACTTCTTCCTCTGTTACGTGCTGAGAGGAAAGGACTAGCACAGTGGGTGCTGGGAACCAAGCAGGCACAGCCTGGGCTGCAGCTCAGGAGGCCCCACCACACTGGGGAGAGGAGGGCCTTCCTGAGCAGGACATTGTTCTCCTACAAGTGTCAGGTTTTGGGGGTGTGGGGGCTGGTGAGGAGAGACAGGGGTGGAGGAGGAAGTAGAACACTTCCTGAGAAGCTTCTCATTTCCTCCTGGGATGAATTTCTCTCCCTCCCCTTCTCTGCCCTCCTCTGAACTCAGGGCCTTGCTTGGCCTCCAGTCTCCTGGCTGCCCCTTTGTCTCATCCCTGCTGACCACCTAGCATCCTCAGAGTCCATCAACCCCTGTGCCCACAGATCACACTGGTCTGAGCAACCACTTCTGCATATCCTTCCCACCTAGGACACCCAGAGTGCCCAGGTTCCAGCAGGGCCTGGTCACTGAATTGCCACCCAGCTTATGCTCTGGCACAGGGTGACGGGGGACCAGACCGGTGCTGGCCCCATGCAGGGCCCTGGAGGACAGGACAGCAGGGTGTCTGCAGAACACCTGGTCCCATCTCTCACTGGGCAGAGCCAGCTCCACCCTCACATCCAGCCCAGTGTCCCTACCATGTGCTCAGAGTCCACTGACTGCTGGTCACTCAGGAGCCTTAGTCCCCTGCAGCTTGTTCCTCTCTGCTGGCCTCAAAGTCCAGGCTATGAGGAGGGAGGCCACATGGGCTCTATCTGCCTTTTGAGTTAGAAAGGGCTGCTCTCTGCAGTAGGACTGGGAAGCAGTTTTTCCATCAATCAGTGAACAAATTCTGATTGTGCACCTACTAAGTGCCAAGAATTGGGAATGTACAGTGAATATAATACAGGTTCTGACACCTGAACACAAGTGAAACGGAGAATGTTGACTTTTATCTGAATGGAATTTCCTCTCCCTCCTTCACATGAATCCACAAGGCCCAGATCCCTCCAAAGAAAGTATTTGTGTTTTATTTCTACAGCTGGTTACACTCTATCTGAATTTTATCACTTGGGTCTTTAGAACAGCCAGCAGCATGTGTGATTTGGAAATGACTCTATTTCTTTTGTTTCTAGATGTGCAGCTCCCAAACTGTTCACTGGCGCATCCTCTTCACCTCGCGGAGAGGGCAGCAGGTGGGGAGCAGGCAGGACGGCAGCCTCATTTCCATGAGCCATAAAAGTAGCAGATATAATTGGTGACAGCATGGATCGACCTCGGGGTATTATGCTCAGGGAAATAAGTAAGACCGAGAAAGACCAATGCTATATGATTTCACTTATATGTATAGTCTAAAGAACAAGTTAATGAGCAAACAAAATTGGAACAGGCTCATAAATAAAAAGAACAGATTGATGGTTGCCAGAGAGGAATGGGTTTGGGGGCCTGGGCAAAAAAAAAGGTGACAAGATTAACAAGTACAAATGGGTAGTTAGAAAATAGTGATGAGGATGTAAAGTACAGCATAGGGAAAACAATCAATAATATTGTCATAACTATGTATGGTGCCAGGTGGATACTAGAAATGTCAGAATAAACACTTTGTAAAGTACTTGATTGTGTAATCCCTATGCCTTTCACCTGAAACTAATACAAAATAAAAATATTGAAAATGAACTGTAATTACACAATAAAATTTTAATTAAAGTAAAAGTAGGAAGTGTGGATGTCATGTACAGAATGAAACAGTAAGAAAACCCATACAACGTATCTGGCAGAGGGCAGTTTGAGTCTGACTCTCAACACCCATCCAACCTGATGGGCCACAACATGATGCCTCTCATTACCAAGAGCTCCTGCCTTGCACAAGCAAATTCAAATCAGGGAGGCTCATGTGGTCAGGAAAATGAAGACATGCCTCTTCTCTTTAGGCTGTTATGGGTTCAGCTCCATTTGTAGTTTCTAAGATAACCCACACTTTTCAATGTTAGAAAGTTCTTGTTTAGGAGACCACACATAGAGAATGTGATGTTTTTGCTGAGCAAAGATCTCCCTGGGTTGGGCCCACCTCACCAGACACTCCCAGCAGCCATCCCTCTCCTAATATGGGCACCGCCTGGGAGCTGACATAAGTTCCAGCTCTGGGCTAACACCCTCCTGATCCTGATACACACAGCGCTCTCACCTGAGATGGGGCAAACGCTCTGGGCTCATATAACCTTCAATGGCCTGCCCTTTGCCATCTATTGCACACAATTCATGCAGCAACACAACTTCACAATGATCTTGAGCACATTTACCAGGAAAGAGCAGGCTTGTAACACAGCTACTGATTTTGAGTTGAAAACATACACACACACACACACACACACACACACAACACACACACACACACAAAACTAAACCCCTGCATCAAACATTTATGAAGACCTGTTGAAAAATATAAAAAGGGGAAATGTGGGAAGCAAAATAAAAATAATATTTTACTGTTTTCTTAATCTTTATTGTTGAAAGTATTACATAAGTCCCCTATTTGCTCCCATTGACATCTTCTAGCCCACTCCTGCTCCCCCACCCCAGGCCTTCACCACACTATTGTCTGTGTCCATGGGTTATGCGTATATGTATACAAGTTCTTTGATCTCTTCCCACCCACACACGTTTTCCGGCCTTTCCTCTGAGATTCCACAGTCTTTTCCATGCTTCCATGGATCTATTTTGTGCATCAGTTTATTTTGTTCATTAGATTCCACATATAAGTGAGATCATGTGATACTTTCTCTGATTGCTTATTTCACTTAGCTTAAGCTCTCCAGGTCCCTCCATGCTGTCTCAAAAGGTAAGAGATCCCTCTTTCTTTACTACTGTATAGTATTCCATGGTGTAAATGTACCATAGCTTTTTTATCCACTGATCTACTCATGGGCATTTGGGTTGTTTCCAGATCTTAGCTATTGTAAACTGTGCTGTTATGAATACAGTAGTGCATACATTCTTTCTGACTGGTGTTTCTGGTTTCTTGGGATATAGTCCTAGAAGTAGGATCACTGGGTCAAATGGTAGTTCCATATTTAATTTTTTGAGGAAACACCATACTGTTTCCCATAATGCCTGCACCACTCTGCATTCCCACCAGCAGTGCACTAAGATTTCTTTTTCTTTTTTTTTCTAATATACATAATTTTATTACAAATTTTTTTTAAAAACACAAAATGCAACAGTCTAGAAAACCCAAAATTTACTATTGAATACTAATTCCTATGAGTTTGCTCTGCTACCATACACAAGAAACTAAAGAAACCATTAAATATTTAGAAACATTTAACATCAGAAGCCTTAAAATCTAACTGTATGTAGTAGCCTCTCAAAAAGCTACAACCTGCATTTTTTTTATAAAAGTATTTTCTCTACCAAGAATCTTATCAGCTATACAAAAATCTGTACAGTTTTTATACTGAAGCTAATATTGAGCTGCACTTGAATTCACATTCTTAGCAAAACAATTGCCTGAGAGCACACACATACTCCGCACACATCATTACAGGACAGCCTTTATTCTTCATCTTCATCCTCTTCATCATCATCTTCCTCTTCCTCCTCCTCCTCATCTTCTGGTTCGTTTTTCTTCTTTGAGCCAGTTGGCCTGCCAGGGCCCTTCTTTCCCACTTCACTTTTGCCCTTGGCACGGTATGCAGCAATATCATTTTCATATTTCTCCTTTAGCTTAGCTGCTTTTTGTTCATATGGTTGCTTATCTTTGGCTGATTGTTCAGACCACATTTCACCCAATTTTTTTGCAGTATCCCCAATGGATAAACCAGGGTGTTCACTTTTGATCTTTGGGCGATGTTCAGAGCAAAACAGGAAGAAGGCAGATGGAGGCCTTTTAGGAGCATTGGGATCTTTTTTCTTTCCTTTCTTGTCACCTTTGGGGGGAACATAATTTTTCATCTCCCGGTCATAGCGAGCTTTGTCACTCTTTGCCATATCTTCGAACTTTGACTTTTCCTTTGCAGACATGGTCTTCCATCTCTCCGAACATTTCTTGGAGAATTCGGAAAAATTGACGGAAGAGTCGGGGTGTTTCTTCTTGTGCTCTTCCCGGCAGGTCTGCACGAAGAAGGCATACGAGGACATCATGCCCCGCGGCTTGTTGGGGTCTCCTTTGCCCATGATGACGGACGGCGTCCACCTGGTGGAAGGTTTTCCTCAGTCCCGCCCAGCGGCCGGGTCCCACCGAGACGCTCCCTCGCTGGACTCCGGCGTGAACTGGTTTATCGCTAAGCCAATCCTCAGCCTCTTGTTTTGCCGATTTCTTTTTCTTTACATCCTTGCCAACACTTGGCATTGGCTGATTTGTTGATGGTAGTAGCCATTCTGACAGGTGTGAGGTGACACCTCATTGTTGTAGCAAAAAAAAAAAAAAAAGGTTGCCCACACACATACTTGTTCAGGTACAACATTTACTTTAAGAAAATGCTTCTATGGTTTAAAAAGCTTGAGAATCATATTGGAGGCCCTCATCCTCTTTTCAGACATATGCGAGAGACAGCCCCAGAAGGGTGTGCTAACCACTGAAGGAACCACAGAGTGAGGACAGAGCCTAGACTGAGCCCAGACCCCCAGACAGCCAGGTCAGCAAGAGGCCTCATGTGTTTTCTAACATCTACCCTGTGATGACTTTATGGCCTCCCTGAACAAGAGATGGGCTTCTGCTCACACACCTTCCCAGATAGAAAGCCTCTGGGCTCTTGTGGCAGCCATTCTGAAGCAAGTTCTCAAAACATGTTTCTTGGTGAGCTCAAGTCTGCTGCGGGCACATTGGAATGAGGTGCATAAGAACCTTAAATATGCTGATCTCTTCAAATCTCCTTTGTCTATGGAAGTATCCTCCCACCTCCCACCTCTCAACTTTGAGAAAACTATATTTTCCTGCTTAAAAATCTTTGTAATGAAAATCTTAAAAAATACCTTTCTAGTACCTCTACTCACCAAGACCTCCCTCCAGCATCCCTTCTTTAATTCAGGCCCACAAGAAGAGTCAGTTCTCAGACTGGGAAGAGAACAACATAGCCAACCCCTAAGGTGATGCAAATAGGCCCAAAGGAATGCAATATTGGTTCCAAGAACATGTACTGATAGGCTCTACTTTTCCCATCCACCACCATACTTCTGCCAGTACCACTCTCTGTAGACTATGAAACTCAGTAGGGTTTATTTTCAGTTGTGGGATCCCACACAAACCTGTGTTTGAATAATAAATATATTTCACACCATGAAAGGAGGGCATCAGCTGATCCCTTTTTCCATAGGCCTATTTCTAGGCTACATTTCTCCACAGATTTGGGAAGTTCAGAGAATCTTGGGTAGGACAAAGAACGCCACATCTAACACATAATAGTAAAATTGATGAACATAAAAAAAGAGAAACAGTTGAAAGTAGGCAGAAGAGATAAGAAGACATTACTTTAAACTGTAAAGTTTAAAGAAAGCAACAATGTGAATAAAAATAAGCTTTTCTTCAAAAATAATGGAAGTCATAAAATGGTGAAATGATATTTTTAAACAGTTAAAACAAAGGGGAAAAAAGAGCAATTTATTTCTGGAATTGAACTTGTAATTCTATATCCAGTGAAAATATCGCTCAAAAATGAAGGTCAAATAAAGAGATTTTCACAAAAGCAAAGATAAGAGAATGTATTGCCATCACATCTGCACTGTAAAAAAAAAAATACTAAAATAAGCTTTTTAGCCCAAAAGGAAGTGATTCTTATTATAAATAGGAATGGGAAAAGAGAAATAAAAGTATAAGAAGTGACTAAATATAACATAGAAATGCATGATCACGATGTTCCTATATATCATGAATTCATACTAGACAGTGGTATTTGAAGGAGGCATATTGTAATCCTAGGGTAACCACAAAAGTAATATACAGAGATATAACTGAAGGCCAATAAGGCAATACAATCAAAGAAGTCAGAAAGAGAAGGACAAAGGAACAAAGAATAAATCACACTAATAGAAATCAAAGAGCAATGTGATGTTCTTCAGCCCAACCCTAGCAATACAGTAATTGCATTAAATGTTAACAGATTAAATGCTCCAATTAGAAGGCAGAGGTTGTCAGTCTGGATAAAAAAATAAATAAATAAATGCAATTTTGTGCTGTTTGCAAGAGGCACAACTTAAATATAAAGACATGGGTTGGATAAAAGTAAAACTATTTTTTAAAAAGCTATATCCTGGGAAAGCAGAGTATGTAATAATATTGTCCGAGATGAAGTCACCTTTACTGCCTTGGCAGATTTCTATTTTGTCTCAGTCAGCATTCAGTGCACGAAATTGAAACCAGGCTACCAAGTATAGTTGGACAGGCTCTATACCGCACCAGGATGCTACCTTTAATGGCACACCATTCACTTTGTAGACCATTAATTTTTTAACATGGTAGAGCGTTAAGGAAGACGTTTTTCTTTGCCTGTTTCTAATCTTCACAAAGTGTCTTCTATTACAGCAACAATCCCACTCTGGGTACTTTAAGAAGAAAGAAGGGAATTAATTAGGTGCTCACGAACTCATTGGAAGGATAGTATGAATGACAGTCTGGGTTTGAGACACTTGAGTTCAAGTTTGTAACCCCTGATGGAGCTTCAGTCTAGAATTCAGAAAGATGCCACTGCTACTAAGAGGAGGCCCAGTTGGACTTGATCACACATGGAAAGCTACCGACCAGATGTTGGCACCAACACAGCTGACTCCCTTGCTGGCCAGCTGCTGCCAACCAGAAGACTCAAATTCTTCTACAGTGCTCTAGTTGCAGGGGAGTCTGGGAAATGTAGTCTCTGTCTAGACAATCATGTTTGCAGCTGAAGCTATGGATAAAGGAAAATGGAATGGAGGGTCTTCCTTAACCGTCTGTTACACACCTAATCTGGAGAATTTTATATTGATTCAAAAAATATTGTTTTAGACCCTTTCTCATACCATATCGATGGGAAAAGAAGATTATTTGACAGAAGCACAAAATGAACCACAAAAACAAGTGCAATGGGACATAGGCTTACATTCTCTGAACATTTTTCCTGCCAAGGCTAGCCCACACCTGTCTCTCCTCTGGTCTTATCATTAAAGAGAAACATCAGTGAAGTGATAAGACCTGTAACACCAAATGCAGGCTTTCTCTCAGTATGACCTGAAAGATTGGAAGGGGAAAGAGATGGTCCTCTTTACTACAAGACACAGTGTTATTGCAGATAGCAAGTGGAAACATCTTGCCCACCACACTGGTTCTGTGGTCAGCAGATCCCAGTCTCTGCTGTCTGCCTGTGGGACATGCAGATATTCCTAGCTATTCCTTCACCCACTCAGTCATTTTCTTGTGTAAAGAGGAATCTATGTTAATACTGGGATATTGTTTGTACTGTCACTCTCCTCTGCCAGGCACTAAGCAAGCACACAATGAATTCAGCAGATACTTGCTGAGTACTTTTTCTGTGCTAACGACTGTTCTTGGTATAGGATGTACAGTGATGAATAAAATAGACAAGCTAATTTCAGGCACTGTGTACCAGCAAAACGTCACCAAGTGATGAGAGGTGAGGCTGAGGAACAGTGACTACTGGGTGATTCAGGAAGGCCTCTTGGAGGAGCTGACATTTAAGCAAAGCCATTGAATGTTCTCATGATACTTACTGCTGGGTGTTGGGTATGATTTACGTGCCCCGATGAATTCTCCACTCGAGACTATTTATCCTCTTCCCCCCTAAGAAAATTTGGACATGCTGTCCCAAAGGTGAGAATGCCTGGGGAAAGAGATGAATGCCCAGGAGAATGATCTTACCACATGGCTGTCTGATTTGAAGCACAGTTTAGAAGTGAGCCTTGAATTCAAATTCTCCAATTTCTTATTCTAACACTGGGCAACTGAACTCCAAACTCAGTATGGGCCTGGAGCCAAATCTAGCCCCTGCATTTCCTGGCTCTATAACCTTGTGGACAACGTTAAGGCTCTACACTTCTATTTCCACACAAAATGGGGTATTCATTGGAGTCAATAAAAGTATATACCATATTTTTCCGTGTATAAGATGCTATATTTTTCTAAGATTGTTAGACTGAAAATCAAGGGGCATTTTATACAAGGAAGTCAGTCGAGGAGGGAGCCATATGGGTGCATAAATACCGGTAAGTGATTGTCTTACTCTGCAAAATTCAAACTGAATGTAATCAGCTATGCAAAAGAGCATGGAAATAGAGCTGCAGAGAGACAATTTGGACCTTCTACTGAGTGTATAATCAGACAGTGGAGAAAACAAATTACAACTCCTTAAGATGCCAAAAAAAGAAAGCCTTAAGAGGAAGAACAGTAAAATGTTTAAAATATTGATTTCTTAATTTTGGGTTGGAAAAGGGGGGAGGGGTGTCTTATACACGGAAAAATACGGTGATTAAATGGTGAATGCTTTATAAAGAACTATTAGCTTTTATTATCTCTATTGTACAGATGAGAAAGGTGAGGTTCCAAAAGGAGAATATAGCTTAGCCCAGGTCACTCAAGAAGTGACTGGTGAGGATAAATAACAGTCATGGTAGCGTACATCTAGCCTAAGGTCCAACATACAATATTCACTCAGTACTTGAGAGCTGGCGCTATTTCTGGCAATCAAAGGGCTGCCTGTTCTGCCCCTCAGCACAGGAAATTCCAAAGCTAGGTACCCAAGCCAAGTGGAGGAGATGGAATTGAATATCTCAGCCTGCCTGTCTGGGCCTCTGACTGCTGAGGGGTAGCCATCACTTAGGGTGGCCGGGCAGCTTTGGAGCTCTAGGCATTTCCTTGGATGGGAAGCCCTCACCCTGTCCTTGAAATGGTTCTGGCTGAATAGCAGCCTCTAGATGGTGTAGGCAAAATTTGGGACTGGTTTAGGGCAGGGACAAGACTGAGAACAGAGGATTCCTTGTATTGCTGTAAAGAAGGAGGGCAGGAGGATACTGGAGACCCCATTCCCTGCTTAGTCATTCTCCGGCTCATACTCCATGATGACTTGGTTCAGGATGTTCCTCGGTGTCATCATCCTTCTGTCTGCCTTCTCAGGACCTACTGTTGGGGGCCGCCCCATGCCCAAGCTGGCTGACTGGAAGCTGTGTGCTGATGAGGAATGCAGCCGTAAGAGTTGGGGTTGGGGGTGGGGGGCTTGGATTGCCAATCTGAGTGGACGGTGTTATCATTCCCTTATATTCCTTCCCCAGACCCCATCTCCATGGCTGTGGCTCTTCAGGACTACGTAGCTCCCGACTGCCGTTTCCTCACCATACACAGGGGCCAAGTTGTGTATGTCTTCTCTAAGCTGAAGGGCCGTGGTCGGCTGTTCTGGGGAGGCAGCGTGAGTCTTGGGAGAATAGAAGAAGGGGTATGGGGCTGGTGTGGGAGTGCACCTTAATTTTCCACATAAAGGAAAAATTTGAGAAGTGAACTGAAACATAATTTAGAGGTACTATTGTGATCTACTTTTACTTGTTTTGCAATAATTATAGGGCACCTCTTATGGTGCCAAGTTCTGTTCTAGGCACTGAAGATATAATTCCATGTATAAAAGGCTAATATGGAAATTAATTAAACAGCAGAATGACTGGTCACTATGATGCACACTGATCACCAGGGTGCAGATGCTCAATGCAGGAGCTGTCCCCTGGTGGTCAGTGCGCTCCCACAGGGGGAGTGCTGCTTGGCCAGAACCTGGGCTCAGGGCTGGCAAGCACAGTGGCAGGAGAGGCTCCAGCCTGGCTGCGCTAAAGATCCCAGACTGCAAGAGGGATCCAGGACTGCGAGAGGGTGCAGGACGGGATGAGAGAATTCCCCTTTTCCTCCAGTGCACGAATTTGCACTGGGCCCCTAGAAGCAAATAATCCTCATCCAAGGAGTGAGCATATTTTTTCCATTCATTTTTAGAGGGAGTATAAAGAAGGTGGGGAGGAGGAAGAAGAAACATCAATGTGAGAGACAAACAGATTAGGTGACTTCCACATGCTCCCTGACCAGGGCTGGGAATCAAACCTGTAACCCAGATATGTGTCCTTGACCAGGAATTGAATCCTCGATCCTCCCAGGCACAAAGCACTCTAACCACTTAACTTTCTGGCCAAGGTGCAAATAATCCCTTTTATTCTAATGGAAGAAGACAAACCATCAAAGGTAACAGCAAATGTGCTTCTTTGAAAATGAATGTGAGTGAATGGATGATCAGGTGGTCAGGGAGGCTTCGGAACAGATGACTTTAAGCTGAGATCTGACTGACAAAGATGGAGCCAACCACGTGGAAATTCCTGAAGAGCTAGTACAGTGGTCGGCAAACTCATTAGTTAACAGAGCCAAATATCAACAGTATGACGATTGAAATTTCTTTTGAGAGCCGAAAACTGACTTCTGCACATGGGCCATGAACTTTCAATCCCACGCACGTGGAATTTTGTGAAAGAGCCACACTCAAGGGGCCAAAGAGCCCCATGTGGTTCGCAAGCCAGTTTGCCAACCACTGAGCTAGTACAAAGATCTTTAGCATTTGCAAGCTTGCCATTTTCTCAGACCCAGGCTTTTAAACCCCTTTTCCCCAGGTTCAGGGAGATTATTATGGAGACCTGGCTGCTCGCCTGGGCTTTTTCCCCAGTAACATTGTACAGGAGAACCAGATCCTGAAACCTGGCAAAATCGATGTGAAGACAGATGTGAGTGTGTTGGGGGCTGGCAGGGATCTAGAGGGAGGATCCTTGGGTTTTGATAACGAGCAAAAAAGGCTTCTACCTTTAGCTGCCTGGAAGCCTAGCTGTGTATATTGAGACAAGTTTTTTGCCTCAACTTTCTCATCTGTAAAATGGGGCATGATTTCTAAGTCCTGTTGCAGTTAAGAGGTTCGAGATTACAGGGCTCTGGGCTATTTTGCATTGCACTTGTGTGGCCAAACTTAGCCCCTAAGGCTACAGCCTTTGCTAAAACCCCTAGATCCCTTGTGGTGTGACCACTGGTTTTGTCTCCACTGTATTCCCTTTCTCTTTTCCAGAAATGGGATTTCTACTGCCAGTGAGCTCAGACTACCGCTGTCCCTGCTGTTTATTTCTCCCAGCTTTATGCAAATACATCAGCCAAGTACCAAAAAAAAAAAAAAGTTATATCCTAGAACACCAATAAAATAAAAAATTTTAAGCAGCTATGTTCATGGAGCAACTGTTTGACTTTTGAATTTTTCAAGCAGCTACTGTTTAACTTTTGAATTTTTGGTCATCTATGAGGTGACATAAAGTGAATTTTTATCTCCATTTTTAAAGTTTTTATTTTCATTTCTCTTAATGTGAATGGAAACTCTTTTCATTATTTTTTTCTTTTCATTATTTTTAAAATATATTTTACAGAAATCTTTGCATGTCTTTGCTCATTCTTTCAGCTTTTTTTTCTTTTTTCCTGGATTTTCAGAGTTCTTTACTTATTAGATAGATTCACTCTTCAACTGAATTTATTTCCAAGTTTGATGTCTGTATTCTGAATTTTTGTTTATGCTGCTTTTAGACATACAGACTTGTAAAAATTATTTTTATATATCAAAATTCATTTACCAATCATTTATTTTAATGTTTTTGTACTTAAGAGTCATTGTTAGAAAGGCTTTACCCATCCTAAGTTTATAAAGAAATTCATCCATGTTTATTTGTAGTGCATGTATGGTTTTATTTTGTATATTTAAATGTCCTATCTACTTGCAGTTTATTCTGGTGGTTTATATGGCATATGACTCCTACATAATATCTTTTAAAAATGACTATGTCAACTGAGATTGAAAAAGAAAACAATTACTATTTAGTTGTTCCAAAATCATTTATTAGAAAGTCCATCTTCTTCCCAGTGATTTGAAATGTCATCTTATTATAAATTATACAACCTTGTCTACTTAGGAATTTCTCTGGATTCCTACTGTTTCATGGGCCTCTCCATCTATTCATGAATCAGCACCACACTATTCTCAGGAAGGAGATTTATAGGATTTTTAAAATATCTGATAAGGCTTGCCCTCTTCCTCACTATATTTTTTTGTTTGTAATTTTCAGAGTTATTCTTCACATACATTTAAGAAATGGAATAGAATTTGTATAGCAGTGGGAGAAAAAGAATGATAATTTTTCTCCTGGTTCATGGGTCAATGCACAACCACTGAGCTACACCCGCTAGGCATATTGGAATCAAAATAAACGTATATAATAGCTTGGCACAAGCTATTCAAAATGTAGTAGTCCTCTGGACAGTGCTGGGAAATTATTATTTGGCTTCCAGATATTCATTCCCACTTAAGAAAAGAGTAACAGTTGGGAGAGTCAACCCTCTTCCATCCTCATACATGTGGTTTGGACAGAGCAGACCCCAACTCTCCAAAGGCTGTGACCACGGCTTACAGGGGTCTGTGGGTTCAGCTCCTCTCACTGACCCTACATGTGCTTCAGCAGTGGGCAGACTGTGCGCTGCTTTGACTGCCACCATGTATCTCCCGTCCCACAGGCTCAATTACATGACTGCAATGCTCTTTCCTTTTTAAATCTGGGTGACGGCTTTTAATTGCCCAAAGACTAGAATAAGGTAGAAAGGATATCATAAGGCTACAAAGGGAAGAAAAAGGATATGTCTGCCAGGGTCGATTTGGAAGAGAGACTCACTCTGTGGAAGCGACCATCATGCTGCAAAGAAGACTGAACAATGCTATGCAGAGACTACATGACAGACCCTCACAGAGAGGAACAGGCATGCCCCAGACATCTGGCACCCACCACTGGGCAGGCTCCAGGCTTCAAGCCTCCTCTGCCATCAAGGGGAGCTGAGGGGAGATATCCCCACTAAACCCAGCCCAAATGCAGATTCCTGAGCAAAACAAATGTTTTTGTTAGTTTTGTTAAGCTATCAGCTCTTTAGCACTAGAAGAAGCCTTCTTCGGCATCACTGCCACAACATTCTGTCCATCCCTCCACCCACAGCCCTCACCATCATTATCTGATCACTGATGCTTCTGTCTCCTCCAGCAGAAGCAATAAATCTCGTCTTCAATACTGCTGACTCTCACAAAAAGGGGACCTCAATAAGTAATCACCAGAACTGTCAAGAGAGAGGCAAGGAAAGGAGAGGTCCTTGCATATGTTATGAGATTTGGGTTCCTGGGGCTTAAGCACCTGCTACTGGCTGATGCAATATCACAAACTGCCCTATCTGTAGCCTGTGGTTCATGTCTTCAGCTAGCATAGTCACCACTGAATTGAGAGATAATAGTGCTTATTGGTTACCAATAAGCTCTTAGTCCAGTGGTTCTCAACCTGTGGGTCGCGACCCCTTTGCCGGTCAAACGACACTTTCACAGGGGTCACCTAAGACCATCGGAAAACACAGGTATTTACATTATAATTCATAACAATAGCAAAATTACAGTTATGAAGTATGGTTGGTGGTCACCACAACATGAGGAACTGTATTAAAGGGTCACGGCATTAGAAAGGTTGAGAACCACTGTCTTAGTCGATTCAGGCCCAAGAACATGACCACATAGCAGTGTGACACACTCAGAGAGGGCCATCTGTGATAAAGACCAGAGAACCCTGGGCTCAGAAGACCAGGAAGAAGCACCAGAAGCTCTGACCTGGGCAGTGTCCTGAGGAGATGCAGCCACTTCTGCTCCTGATGGCCTTTCTTCTGGCCCCAAAGCACCGGCAGGTGAGTGACTGACCCCCACCAGAAGCCCAATGCCATGCGGCACTGGCAGAGCTCAGTTCACATGCTACACTCAGACATGTCCTGTCCCTGGTCCATCGCCAGCCACTTTCTCAACTCTAGATCCCATCTCCCTCAAAAACCAGCAAGACTAATGCTGAATGAAAGCAGCAGGGATGGCAGGGCAGAGGGCTGCTCCTAAGGAGGGCCCGTGGGTGCTCTCCTGTCTCTTGTCATCTGGAAAGTGGGCTCTTTTTCAAAGGCATCTGGAAGAAGGTTGGATGCTCAAAATGAGAAATAGTTCCATAGGAAATTGCAGCTTGGCAAAGGGATAAGCTTCCGTAATCAAAGCAAGGCCCACAACATTCTAACTCAATATCTTAAAATGTATCTTCAATCTCTACCCCCTTCTCCAAGCTTTGTAAACAACCTGAGAATTCAGTTGATTCCATAGTCCCCAGAGACTGGATTAGTCTCTAGTTCTCTCAGGTAATTTATCAGTCTCACTGTTCTGAATAATACAAACCAGCAGGAACTCCAAGAGTCTGGGAACAAACGGAGAAAGAACCAGGGATCCTGAGGGTAAGATTTTTCTAGGACCTACAGGCACTAAACTGCGTGTTCCAAACACAAATCTCATTGCCCACATGCATGGCTTCAACAGAAATGAAGGGGTCAGGATTGCTCTTTGTCAGAGGGAGTATCTCAGGGTTGGTTCACGTAGCAAACCAGGAATGTTGCCCAAGAAACCTGCAGGACGTCTTATTGGTTATGGCTGATGACTACAGACATCACTATCTGCCACCCAAGTCCTCCCCACCAGCCCCTGTCTATCCCAGTCTCTCTCCAACCTCTAGCACCATGGCACAGCGAGCAGAGTAGAATTTTTCTTGCAGTGAAAATCATCGGGGATCATGAGGTCAAGCTTCACTCTCATCCCTACATGGCATTTCTTCGGATCAGGATTTCAGACAGAAAACGATGTGGGGGTTTCCTTGTGCATGAGAACTTTGTGCTGACAGCAGCTCACTGCTGGGGAAGGTGAGGAGTGCAGCCTGGGGTTCACCCTTCTGCAGACATTTCACAGGGAACCCTCTTCTCAGGAGCTGAAGACCTAAGATCACTGAGGAGTACTTCAGAGGACAGGTCAGCTTTGGGAAGAGGGCAGATTAATGCAAGTGGCCTGTTGAAGACTGGAGGGACTGATCAAAGGGGCTCTGGAAGGAGGCCAAGGTTGTGCTCTGAAGACCAGCGTACAAATGGGAGAAATTCACAGCTTTGCTTAGAGACAGGCAAGCTCAGGTTGTGACTGAGCACCCAAGCTCTGCTCCAGGAAATATCATCTAGCCTGAGCTGCCAACAAGCACAAGGCACAGGCATGCTCAGTCCCCTGCCCCATCCCTTAGAATTCCTTTCTACTCCAATCCTGCACTGCCCCCAGCTGTCCTCTTTCCTTCCTGGCCCCTGGGCTGTATCTGCTGTGCCTCCACATCCCTGGCTGTCTCTGTGCAGATCCATCACAGTCATCCTGGGCGCCCACAACATCAGGAAACGTGAAAGGACCCAGCAGGTCATCCCAGTGAAAACAGCCATCCTCCACCCAAACTATCATCCCAAAGTCAATGACATCATGTTGCTGCAGGTAGGGCTCATCCTTCCATTGGCTCTTGCACACCTTCAGCCTGGGGTTTCTCATCTCCTGTGACCTCCTGCTTGTCATCCCTCCCAGTGTGAGCCCTTTCCTTGTTCCAGGGCTATAACTGTCCTGGAGTCCTGGGCCCTTGCTCAATGAGAATTCCTGTCCTCTGTCTTCAGCTGCAGAGGAGGGCCACCCTGACTGCCGCCGTGAGCCTCCTCAGGCTGCCCAGGAATGGAGAGCAGGTGAAGCCAGGGATGGTGTGCAGAGTGGCCGGCTGGGGGCGACTCCACCTGAACACCTCAACAGCCACACTGCACGAGGTAGAGCTGGAAATCCAAGAGGATGGGCAGTGCATCTCTTTATACAGACGCCGTTTCAACAGAACCACAGAGATCTGTGTGAGGGATCCAGAAAAGAATCAGTCTACTTTTAAGGTGAGATCTCCAGCATTGTCCATGTCCAGCCCAGGGCACAACCAAGCTTGCAATGGGAACTAGCCATAATCCTATGTCCTCTGCCTTTCCACCGTCTAATCTCTCATCCTGTCTCTCCGGGGAGTGGAGGGGCTGTCCCACAGCCACTGGTAGGCAAAGGCTTTCTTGACAGAGAAAAAGAGACCTTCAGAATCAAATGGAAAACACCAGACCTAAGGAAGGAACAAGGCCTTCCCTGACCCTGATCTCCCACAGGGACCACACCCCCAGAGCAGCAAGGAGTACAGGGCCAGGAGAAGGCCCAGCTCAGTGTTTCCTCTCTCTGTCCACAGGGCTACTCTGGAGGCACCCTGGTGTGTGACAACATGGTCCAGGGTATTGTCGCCTTTGGGGGAAAAAATGGAAAACCTCCTCATATTGAAATGAAGATCTCCAGCTTTCTGCCCTGGATAGAAAGAACAATGAGACATTTCCAGAATCCAGACTGAGGTACCCCAGAACTGATCTATTCGTCTCCTCTGGGGCACAGGCCAGAACTACACTGTGCAGAGGAATTGAGGGGAGGCTGCCAGACATGTAATAAACTTGCATCTCTAGAATGGAAGTCACTTATTCCTCCTGTATTCACCAAAACATGTGTTAGTTATCTGCTCTGTGTGCGGCAACCATCTGTTCACATTTCCCATCTGTTAGAGTTTCCCTCTTCATGGAACTACACCTTCCACGTCTAGAATAAAATTCATGCTGCCCTGCTACCCAGCTCCTTCCCAATACTGCTTCCAGTGCCAGTTCCCCTGCCAGGCCTAAGGTAAGCTTCATCAGGAAAGGGAAGACATCTGCCTCCCAGAAGTGACCCTCTTCTAGAGGACCATGTTATCTCATCCATAGTGCCCGTCTACTTCAAGTCCCACTTACACCTTACCCCATGCAGCCTCGATGCCAATGTGCAGCATAAAAGAATCCAGAAATTGAATGGAGGGTCCTGTAAGAAGCTTTCAGATAAGGAATCACTTCTCCACCCAAAGAGCAATTGGTGGGAAGGTTATGGAAAGGTATAGCTCACCCCATGAAGCCCTCCCACTACCAATCAGAGCAGGTTAAAAAGGTCAGGAGGCCTTTCATTACTCTCAGGCCCAGATAGAGTGCTTGGCATAGCCCTGTCTTGAGCCCAGTGCAGCCCCTGGTGTCTTGGCAGCCCATTCACAGGCACCCAACACTGACCTTGAGGGTGCTCTTTCATGTCCATCTCAGCCAGCCTTACTTCTGTTCAAAAATTGGGGGGTAAGAGAAGCCCCCTGTGTCATACAATATTTACATTTACAGAGGAGATTCTAAATATTCCAAAAATAAGAGTTTGGAGTGGTGGTAAAAGAGGAAAGGGAACTACCATTTGGGGTATTACAATATGTGCTGGCCACCTGGTCCTCAGGCGAGTCCACCCTCTACCTCACACCACCAAGCAAACCCCTCCCCTTAACCTTTCCCTCCTCGTACTCCAACCACAGATTCTCCGTCAACTGCAGCCGATGTCAGCTTCTCAAGGGCAGGAGCCACATCTCTCATATGCCTGGACCTGGCCTGTTAAATGATTATTCATGATTTCATCAGCATGGAAAAGAGCCAGGAGCCCAGACATGGAAACAGGCTGGGTTTAGTCACTGAGGGACTTCTGAGGTTCCAGCCCCCTGCTGGCTGCAGCCAAGGCCCTCACCTTCTTACTCCTGTTCTTGCACCTTTTGGCTTAGCAATGGGAGTACAAATGTGGTGGCAGTGCCATTGCCACCTAACCAAACCTGAGAACTTCCACAAACACCTGGTGTGATGACACCCAGCAAAACTAGAGGGGTGTGGTCAAGGAGGTACAGGAAGTCACTTAGCCACACTCCCCTGCTCCCCTCAAGTGTTTGTGTCTAGACATAAGAAACACCAGCAGCTCTGACCTGGGCAGTCCTCTGGGGAAGATGCAGCCACTCCTGCTCTTGTTGATCTTTCTTCTGTCCCCTTCCCGCCTCCTAGGTAGGACTGGTAAGTGACCATCCCCATTCTAGAGATCTGAGGCCCCCGCCTCTCCCAACACCCAACAAATCCCCTATCCTTCTGACCCTTCTGTCCATCATAGGCAGGGACTTCCCCTCCATTTGCACCCAGGAACTTCCTGAGTGCCTGGTCCCATCCCACAGATTAACAAGTCTGATGCTGGATAGATACTCAACAAGGATGGCCATGAGAAAGACGTGCACTTAAAGGTTTAGCAGCTGTTAGCCTCTCTCTTATCATCTAGAAAATAAGTTTTGTAGAGAAAAGCATTTGGTAAAAGATATGAAGTACAAAAGACATTATTAAAATTCCTCATTCAGACCCAGAAAAGGGCACCTTAGACAAACCAGCTACTGTCATGGAAGTGGTCGCTGGACCCTGTTTAAGAACCAGTTAAATTTCCCAGGAGGTGTAAGTTGGATGCAGTCTCTCAGCTTCCATTGCAGTGAGCAGGTGTCACAACAAAGTTCTCTGACACAAGAACACACCACACCTGGTCTCCTCTTCATCTTGAAAGTGAATGCAGGCCATGCCCATACTGACCTTAGATGTGGCTAGATGACTGCACAGAAGCTCCCTGGCTGCCTTGACTCTGCCCCAGCCTGAGTTGCCCATGTCCAGCCCTACTTCCCCTGCTTCCCAGTCCCTCAGCTGCTCCACTCTCTTTGGCTGTGCCCTCTCCCCATCCTGGTGGTCTTGAATCCCATCAAACATCAGGCAAAAGCTAATTGGAATCCATCATTCATGCAGCCAACAAATGTTTACTGAGAACCATGGATGTATTAGGCACATGGAATAGATTATTAGAAATAGCACCAACACAGGCTCAGAGTATCAGGAGACACATTGAGTCCTGTTCCATCCCTTGGGGCTCTGCTACCTGCAAGATAGGCCTTGTGTCCTCCATACGTGTGTCTGAGGAAGACTTGGAGAGCAAGCACTGTACCCTGTTCTTAGAGGTGGATTCTGAGGCCTGAGGTTCAGATAAGGTTACTGGGCCACAGTGGGACCTAAGAAACCCTCCCTTCATTGTCTTTAGGGTACCTAGACCATCTACCTCTATCATCTCCTTCCTAAGCCTTCCCTCCTGATCACAGACACTGCCAGTCACCCACCTTCAAGCCTTAACCTTCAGAGGGAACATGAAGCCAAGCCCCACTTCAGCACCTACATGGTCTACATTTTCACATTCAAGATGAGGAGATCAGGTTTGGTATGTCCTTGTGAGAGTGAACTTGGTCCAGACAGCTGCTCACTGCAGTGGAAGGTGAGAGGCTACATCCAGGCTACACTGTCTGAGACCCTTACAGGGACCCTGTCCTTCATCCCAGGAGCTGCAGCCCAAGGCAGCTCTCGGACTTCTAGTAACTCAAGCCCATGAGACTTCATCAGAGAAGCCCTCTGAAATCATGACCTGGCAATGAAAGGCAAAGAAATAGGACAGGTAAGCTTTGGGCTCAGAGGGTCAGAGGTGACAGCAAGTGATGTAGTTGAGAAGAAAGGGAGAGACTACATTGGGCAAATAAAACTGTGGTGGATGATGAACGCATGCATTAGAGTAAAAATGCAAGCACAAGTGATTTTGTGATATTTCCTGAGTGCAAGAGAGAGCTTCCAACTCCCTAACCTCAGTGTCATTAAGAAGCAGAGTCACTCAGCCCCCTGGTTCCTGTAGCCTCGATTTCCCCTACCCTGCCCCAGCTGTCACCTGCCCTTTACTGCTCCTGTGCTATATCTCCTATGACTACCACTCACGCACCTCCATCCCCCAGACTCCACTCTGCTCTTAGTGCAGGTGAGTCAGTGTCACCTGGGGGGCCCACACCATCAAGAAACAGGGGAAGACTCAGCAGGTCATCCTAGTGAAAAGAACCATCCCACAAACTATAATTTTAGGAGCTTCTCCAAAGACATCATGCTACTGCAAGTAAGAAAACCTGCTCTTCTAGCAGTTCTGGGTTCTCGCTGTTCTTCCTCTCACTGTGATGTGTTTCTTCATTTCTTCCTTTCCTCATTGTCTGACCTGTCTCCATGGTTCAGGGGTGAAGGAAGACACTGCAGCTTCATCTCAGTGTCCAGGCCCAAAGGCCATGGGCAGACCTGGACTCTCTTGCCTCTTCCCCATCAGTTGGAAAGAAACATCAGATTATTTAATCCTGTGAAGCCCCTACAACTGTCCAGGGGAGAGGGCTGGTGAGGCCAAGACAGAAGGGCACTGTGGCTGGCTCAGGGCCCATGGAGATGGAACTCTACCAACCACTCTGCAACAGCTAGAGCTGGCCATTCAGAAAAATTAGGAATGCAAATTTCACTTCCCCAGATACCCCGCAAGGTCATCAGATTTGGGAAGGACATCTAGAGGAAAAGAAGACTGGCTTTGAAGTCAAGTTTCAGCATTTACCTTGACAGGTCCCAGGAGATAGAACTTGGGAACCACTGGGGTATGGGAGCGGTCATCTCTTCATGCCTTGTCCTGAAAATTGGACAGCCTGGTCCACAAACCCAGTTTTTGGTGTTTTTCCTGGGTGGGTCAGGGGTGGAGGTGAGAAGATCAGTCATCCCACAGCAGTGTTATCGCCAGAGTGTCCCTGGGTATTGGAGAGAAAGGCTTAGTGTGGATCAAGCTGGAAGAGACAGTCGAAGCCAGGCTGGAGCAGGGGACCAAGGGAAGCAACAAGGCCGGCCCTGACCCTGATTCCCCCGACAGCCCCAAACACAGACCACCTAAACCTGTGCAGCCGGGAGGGCAGGACCCTGAGGAGTCCAGCTGAGTTTTTCCTCTTTCAGCTCACAAGGAGGCGGCAGGGCCTCCTCACGTGTAACAACAGGCCTAGGATAGTTTCTCCTGTGGAGAAAAGAACCTCCAGGAGTCTTCATGAATATTTCAGACTTCCTCCCCTGGATACAGAGAACAATGAAGAGCCTCTAACAGCATGCGTGAGACTGGCCTTCCTCTTGGCTTCACCATCCATCTGTGGGCAGTGTGGATGGAGTACAGGACCATAATAAACACATCTCTAGAGCCAATGCCACAGAAGTCTTATTCAGAGATCCCCTTTCAATAGTCAACAACACTGCTCCACGCGCCCTCTGCTGGCAATTCTGGGCTTGCTTCCTCCTTTCTCCTCGTAGCCTCCATCCTCCCCAAACCCCACTCAGTATACTTTCTCATCCACTTTGGTGCTTAACCGTCTGGAAGTCTGGATTCTAAGCTTCATTTTTTTTTAATTCTCTCTCAATAAATGGTCCTCTTTGGGGACTCAGAAATTTCTTATCTAAGCTAAATTTTCTATCACCAACCACTCCCTCCTCCCCCAACAATTTGGCTAAAGGAGAAGCAGGTCAGTGGAAGGGGAATAACTCTGGGGCCCTAGAGGCCAAGGGGCCATGCCATGGGGATGTTTTCAGTTGCCAGGGCCATTCTCTCCAATGGAGGCAGGATTCTCCCACAGTGTGGACTGTCTCTGCTCAGGAGGCTCAGTGCTCCTATGATGGCCCTCAGCCTACTCAGGTCCCATTTCCCTGCTCTGTCCTGCCCCGCTTTGCCCTGCTTAGCCCTGGGACAGCACTGAGCTCCTTCCTCCCTAGCTGACCTTCCCACATCAGCTCCTGTTTTCTATCTGAGTGCCTGGCCATCAGATTCTTCCCCTACCTCCACCCCAACCCAGAACACCTTATTTTGAGCCAGCCTCTCTTTCATCACTCTAACCCAGTTCCCATTATCCTCTGTGAATTTTCCTCTATTGTTTCATCATCATACTGAACTGCCAGCCCACTTGATACCTATCAGAAGAAACAGAATCTACCTCCCACCTGGGCAGGACCAGCTCAGTGCCTTCTAGCCCAGCATCTGCCCAAGAGCTCAGACACTCAGCTACCTCAGCCCCTTTCAGCCTGGCCACAGGTCCTACCTCCCCTTGCTGGAAATCTGGTTTATGGCACCTTTGTGAGCCAGAGGGCTCCAAGCTGCATGGCTGCAAAGTACAACTTTGCCATCCAACAATAGATCAAATGTCCTTCTATCTTTGTGGCAGGAACAAACAGGCTTTTGTCCTAGCCATTGGGACACTTGCCGTGATGAGAAATTTCCTCTAAATTTTCCTGGTTCCATTCCTCCACCAGGCAGATCGGTTTAGCACAGATAGGTCTGTATTTGGAATCCACAGGAAATTTTATCTTAAAAATAATTAAATTCTCAGTATTTTCTCTTTATTACACATACAATTTCACATGCCTAATCATGTTTGATTCCAGAATGACGGTGTGAAATGGATGCCTACGTGTCCTGAGTTTTCCAGTCCACTCAGTGGAATCCATGTCGGGGGCTGAGGGAGGAGACAGCCAGGGCAGCCTTATCTTTACTTACAGAACATGTAGGGGGCATTAGACTCAGCCCGTAAACCCGCAAAATGCCACATTTCAAGGGCAAGGCAGTTCCTTGTGACCCAGATGACCCTATTTCAGAGTCCTGTATCCTCCAAACAGCACCACCGACGGCTGGTGCGACGGAACACAACAAATTCACAACAGCTGCACAAACAGGAGTCAAGTGGGACCCACATTGAAAGGAAAAACAATTTACTTAAAAAGAATAATTAATAAATCACAAGGATATGGTAAGTGAAACCCAGCACATTTAAGTGTAAGCTGGAAAGCAAATAAAAGCTCATTTTTCACTAGACCATCCTACATCCATGTGCCAAGTGGTCCCTGGGGCTCCCATCTCTGGCAGAAGCACAAGTGAGAGAAGAGCTGAATGCACATTTGAGATGAGCTGGTGATGAGTTAGGCGGTGCAGGAGTTAAGGGGCAACAGAACCCCTTCTTGGCTATTGTTGGCCAGTTGTTTTTCCAACATTTTTAGAATCAATTCAGTTCTATTGAATACCTCCTGTTATACTTTGCTTTTTCAAAAAATTATATTTTTTTAAATGTTTTGGTTCCAACCCATAAACAGAATATCTTTATATTTAGGACTTCTTAAGTGTCTCTTAAAACAATTTTATAATTTTCACTAAAGAGAGCTTACACATCTCTGTTTAGCTTTATTTTTAGTTATTTGATGATTTAAATATTAACTTTTTCAAAAGTTTATTTTTCAAAATTTCATATAGACACTAGATGCCCGGTGTATGAAATTTGTGCAGTGGGTGGGGGGTGTCCCTTAGCCCAGCCTGCATCCTCTCCAATCTGGGACCCTTCAAAGGATGTCTGACTGCCCATTTAGGCCCGATCCTACCTGGATTGAGCCTAAACGGGCAGTCAGACATCTCTCTCACAATCCAGGACTGCTGACTCCCAACTGTTCACCTGCCTGCCTTCCTGATTGCCCCTAATTGTGTTTTCCTGCCAGCCTGATCATCCCCTAACCACTCCCCTGCCTGCCTGATTGATGCCTAATTGCTCCCCTGCTAGCCTGTTTGCCCCTAACTGCCCTCCCCTGCAGACCTGGTCACCCCTAACTGCCTTCCCCTGCAGGCCTGGCTCCCCCAAACTGCCCATCCTTGCAGGCCCAGTAGCCCCCAACTTCCCTTCTTTGCTGGTCTGGTCACCCCTAACTGCCCCTCCTAAAGGCTTGATAGTCCCCATCTGCCCTCCCTTGCAGGCCTGGTTCCTCTCAACTGCCCTACCCTGCTGGCCATTTGTCACAGCCATTTTGTGTCCACATGGGGACACCATCTTTGACCACAGCCATTTGATTGTTGGAGTGATGGTCAATTTGCATATTATTCTTTCATTAGATAGGATAGAGGCCTGGTACATGGGTGGGGGCCAGCTGATTTGCCCTGAAAAGTGTCCTGGATCAGGGTGGGGGTTCTCTTGGGACATGGGGTGGCCTGGGCAAGGGACCTGTGGTGGTTTGCAGGCCGCCCATGCCCCAAGCTGAGGCCCTGATATCCGGGATTTATTTATCTTCTATAATTGAAACTTGGTAACCTTGAGTGGAGACCTGGGCCTGCTAGGGTGTGCTGAAAGCTTGGCTTCTTCTATTGCCAGAGAAACCCAAGCCTCCTGCTCTCTCGGTGGCTGCAGCCATCTTGGTTGGGTTATTTTGCATACTCACTCCTGATTGGCTGGTGTGCGTGGCTTATGGTGTAGCAGATTGGTGGTTAATTTGCATATTACTCTTATTAGATAGGATGTGATTAATTTTAAATTCATTTTATCTCTAGCAAATTTATTAAACTATCATATTAATCCTAATAATTTATCTGTGGATTCTGTGACCTTCTTTATATACAGATTATATATCAATTCCTTTCCTTATTCTTTCACTTCTACTTCCTACCTAACTCCAATAATTAAAATATTTAGCACAATGTTGAAGAGAAATTATAACTGTGGCTATCTATCTAGATGTCCTTGTATTGTTTCACATTCAAACTAAAAGCCTTCTAAATTTCACATCCTATATAATAAAAGCCCAGCAATCGAAATGGTAGAATGACCAGAGACCAGAATGACCACGGCCCCTCGCTCCAGCTGGCCTCACCCTCCAAGGAACAGTTAGGGGTGATCAGGCAGACAGGTGGTTAGGCAGGCAGACAAGTAGTTAGGGGCAATCAGGCAGGTAGGCAAGTGATTAGGAGCGATCAGGCAAGCAGGCAGAGGTAATTAGGGGTGATCAGGAAGGTAGCTGAGTAGATAGGGGCAATCAGGCAGGCAGAGGCATTTAGGATTATCAGAAAGGCAAGCAAGCAGATAGGGGTGATTAGGCAGGCGGGCAGAGTGGTTAGGGGTGATCAGGCAGGTGGGCAGAGTTTTGGAGGTGATAGGCAGGCAGTGAGCAGATAGGAGCCAGTGGTCCTAGATTTTAAGAAGATGATCCCACTGCAATATTGGGCCTAAACTGGTAGACATACATCCCCCAAAAGATCCCAGACTGCGAAAGGGTGAAGGCTGGGCTGAGAGGACCCATGCACAAATTTGTTGCACCAGGGCTATAGTCTATAATAATAAAATTATAATATGTTAATTAGACCAGACAGCCTTCCAGATGAAGCTGGGGCTGTGAGGGCCAAAACCCTTGCACGAATTTTGTGCATTTGGGCCTCTAGCTAAGTATAATGATAGTTGTGGCATTTTTGTGGATACCTTTTATTATATTAAAGAAATCCTTTCTATTCCTAGTCAGCTAAGAATTTTTTTTTAATGAATGAAAGTGAATTTTAACAAATGTGGGATTTTTGGTTTTGCTTTAATTAAATAATTATATGCTGTTTCTTCTTTCATCATTCAATGTATGTTATAGCAATTGAGCATCCAAAGAAAATCTACCCATACCAGGCTGGCAGGGGGATTAATGTGGGACAACCAAATGACTGAACAAGCAGGTTGTGTGAGGCAACCAGGCCAGCAGGGGAGGTTAGTGAGGGATGACCAAACAACTGAACAAGCAGGCTGCATGGGGCGATAAGGCCAGCAGAGGGGTTAATGAGGGACAACCAAACGACTGAACAGCAGGCTGCATGGGGCAACCAGGCTGGTGGGGGAGCAGAGCATGAAGGATGGTCAGGCTGGCAAGGGAGGCAGTTGGAGGCAACTAAGCAGGCAGGCAGGTGAGCGATTAGGAGCTAGCAGTCTAGGAATGTGAGAGGGTGCAGGCTGGGCTGAGGAGACACCCTCTCCTGTGCACAAATTTCATGCACCGGGCCTCTAGTTGTTTAAACATATTAGTTAGCCTCCATGTATTTGAATTTTTTCAGTGGCTTTATTGTAATTGATTTTTTGCCACTGTGATAAGTCTCTACAAGTTCAAGAGGATTGAAATCATATCAAGCATCTTTGATTGATATGATTTCAATCCTCTTGAACTTGTAGAGACTTATTTCTTGCCCTAACATGTAGTCTATCTTTGAGAATGTCCCAGGTGCATTTGAGAAAAATATATATTCTACAGTTTGTGGGTGGAATGTTCTGAAAATGTCAATTAAATCTATCTGATTTAGTGTTTGGTTTAACATCTCTGTTTCCCTATTAATTGTTTGTCTGGAAAATGTATCCGATGATGTCAGTGGGGCATTAAATTCCCCTATTATGACTTTATTGCTATCATTGTCTCTCTAAAAGTCCTCCAAGAGCTTTTTTTACACATATAGGTGCTCCTATATTGGGTGCATATTTGTTTACTAGGATTATATGCTTTTGTTATATCACTCCTTTTAGTATTATATAGTGACCTTCTTTATCTCTTGTATGGCCTTTGCTTTGAAGTGTACTTTGTCAGATATAAATATTGCTACTCCTGCTTTTTTCATTCCTCCACTTTCATCCTGTGTGAGTTTTTTGTTCTGAGGTGAGTCACTTATAGACAACATATTTATGGGTCATGTTTTCTTCGACTCAGCTACCCTATGTCTTTTGACTGGAGCATTTGATCCATTTACACTTAACATTATTATTAATAGTTACTTATTTATTGCCATTTTATTCTTTATTCCTATTTTTCTCTATGTACATTTCTTCTTATTACAGCAATTCCTTTCATATTTCTTTCAATGCTGGTTGATGATAATAAACTTCTTTAGTCTTTTGGGGGAGCGGGGAGTGGACGGTGCTAGGAAGCTCTTTATTTCACCATCTCTTTTGAATGATAGCCTTGCTGGATAGAGTATGCCTGGTTTCAGATCTTTGCTGTCTATTATCTTGAATATTTCATGCCATCCCTTTCTGTCTATAGAGTTTCTGTTAAGAAATCAGCTGGCAGCTTTATAGGAGCTCCCTTGCAGGTCATTGACAGTCTCTCTCTTGAGGCCCTTATGGTTCTCTCTTTGTCATCAATGTTTGCCATTTAATTATGATGTGTCTTGATATGGATTTCTTTGGGTTCATCTTGATTCATACTCACTATGCTTCCTGAACTTGTGTGGCTTCCTCCTTCACCAACTTAGGGAAGTTTTCTGTCATTATTTCTTCCAACATGTTCTCTGTCCCTTGCTCACTTTCTTCTGTTTCTGGATCCCTATGATGCAATTGTTCCATTTCATGCTGTCCTAAAGTTTCCTTAAACTGACCTCATGTTATTTAATTATTTTTTCTTTTTGCCGCTCTGATGAAGTATTTTTTCTACCTTATCTTCTAATTCACTTATTTGATCCTCTGCTTCATCTAGCCCACTTTTAATTCTTACCAGAATATTCTTTTTTAAAAATATATTTTTACTTATATCAGAGAGGAAGGAAGTGGGAGAGAGAAATAGAAACATCAATTATGAGAGAGAATCATTGATTGGCTGCATTCTGTATACCCAACACTTGGGATTGAGCCCACAACCCAGGCATGTGCTCTGACCAAGAATCAAACTGTGACCTCCTGTTTCAGAGGTTGACACTTAACCACTAAGAAACACTGGCTAGGCCCTTTCGGCATATTCTTGATGTCAGATATAGTATTCTTCATTTCTTCCTGGTTCTAATTCATAACATCTATATCATTTTTCATGCTGAGGTTAGGCTTCATTAAGTTCCTTGTAGTTTGAAATAAATTTCTGGAAGTTCCAATTAAGTTTCTTAGAGTTCTCATCAAGTTTCTTGTGCATATTTATAACATAACTGTGGTGTTAACTTGCTTACCTTCATCTCATCTAGGTATTTTCCTGGTTATGCCTCTATTTCTTTATTTGGGGGGCTGTTTCTTTGTATCCCCACTTTAGTTGTCTCTGAGTTTTTGCCCATGTATTAGATGTACTTTCTATGACTCCCTTTCTTTGTGGAGTGGGTTTTTGTTGAAAATATCCTGTGGGACCTAGTGGTGTGATTTCTTCTTACTAATAAGCCGTATGCTCTAAGTGTGGGCTATTTGGGCTTTCCTATTGCAATTTGGTCTTGATTATTATTGTACCATTTGTGGGAGGATTCTTTTCTTAAGCTGCCTAACTGAGACTCAGCCACTACCATGTTGCATGAGCTTTTGTACATGTGCTGACAAAATTAAATAGGAAAAAAACAGGAACATACAAAATATACCAACAATAAAATAAAAACAACATGAAAGAAAATAGAATTAGGAAAGAGAAATGAAAACACAAATATTAAAGGAAAAGAGAAAGAGAGTGGGGAAGAAGAAAATGGAGGCCAAATAGGCAGACATGTCATGCACCTCGTCCTGGGGACAAACGGAAAAAGCAACTAAATCAGAGAACATCCACCCAGAATTAACAAATTAGACACAGCTGAAGAGATCATTTTCAACAAGGAAGGGCAGAGGAGACCTGAAGAACAGTGGGAACAGGGTTCTGGGCTGGAGAGTGACAGCCAGCCACCAGCCTGAGAGGGTGAAATGGAAGCTGCATTGCATCAAAGCCATGTCCTTGGTGACAGGAAAAATACCCAACTGAGAAAAAGAAAAGCCACAGGGCTTCTGACACCCAGGGGATCTAGACCTAAGACCACAGCCACAAAAGCCTGCAATCTAAAAGGCAGCCTGAGAAGCAGCCTGAGCAGCACAGTGCCAGTGGGAGAGACACCTGCAGTTTCGTGGTTGTTTTGCTTTTGTTTTGTCTTTGCTTTTATTCACAAAACTCAGAACATAGGACTTTTCATTGCAAGAACTCACTCAAGGCTGTGGAGCAGGGACAGGCACAGACTTATGGAGCCTGAGGAGACGCTGGGGGGGGAAGAAAGGCAGGGATACATGCCTAGGACTCTAGCATTGGAACATTTGTAACCTTCCAAACCTAAGAGGTCATTTCTCTCCTGAAGAGCTAGCCCCTTCCAGCAGCCTCAAGACAGATAATACAACCTGCCACACCCTGCCTGCATTTTGAGCTATGCAAAGGAAACAAAGGCTCTGCATAGCCCCCAAAGTGGGGCCAGTCCACCCCACTATTCTAGGAACCAGACTAATAAAGTCTCCAGGTTGCCAGCCAACCTCACTCGTCTCCATACAAGCATCTCTGACCAACCAAGGCCAGAGGTATAGTTTGGATCACTTAAGGAGGAGTAGCTTTGGGTCAAGGAAAAAATATCCATCTGATCCCTGGAAAGCAAAACAGCAGCATCCCCACTTAAAGCCCTGTCAGAAATAGACACTTGAGTGATTACGTTTGATAGCTGGCAGACAGGCAAAGTGGGCAGATTGGTCTTGCCTGCTTGCAGCCCAGGCCTGTGGAGACAGACACAAGTAGACACAAAAGGTGGATTGCTTAAGCTTCAACACAGTGCTAAACCCCAAAGACAGTGCCCAACAGTGGTCAGCACCTAACTACCTAACAGGAAGCCCAGAATTAGCAAACAGAACAGAAGAGTGAGGCCCTAAACCAGCCCCTATGGGAAATTAAAATGTGGCTGAAGCAAATGACACCACTTTTTAATTTTAAAAAATTAGTATTATTTTTATTTTATTTTTATGTTTTTATTGTTTTTTTTTCACCTTCTCCGTTACTCATCCTGTTTTTCTTCTCCTTGCCCCACTTTAGTTTTACTCTTTCCTTTGATTTTCCCCTTGTTAAAAGTCAACCTTCTTTATCTGCTTTATTGATATGTAATTATTATTGCAGTCTCTGTTGGTTTATTCATATATAAAATTTCCTCTTTCCTGCTCTTACTCCATTTCCTCTTCTCTTTTCTCTTTTCTTGCTACTCAATTTTTATTTTCCTCTCCTTTCTTCTCCTAATTTTTTAATTAGTTTCACTTCCTAAACTCAGGCCTATCTGCTCTCTTCTCTATTCCCCTTTTCAAATAAATAAATAAATAAATAAATTTTATTATTTATTTTTTATTTTTTTCTTATCCACTCAATCTCTTTCTCCCTCTTCTATACTAAACTGAGGTCCTTCCCCTATTCACCCAATGCCTTAACTTTTTTATCTGTATTTAGGCTCTTCCTCTACAGATTCTGCTTCCCTTTTTCTGGGTGTTTTTTGTTTGTGCCTTTTGGTTTAATTGCTTGTTTTGTTGTGTTTTCTCCCCATATTCTTTCTTTTTCTTTTTTCTTTTTTTTTATCTTTTCTTGCTATCATTTTTGCTCTGTTTTCTATCTCCTAATTCTCTTTTATCATGTTGTATTTTGTGCTGTTCAGTCAATACCTCCAAAATGGTTGGCATAACATGGTTGAGAGTGAGCCATATAATCAGCATATAATCAGATACCTCTTCGGAGACAAAGAAACCCTGAGAGGAGACTCCATCCACAAATAGGACAATAACATTCAAGAACCAATCACATCAAGAGAACCCAAATATCTCAAGTAAGGGGCATCCCTAGAATACTCAGCCCAGAAGACCTGAGAGACTGCACCACTGGGTCCAACAAAACATCTACTACATAACACAAATTCAAAAAATCTGGTTGGCATAGCAGTTTGATCTAATACATAGAAACAATCACAAAGGAACAGCAAAATTGGGGAGACAAAGAAGCAACACCCATATGAAAGAAAAGAACTCACCAGAAAAGGAAATAAATAAAATGGAGGCAAAAAATTTGTCAGAGAAAGAATGTAGAGTAATGGTTTTATGGATGCTCAAAAGGCTGGATGAGAAATTCACCATGGTTAAGAATCAAAAGGAAATGAAGAATGACAGCTGCAATAATAACACAATGGAAGGTTTCAACAGTAGGCTAGAAGAAACTGAGGACTAAATCAGCAAGTTAGAAGAAAAAACAAACAAGCAGATTAGCAACTGAGGGGGGATAACACTTAAAAATTGAGAAAAGAGTCTCAGGGAGTTTTGGGACAACATGAAATGAAATAACCACAGCATAATAGGGATGCTAGACAGAGAGGAAACAGAGCAAGGAATAGAAAACGTGTTTGAAGAAATAATGACAGTAAGTTTTCCTGATTTGGGGTAAAAAAAAGTCACAGAAGTTCAAGAAGCATACAGAGTCCCAAACAAGATGAACCCCAAAAGACTGACATCAAGTCAGATCATAATTAAATTGGAAAACATCAACAACAAAGTAAGAATCTTATGGATAAAAGATGCCAGAGAGAGACAGAAAGTTACCTACAATGGGTCTCCCCTTAAACTATCAACTGATTTCTCAACAGAAACACATCAGGCCAGAAGAAAATGGAATGAAGCATACAAATTGATACAAAGGAAGGTACTGAATCCAAGAATACTCTATCAAACAAGGCTATCATTCAAAATTGAAGGGGAAATTAGGAGGTTTTCAGACAAAAAAAAAAAAACAGCAAAACACAACAAGGACTTAGGGAATTTATTACCATAAAGCCAAAAATGCAAAGGGACTATTGTAAAAAGAAGAAATAGAAAGGGAAGAAGGAGCACATGCATAAAGAATAAAAATGGCAACAAACAAGGACCTATCAATAATAACCTTAAACAGAAATGGATTAAATGGATTTATCAATAATAACCTTAAACATAAATGGATTCAGCTACGTAGGGTAGCGGAATGGATAAGAAAACATGACCTATAGATATGATGTCTAAAAGAGAACCACCTCAGAACAAAAGACTCACACAGACTGAAAGTGAAGGGATAGAAAGAAAATGTCAGGCAAATGGAAATGAAAAAAAAAAAAAGTTAGGGTAGCAATATTTATATCTGACAAAATTGACCTCAAAGTGAAGGCCATAAAAAGAGATAAGGAAGGCCATTTCATAATACTAAACAGATGGATCCAACAAGAGGATATAACATACAGTGGTACCTCGAGATATAAGTGCCCTAACATACGAGATTTTTTGAGATACGAGCCGTCTAGCAAGCAAGTGATTTTTGCTTTGAAATATGAGCAACATTTGAGATAGGAGTAATTGCGCGGATTGGCCAGCTGCACATGACCCACCAGTTTACCACGACTCGAGCATCTCATAGTTTCCCATGCCTCAAGGTTATGGAACGAATTAAACTCGTTTCTCGAGGTACCACTGTATATGCACCCAATACAAAAGCAACCAAATACATTAAAAAAAAAAAACCTTCTGGAAGATATCAAGGGAAAGATTGACAGGAATACAATTGTAGTAGGGGACTTTAATATCCCATTGACAAAAAATCAACAAAGAAAAAGCAATCCTAAATGACTCACTAGAACAGAGCATTTGACCCCAAAGCTATAGAATATACGTTCTTCTCAAGTGTACATGGGACATTTTCAAAGATACACCACCTATTAGTACACAGGCTAAGTCTCTACAAATTCAAGAAAATTTAAAATACATCAACATCTTCTCAGATCACAACAGCATAAAATTAGAAATCAACTACAATAAAAACAATCAACTACATGGAGGCTAAAGAGCATGCTATTAAACAATGAATAGGTTACTAAAAAGATCAAAGAAGAAATAAAAACATTCTGGAGAGAAAGAAAAATGAAAACACAACAATCCAAAATCTATGGGAAACAATGAAAGCAATTCTGAGAGGGAATTTTATAGTACTACAACCTACCTTAAAAAACAACAAAAACTGGTAATAAGTTATCTAACCTTACAACTTAAATAACTAGAAAGACAGCAACAAGAAAAGCCCAGAGTAAGTAGAAGAAAAGAAATAATAAAGATCAGAGTGGAAATAAATAACATAGAGGAGACCCACACACACACAAAAAAAAAAAAAACAGTGCAAATTATCAATAGAACCAAGAGCTGGTTCTTTGAAAGGATAAACAAGATTGATGAACCTCTAGCCAGGTTACCAAGAAATAAAGAGAGAGGACCCAAATAAATAAAATCAGAAATGAAAGCAGTGAAGTAATAACCTATCCCACAGACTTACAAAGGATTATAAACAAAACTAGAGGCCCAGTGCATGAAATTTGTGCATGGAGGTGGGGTTGTCCCTCAGCCTAGCCTGCACCCTCTTCAATCTTGGACCCCTTGAGGGATAATCCTACCAGTATTGGGCCTAAATGGGCAGTCAGACATCTCTTTCACAATCCAGGGCTGCTGGCTCCCAACTGCTAGCCTGCCTGCCTTCCTGATTGTCCCTAACTGCTTCTGCCTGCCAGCCTAATCATCCCCTAACCATTCCCCTGCCAGCCTGTTTGTCCCTAACTGCCCTCCCCTGGGGAGCTGGTCACTTCTATCTGCCCTTCCCTATAGGCCTGGTCCCCCCGCAACTGCTCTCCCCTGCAGGCATGGGTCCCCCCCAACTGCCCTTCCCTGAAGGCCCATCACGATAATACAAGCTTAAAGCCTTAACTTTATATGGTCATCAAACCAAAGTTCAAAGGTTCTGGGTTAAGGAAATGCACTCAGATAAATAGCTATGTAAGTGGAATCCCAGTATTTCTGTAGTTTTGGCCTGATAAGCACTTCTGCACTGGCATTTCTTTAAGGTTATGACAGTTGTTAAACATTTTAAAAATTATGTTTTTATTTGTTTTAGTGAGGAGGTTGGCATGAAATCCTAGGTCACTGGGTCACTGGGAGTAAAATCACTTCCTCACATCTCTGTTCAGATCATTGGAAGCATAGATTTTACTCCCCTTTACCACATGTTGCAGGAGTTCTGTTTCCTTCTGCTTTAAAATTAGCCTAATGTTTTTAAAACAAAATTAAGTGTTAGAAAAATATAAGTAACAATAAATTAAAATTACCCCAAATACTAAGATACTAATAAAACTCTTATACTATATTCTATTTTTTCTATGGCCACAGTAATTTATTACTTTAGGCCAATACATGTAAATAGCAGGATTTTGTTTAAAATACAAACAAAATAGATGTGATACCATTATAATTAACTTGGTTATTAATTAATTAACAGGAAAAGAATATAAAGAAGGCCAAATAATATGCCATGTATATCAGAAGCTGCAGTTTCACACTCTCCAGGTCTGTTTCTTGCAAATCGTGTGTGAAGGGACTAAACAGGCCTGAATGACAAGAACAGGTCATTGGCCAGAATAGGCATGGCCATGGCAAGGGTACAAAATCTAAGCTACATAAGTGCCTGAACAAAGGGAGTTCCCTCTTTGGCCCTCTTGCCCTTCTCTCTTGCTGCTTGCACCTGACTCCTGCCCTACAAGGCTCTCATGCTCTGAACACACCTGTATGGCCCACAGCCATGTGGACACAACACATGATGGATGGACTGAGGGACTGGGAACTAGCCTGATGCAGTGTCAGACCCAGTTCCACACTGGAATGGAAACTTTGGACAGTGGCTTTGCTTTGAGTTTTGCTGAACCCCCACCTGCACCTTTCAGAACTGGTGTGAGGAAAATGGGACTTTAAAACCAAGGGATATAACTTCATGCAAATAAAACTTTCCACCACATCTCATCCTCCCATTGGGTTCTCTGAAAATATTATTCCAGCAGGGTCCCAAGAACCCTTCTCCCACTAGCAATGGAGAAATTTCACACATGCAATTCTCCAATAACAGACGGACTTACTGATCTAACCACTGGAATATTAAAAGATGTTAAATATACCCTCAGAAGGAAGATGTGATGATCAATGTGTTGCTATGTTGGTTTAGTAGATGGTGGCCATGCTGTTACTCCTTCATGCATCACTCTACCATGGCCCTTCCCATACGGTACTCTGTTTGTAATGTTCAGTCTCCCCCAACAGATGGTCAGCTCTCTAAGGAAGGAGATAGGTCTCCAATATATATATGGCCTATAGGATACAGAAGGACCTAAACACAGATGCATGAGATAAATTATCTTGGTAGACTTAGTAGAGATGAGGCACTGGGGGTTCTCTCACCAGGGACTCAGGTTCCTGGGATCCAATACCTCCACTGGTCAACATCACATCCTATACCTCCACTGGTCAACATCACACCTGCACCCTTGGGTTCCTGTTTGGGGATAGAGTCTACTCTGGTGTCTGCTCTAAGTCATCAGTTGTGGGTACTGATGTGGTCACTGCATACTTCTCACACAACCACCCAGACAGAGACCATCATCAGGCAGGAGGCATGGGGCGGGGGAGAGGGAGGAGTGCTTCATAGAAAGTCTTTTGGGATGAAGCACTACAAAACCAGAAGGGGACTCAGGTCACAAAGCCCATCCCCACCTTCTTCCTCTTCTGGCGCAAATGGAGAGCACAGAGAAACACCAGCAGCTCTGACCTGAGCAGCCTTCCAGGGAAGATGCAGCCACCCTGGCTCATGCTCCTGCTGGCCTTTTTCCTACTCCCATTAACAGAAGCAGTTGTGACCATGCCCACCCTCACAAGCCCAACCCATTCCACAGTGGACACAGACCTGCTGGCCCTTATGCACATCCCTAATCCAACTCTCGACCAAATGTTCTGAACCCCAGCTTCCATCCCATCTCAGAGCCCCATACATGATACTGGATGAACTATAGGCAGAAATGACAGGGCAGAAGCCTATTCTTGAGAAAAGCTGGAGGGTGCAATGTTCTCGCCAGGCCCTACCTGTGCCATGTGGAGAGTATGACTGTCCTAAAAGTGCGTGGCAGAGGCTGGGAAACTGCAGAGGGCAGAGCAGTCCTGGTTTCCATGTGTGTGACAAGACAGGTGCTGTCCTCAGGGTCTGCTTAGGAGAGAAGCCCAGAGGTGACACAGTTGGTGGTGTCACCATCCCCAGAAGACTGCTGCTTCCTCTGCTCCATCTCAAGGCCCCTCAGTCCCTTTCTCTAACTCTGTTTTTATTATTCCTCCAGAGGCCCAGTGGGGCCATCCCTTCAAGCAATCAACAAACATTGGCAACTCCCCATATGGCAGGCCCAATGACAACACTGCAACGTCTAGATCCCTAAACTTAAGTCTAGGACACTGCAAAGTACACTGGCCTGGACATCACAGCACCACAGCGACTTCAGAAGCTCATCCAACACCAAGTGAAGTCAGGAGAGGAATTTTCAGGAACCTCCAGGCCTTCTCTGTCCCTAAGACCAGAATTCTCACCTACCACTATGTGGCAGACAAAGTCACAGACCCAGCTTAATGCTCTTCCTTTTCCCAGCTCAAGCCCCCAAATGCCCAACCCTCTGAGTCATCAAGCTCATGCCTGCCTGGTAGACTTAGTGGGGCACACAAGTGCAACACACTTTTCTTTTAAGAGATCATCAATGCCCTACTCCTACCCCTATATGTCATACTAAAGATAAGAAGGAGTCCTGGTGTGCTGGTGTCTTTGTGGGAAACAAGTTTGTTCTAACAGCTGCTCACTGCAAAGGAAGGTGAGAGGCTGTAGACCTCCTGAGACTTCTACAGGCACCCTATCTTTCATCCCAGGAGCTGCAGCCCAGGGCAGCTTCCCAGGCTCCAGGTATCTCAAGCCTATGAAACCTCAGCAGAAGAGCTCTCTGATTAAATGACAGAGCAATGAGAGGCTGAGAAAAAGAACAGGTAAGCTTTGGGCTCAGAGTGTCAGAGGTGACAGCAAGTAATATAGATGGGAAGAAAAGGATCACACTGAGCAAATAAAGCAGTAGTGGATCATGAACTCATGTATTAGGGTCAAAATGCAAAAGCAAGCAATTTCATATTTCATATTTCCTGAGGCCAAGAGAGAGCTCCCAGCTCCCTAACCTCAATGTCATTGAGACGCAGAATCACTCAGCCACTGTCCCCTATGGCCTCAATTTCTCCTGTTTGCAGCCCTGCCCTGCCCCGGCTATCATCTGCCCTTCACAGCTCCTGGGCTTATCTCTTGTGACTCTACCTGCCCCCCAAACTCACCCACTCTGTTCTCTGGGGGGTGAAAAATGTCACCCTGGGGGCCCACAACATCAAAAAGAAGGAGGAGACCCAACAGTACTTCCTGGTAAAAAGAGCCATCCCCACCCAGACTCTAATCATAAGAACTTCTCCAGGGACATCATCTTACTGCAAGTAAGGAAACCTCCTACTGCTCTTGTTCTTCTGAATCTATATGGTTCCCCTCCAACAGAATGAAGCATTTCCCTTCCTTCTTTCCCATTCCAATCACCTGACCAGTCCCAGTGACTCAGGTGCGCCTCAGTGAAGAGGCTCAAAGACCACAGGCTGACCTTGGCTCTCTTGCCTCTTTCCCATCAGCTGAAGAGAAGCATCAAGCAAAGTAGCACTGTGAAGCCCCGCCAACTGCCCAGATACAAGAACAGGTTAAGGCCAGGACAGAAGTGCACTGTGGCTTGCGGGGGGGAAGGTCACCCTAAGGGGCACATACTCAGACACTCTGCAGGAGCTAGAGCTGGCCTTGCGAAAGAAAGGAAGTGATAAGGCCACTTACACCGTTATTTCAACAGGACCATCAACTGTGCATAGGGAAACCAACAGGAAGTAAGGCTTCCTTTCAGATAATACTGAGCATCTGACTACCTTGGCTCTGGGGATTGGAACATTTGGGTAGGAACTGGGAGTTGGGGACCCAAGCAGGGGGGAATTCTTCACCCTCCAGGCTGTGAACTTTCTCTCTAAGAAGAAAAGTGGGGAGCCACTAGAGCTGGGAGAATTAGGGCCTCTGAGAGCCTACAAGGGCCTCTGGTCACTCTAAACACAGTGCTCCTCCAGGGGGTGAATTAATCACAAGCCCAAGCCAGGCACAGTGTGTGTGCAGTAGTTATACCTGGTGGCTCCTTCTCCATGCTAAGTGTCAACCCCAACTGCCTGCTTTCTGATCCTTACACAGTAGAGTGCAGCCACAGCTCCGCAGCACCTTCATAGCCAGAGGGAAGCGAGGAGGAGAGAGGGTGGGAAGAGATTAACCAAAGATCTTATATGCATATTAGAGGTCCAGTGCATGGATGTAAGGGACCCTACCAGTGCAAAAATCCATTCGCCGGGCCGGTTTCAGCCCCATCCCCACAGGCCAGGCCAAGGGACCCCACTGGTACATTCTGCATGGTCTGGCCAAAACTGGCTCTCCAACATTCTCCAAGGGGTCCCAGATTGTAAGAGAGTGAAGGCCAGGCCAAAGGACCCCTAAAAGATGTACAGCCCTGGCCAGGTGTCCCAGTCAGAGCATCATTCCATAAACCAAAAAAAAAGGTTGTGGTTCAATCCCCAGTATGGGCACATACAAGAGGCAATGGATCAGTTTCTCTCTCACACTGATGTTTCTCTCTCTCTCTCTCCCTTCCTCTCTCTAAAATCAATTTTAAAAAATCCCCGGGTAAAGATTTTAAAAAGGTGTCAAGTGGATTTTCTCTTATAAATGCTATATTTATTTTCTGTTACTGTGTCAGAAATTACCAACATTTATCAGCTTAGAATAACTGTTACCTCACAGTTCTATAGGTCAGAAATCTGTGCAGGCTCAACTGGGTTCTTTGTTCTGGGTCTCTAAAGGCCAAAATCAAGATTTCAGCCAGTCTGGGCTTTCATCTGGAGGCTTTGGAAGAGAATCAGCTGCCAAGCTCATTCAGGATGTTGGCAGGACACAGTTCTTCACAGTTGTAGGACCCCATCTTCTTGCTGCCTTCCACATGGTGGAAGTGGCAGCTCTTAGCTCCTGAAGGCTGCCCTCATTCCTTAACACACAGCCCCCTCAATCTGTTAGTCAGCAAGAGCACAAATCCTCTTCATGCTTGATTTTCTATTACTTGATCTTCTGCAACCAGCTGGAGAAAACTCGCTGCTTTTGAATGCCTCATGTGGTAAGATTAGGCCCACCTAGATCATCTCCCTTTTGCCATACACTCTACAGCAGTGGTTCTCAACCTGTGGGTCATGACCCACAGGTTGAGAACCGCTAGTACGATCGCCTAAGAATTGGAAAACACAGATATTTACTTTACAATTCATAACAGCAGCAAAAATGCAGTTATGAAGTAGCAACGAAAATAATTTTATGGCTGGGAGTCACCATAACATGAGGAACTGTATTAAAGGGTCGCAACATTAGAAAGGTTGAGAACCACTGCTCTAAAATAATCACATAAGTGAGATCTCATTATATTCACAGATTCCAGCCACACTCAAAGGGGAGGTGGCTATACAAGTGTGAGGCTTTCTGGAGGCATTTTAGGAATCTGCTTACCACAAATACCAAGGATTCCAAAAGTGACAATGACAAAGCTTTTAAGTGGAGCTGGGGAGAAATGTGAGCTAGGAACAGCTCAGAGTTACCTGAAGAGTTCAGTTTGGGATATCTCCCTCCACCGACATTAGTCTTTCTCTGTATTGGGTTCAAAATCACTCAGACTCTCAGGAAACATGAACATCAACCCAATTAGAAGGTACATAGGCAAGTACCTTGGTAGAAGCAAGAGCAAGTTCCTGAGCAGGCCAAGGAGAACCTAAGAACAAGGCTCACCTGTCTGATCTGGGAGGTCAGGATAGTATGGCCTAGGGTCCTTAGGGATTACCAGATATCAACAGAAAGTCAGGACATTCAATAGGCATTCAGTGGGTTAAAAAAAGAGAAGTATTGTCTTCTCTGCCAGCTTCTCTAAGAAGTTTGAAGAATGGCTCAGCCTCAAATGAGAAGGAAAATCTAGGCTAACAACAGGGAAAGTAGAGGGACTTAATAATGAGAAGAGATTGAGCTTGTGATTTGAGACCCTGTCAACTGAGCATTAAAGCTTAGCCCTTAGCGTCCAGCTGAAGGGGACCAAGGTGAGATTCAGCTCTCCCTTGCTAGAGAGCTGAACTCAGAGTCACCAGGATTACAGATCTGAGAGGGTCACACTGTAGACTAGAGGCCCAGTGAATGAAATTCGTGTGCAGGAGAGGGGGGTTGTCCCTCAGCCCATCCTGCACCATCTCCAATCTGGGATTCCTTGAGGGATGTCCAACCACCCGTTTAGGCCCGATCCCACTGGATTTGGAAGAGAATCGGATCCTTACACATTAGAGTACAGCCACAGTGCAGTCACTGGATCGGGCCTAAACAAGTGGTCGGACATTCCTCTCACAATCCAGGACTGATGGCTCCAAACCGCTCACCTGCCTCTGCCTGATTGCCCTAACTGCTTCTGCCTACCAGCCTGATCACCCCCTAACCACTCCCCTGCCAGTCTGATTGATGCCTAAGTGCTCCCTGGCTGGCCTGCTTGCCCCTAACTGCCCTCCCCTACCAATCTGGTCACCCTCAACTGCCCTCCCCTACTGGCCCTGTCACCCTTAACTGCCCTTTCCTGAGGGGCTAGTCACCCCCAACTGCCCTTCCCTATAAGCCTGTCTCCCCCTCCCCCCCAAAACTGTCCTCCACAGCAGGCCTGGTCCCATCCAACTGCCCTCCCCTGAAGGCCAGGGTTCCTTCCACAGCCTTCTCCCCTGCAAGTCTGGTCCCCCAACCCTGCAACTGCCCTTCCCTGCTGACCTGGTCTCCCCCAATTACCCTCCTCTGCTGGCCTGGTCCCACACAAGAGTGCTCCCCTGCAGGCCTGGCCCCTCCAATAGCTCTCCCCTGTAGGCCTGGTTCCCCCTCCCCCCACCAACTTCCCTCCCCTGCTGGCTTGGTTCCCCCCCAACTGCCCCCCCTTAGAGGCCTGGGTCACCTGAACTGTCCTCCCCTATAGGTCTGTTACCCCCTTAACTGCCCTCCCCTGCTGACCTGGTCCCCACCAACTGCCCTCCCATGTAGGCGAGGGTCACCCAAACTGGCCTCCCCTGCAGGCTTGGTCCCCCCAACTGCCCTCCACTGCAGACCTAGTCCCCTCAAACTGGCCTCCCCTGCAGGTCTGGCTCCCCACAACTGCCCTCTCCTACAAGCCTGGTCCCGCCCAACTGCCCTACCCTGCTGGCCTGGTCTCCCCCACCTCAATGGTCCTCCCCTGTAATCCAGGGTCTCCCCAGCTGCCCTCCCCTGCAGGCCTGGTCCCCCCAGCAGTCCTCCCCTGCAGGCCTGGTCCCCTTAACTACTCTTCCCTGAAGGCCTGGTCTGCTCCCAACTGCCCTCCCTGGTGGCCTGATCACCCACAACTGCCCTCCTTTGTAGGCCTGGTCTCCTCAATTGCCCTCCCCTGATGGCCTGGTCTTCCCCAACTGCCCTCCTCTGCTGGCCTGGTCATGCCTAACTGCCCTCCCCTGCAGGTCGGGTCCCCCCTCCACCGGCCCTTCCTGTATGCCTGGGTGCCCCCCCAACGGCCCTCCCTTGCAGCCTGGTCCTCCCCAACTACCCACCCCTGCTAGGCTAGTCTCCCCAACTACCCTCCCCTTCTGGCCTGGTCCCCACCCCCAGTAGTGCTCCCCTGCAGGCCTGGTCCCCTTAACTGCTCTCCCCTGAAGGCCTGGTCTGCTCCCAACTGCCCTCCCCTACTGACCTGGTCTCCACCAACTGCCCTCCTCTGCTGGCCTGGTCACCCCTAACTACCCTCCCTGCTGGCCTGATTGCCCACCAATGCCCTCCTCTGCAGGTCGGGTCCCCTCCCACCTGCCCTTCCTGTATGCCTGGGTCTCCCCCAACTGCCCTCCTTGCAGCCTGGTCCTCCCCAACTGCCCACCCCTGCAAGCCTGTTCTTCTCCCAATTGTCCTCCCCTGCAGGCCTGGTCCCCTCTCCAGGATGCTTGGGTCCCCCTAAACTGTCCTCCACTGCCAGCCAGATCCCCACCCGCCAACTGCCCTCCCCTGCAGGCCTGATCCCTGTGCCAAATGGCCCTCTCCTATAATCCTGGGTCCCCCCAACTGCCCCTCACTGTTGGCCTGCCCCCTCCCAATGGCCCTCTTTTGTAATCCTGGTCCCCCCACAGCTGCCCTCCCCTCTGTCCTGGTTTTCCCAACTGCCCTCCCCTGCATGCCTAGTCACCCCAAATTGTCCTCCCCTGCTGTCCTAGTCCTCTCCTGCAGGCCTCAGTCCCCCCCCTCTATTGTCCTCTCCTGCAGGCCTTAATTCCCCTAACAGTCCTCCCCTGCAGGCCTGGTCCATCTAACTGCCCTCTTTGCCTGGCCTGGTCACCCCTAACTGCCCTCCCCGCTTGCCTAATGGCCCACAACTGTCCTCCCCTGCAGGCCTGGTCCCCCCAACTGCCTTCCATAGGAGGCCTAGTCCCACCCCAACTGTCCTCCCCTACAGGCCTGGTCACCCCCAACTGCCCTCCCTTGCAGGCATGGGTCCCCCCAACTGTCCTCCACTGCAGGTTTGATCCCCCCAACTGCCCTCCCCTGCTGCCCTGGTCTTTCCCAACTGCCCTCCTCTGCAGCCCATTTGTGGCAGCCATCTTGTGTCCATAAGGGAACAGCCATCTTGTGTCTTGAAGTGATGGTCAGTTTGCATATTACTCGTTTTATTAGATAGGATTCTCACAATGCATACAACAGATCTCAGCAAAGTACTTTGATCTAACTTAACCCACACGGTGTGGTAATTTTCTGACAGAAAGAAGAAAACTATCTTGTTAAAGAAAGAGCAGCTGACAAGATCAGCCAGAGGAGCTGAGTTTCCCAAGAAGGCTGCCGAGGGCAGGGACTGCTCTGCACATGTGGGTTTATTCCCAGAGGTAGAAGGAGAGTGAGACCTCAGAGCCCACAGCTCTCCCAGCTGTGTAAGTTCAGATATCTCACTGTTCCTTGCTATATTATTCTTCCCCTGTTGTCTTCATTGTCAAAAGCAAACAATGGAAGAAATCAAAAGCTTTGGTTCCCAGACAGTGTGCAGTGGCCAGGCTGAGAAGCCATGGGAGGAGTCTGGACTTTATCTGAGTTAAACTATGAAAGTTCGGTTGTAGTGAGCTGGTTGCTCTTTATTTGGTCTGCATTAAAACTTTTAAAAAATTCTATACCTGTAGTCTGCAACCTTTTTATTATTCAAAAAATTGAAAATTAATTGGATTTTTTAAAAAATATGTTTACTTGATGCAAAATTTAGATTCCAAAAGCATAATAAAAGAAAAATACTTCTATCACCTCTGACTCCTACTCATCCTGTTTCCTTTACTGAAAGAAACAAAACAATGATATATTTTTTGAGTTTTAGCCATGTTGGTACATGTAGTTATAATTCATTCATTTCACTGGGTACATAATGTTCCAATGTATGCAAGACAACACAACTTACCCATTCTCAGGTAATTTAGGTTGTTTCCAGTTTTTTATAATAAAGAACAATTGCAGTGAGCATTCTCTATCATACTTCTATGTTTACATGTACAGGAATGTCAGTTGGGTATATCCTTAAAGTGAAATGGCCAGGTTATAGAATATACGTGCCTTCAGTTGTCTTTGGTATTGTTCAATTGTTTGATAAAGTTATTGTTCCCATTAATACTCCCAACAACAAAAAAATACTCCCAAGTATTGTAAAACTTAATAATTTTGGTCAGTCCACTTGGTGTGAAATGGAAAATCATCATGATTTTATTACCACTTCCCTGACTACTGGTAAGGTTCATTATCTTTTCAGGTACTTATAAGATATTTGAAATTGTTCCGAGAATTGTCTGTCACATCCTTTATACATTTACAATTGATTTTCCTTAAGATTTTTAAAGACTTCTTTATATATTTTAGATACCAATTTTTCAATAGGTTATTATAAATATCATCCACCAATCCAAGTTTTTTGCATTATTATTACGATGCCTTTGGTTAAATAGAAGCTTTAAATTTTCAAAGACTCCAAATTACTAATTTCTGCCTATTGTCTTAGAATTATGCATGTTTTCTGGAAGTACAAAAATTAATTGTTGCCAAGATTTCTCATTATTTCTCATAATTCTCAGACACTCCAGACCTCCAAGTGTGTGATTATCTTAAGATAAATACCTGAACATATCAGAGAACATTTCCATCTTCAACTGTATGTTTGCATGACTGGCAAGTGTTGCCTCCTCAGCAAGGTATTTCCCAAACCCTATAACTGGTCATATTCTCTCATATTATTTCCCTCTGGAGTACTTGACACCATCAATAATCATATACACGCGTGTTTATTTGGCTAATGTATGTCTCACTCTGCAAGACTAGGAACTAAATCTGTTATTGTTTACCATCTAATTCCCAATTGAATGAAACAATTGCCCAGGCGTGGACTTTCCATCTCCACCTGTATTATGTAAAAACCCCTTCCCTTAGGGACTCTTTCCCTAGTGTTCCTAGGATTGGCTCCCTCCTGACAGTTCAAACCAGGAAGAGTGTCAGAATTTGCAGACAATAACATCTCTGATTTTGATCTCAGGTGCCCACTCATCTCTCAATGAGGTTCTCACCATGGCTACAATGCCAAGGAAATAATGATTCTTAAGAAACAGTGAACAATGAAAAGCTGGTTTGTGATGACAGCAATTAATTGCAAATCTATGGTTATTGACTAATCAAAATGAGTTCTCAGTCTTAACTCATCCCCCAAGCATTTCGCTTTTTATTCAGTGTCACAGACTATTTTGTTTTTTATTCAATTTTAGGCAATGAATGGGTTGTCAAGGTTATACTATGACTAAGGCAAGTTGGAAAGTCCACTTCTGGAAGCCATGGCACAGGATTACCACATTAGACCCAAACATAGTGCTCCCATTGTTTGCCTGTCCCAGGTTTCCCTCATTACATAATGTGTACCCTCCTCTCCTCAGCTGGCTACAGTTTGGGTTGGAGGTGGGATGTCAGATAACATTGGTGTGGAGCATGAGGTATGTGGTGTACTATCATCCTATCTAATAAAAGAGTAATATGCAAATTTACCATACCTCCGCTATACCCACCAGCCACGCCCACCAGCCAATCAGAGTGAGTATGCAAATTAAACCAATCAAGATGGCTATGGCCACAGAGAGAGCAGGAGGGAGGCTTGGGTTGCCCCTGGCAATGGAGGAAGCCAAGCTTTCCACACACCCTGGCTGTCCAAGGCCTCCGCTTAAGGCAACAAAGTTTCAATGGCTGTGAGAGCAGAAGACTTGGCTCCCCTTCAGGTTACAAAGTTTCAATTGTAGAAAATAAATAAATCCCAGATACCAGGGCCTCTGCTTGGATCGCTGGGGGGGTGGCCAGCCTGCAAACCACCACAGACCCCTTGTCCAGGCCACCCCATGCCCCAAAGGAACCCCCACCCTTATTCAGGACACCCTTCAGGGCAAACCAGCTGGCCCCCACCCAAGCAGCAGGCCTCTATCCTATAAAAAGGTAATATGCAGATTGACCATCACTCCAACACACAAGATGACTACCCCCATGTGGCAAAAGATCCTGCCCCCATGTGGACAAAAGATGGCCACCACAAGATGGCCAGCAAGGGAGAGCAGTTGGCAGGGACCAGGCCTACAAGGGAGGGCAGGTGTGGGTGATCAAGCCAGAAGAGGAGGGCAATTGGGGGTGATCAAGCCCACAGGGGAGGGCAGTTAGGGGTGACCAGGCCAGCAAAGGAGGGAAGTTGGGGGTGACCAGGTCTGCAGGGAAGGGCAGTTGGGTGAGGACCCAGGCCTGCAGGGGAAGGCAGTTAGGGGTGACCAGACCTGCAGGAGAGGACAGTTAGGGGTGACCAGGCCAGCAGAGGAGGGAAGTTGGGGGTGACCAGGCCTGCAGGGGAGGACAGTTAGGGGTGACCAGGCCAGCAGAGGAGGGAAGTTGGGGGTGACCAGGCCTGCAGGAAAGGGCAGTTGGGGGAAACCCAGGCTCACAGGGGAGGGCAGTTAGTGGCAAACAAGCTGGCAGGGGAGCAGTTAGGCATCAATCAGGCTGGCAAGGGAGTGGATAGGGGGTGATCAGGCTGGCAGGCAGAAGCGGTTAGGGGCAATCAGGAAAGCAGGAAGGTTAGCAATTAAGAGCCAGAAGTCCTGGATTGTGAAAGGGATGTTCCAGATTGGAAAGGGAACAGGCTGGGCTGAAGAACACCCCGCCCCCTGCCCCTGCATGAATTTCGTGCACTGGGCCTCTAGTATATGTGTGTGTGTGTGTGTGTGTGTGTGTGTGTGTGTGTGTGTGTGTGTATAAGCCTCAGCAACTGATTGACAGATCAGCAGGTAGACTGGTCACTCTGATGCACACTAACCACTAGGGGGTAATGCAGGAGCTGCCCCTGGTGGTCAGAGCACTCCCATAGTGGGAGTGCCACTCAACTGACTGACCTTGCTTAGCTGAACAACTCATCCTGGTGACCCACCAGCCCTGCAGCAGCCACTCACTCCCTCAGTAGTCCTGCAGATCCAGTCTCCAGAGAACAGGCCAGGCACCTAAGGATCTGGCATTGTGAGCACGATTCCAACAGCACTACCAGCCTCTTTGAAGTCAGCCTCAGACATCGTGGCCTCTTCCCTTCCCTAGACACTCCATAAGGAAGAGACAATATAAAAGCAATTGCCAGGTGGCTCTTGACAACCAGTGTTAATGTCAGCAGGTATCCAGAACCCAGGCCAGCAGGGGCATCCCACCACCTGCCCAGAGGGCTGATTGTGTCCTGACCCCCAACCCTCAGAATAGGTGCCAGATACAGGGCTCATGTCTGGTGAGCCACTGCAGTGTGCTCAAGCCCCTCACGATCAGGACTTACTGGGTGCAAGCCCATGGCAGGCACAGCTGGGCCAGATAAGCAGAAGCGGCAGATGACGTTAGGCTGCAAGCTTTGGCCCAATCCCCACAGGCCACACCATGAATTTCATGCACCAGGCCTCTAGTTTTATATAATGAAGAAATATTAAAATGCAAACCCTAAAGAGAGAGTCTAAAAATTCCTAAGGATGAAATTAATTCTTCATATGAAAAGGTAACATTGAAAGATTAACTCAGTTATCCTTCACTTTTAGAATCTCATGTTCCTAGAAAGGAAACTTAATAGAGGGAAAGTAGTGATATGCAGAAAGGGGCATAACACCACTTTTATGAATCATAATGTAAATATCTGTGTTTTCCAATGGTCTTAGGCGACCCTGCTAGTAGTTTTCAACCTGTGGGTTGCAACCTGTTGAGAACTGCTGCTGTAGAGCTTAAAACCATCAGGAAACACAAATATTTACATTACGAATCATAACAGTAGCAAAATTACAGTTATGAAGTAGCAACAAAAATAAATTTATGGCTGAAACTGTTTGGCTCAGTGGATGGAGCGTCAGTCAGTAGTCTGGAGGATCCCAGGTTCAATTCCGGTCAAGGGCATGTACCTTGGTTGCGGGCACATCCCCGGTAGGGGGCATGCAAGAGGCAGCTGATCGATGTCTCTCTCTCGTCGATGTTTCTAACTCTCTATCCCTCTCCCTTCCTCTGTAAAAAATCAATAAAATATATTTTTAAAAAATAAAAATAATAATTTTATGGTCGGGGGTCACCACAACAGAGGAACTATATTAAAGGGTCGTGCCATTAGAAAGATTGAGAACCACTAAGGTTAAATAAGATTTACATTTTTAGGGTAAACCTAACTTGCTCATATTGTATTAGCTTTTTATATATTGATGGTCTAATTTTGACAGTTGATACATAGTGTAGGGTTTTGTGATTGTAAATGTAATAAGGTTGGCCTGTAAATTTCCTTTCTTATTCTATTATTTGTATCAAGGTTATGCCAGCCTTATAAAATGAGATAGTGTCCTTTACTTTTCTCTTTAGTGCAAGTTTTGTAGCTGAGAAGAAAAGCCATCTAGGTCAGTTCATTATGTGGGAAACTATTAATTGCTGATGCCATTTCTTTGATAGTTCTAGTGTTACCTAAATTTACAGTAATGTTTCTATTTGGACTGTTTTAAATATATTAGTGTAAGTTTTTGTCTTTTAATAGTCTTCAGCATTTATTAAAAAATAGTCCTTTTTAAGCCCCTCATAAAAATATTTGCACATTCTCCCTTTTTTCTTCATTAGAGTCTCCAGATATTTGTCAATTTTATTAGCCTTTTCAAATAATTAATCTTTGCTTATCTCATTAACTTCTGCTGCCTCTTATTATTTCTTCCTTCTACTTCATTACTTGCATAGTAAATCCTCCTGCCACAGCTCCACTGTAAACGGCTCTCAGAGGCCCAGCGGGTCACTGCAATACCTGAGTTCTGGGTAGACTCTGAAAGGCTGTCTGGGATGCTTCAGATCTTCTGCTTTGTTCACATATGGCTCCAGTATTTCTTCCTGGTATTTGGTCAGAAACAGAGGGACTTAACACCAGGGGAATATCTACAATTAGGAGATGTCCTACCAAGACTCAGGGATAGATGGGGATGTAACACAAGCATCCTTAGGTGTGAATTAGATTTTTCCAAACACAGTACTTTGACACATCTGCCATGAACTGAGAAATAGACAGAAAGAAAGACCCACCAGTTTTGCAAACATATACCAGAGGTTCTAGTAAATGTTTCAGCAACATCCCTCTTACCTACCACAGACCAAACTATTGGCCACATCCAGTGCAGACATGATAAGGAAGTACACACCCTGAGTGAGGTGGGAAGGAGAAGAACCCATTCACACCAGAAGGGTGAGGTGTGACCTTTAGGCCTTGTGGGATCTAAATGCTTTGGGGGAAAATTGTCTTGGTGGCCAAAGTTCCTGGGGAGATAAAGATCCTCAGGTAGGAAGTGGTGGGGAGGGAGGTTTGGTTCAAGGTCACTTCAGAGGCAACTCAGAACATGGCTCCATTCCAACTCTCTCCCTCCCAGAAAAACAGTCAGTACCAATTGATTTGGGGGAAGGGCTCTCTATGGTTATACTCACTCCAGTTTGGTGAGAATGAGCACACTGTCTTTACCTAACCTCACTTCTCCACCCCTTTCACTATGGTCCTCTCTCCACTCATCACCCCAGGTATGTACCCACTCCAGGGTTTTACTGAACCACCCCCTATCTTGCTCTTTGTTGCTGGCTGGGCCATAGGAAAAATTAAAGGGCATTCTAGTGGATGCCAAGAGTGTGGAAATCTCATAGATGTGTGTCTGTTCTACAGACCTTTTTCTCTCCTCATCCTTGCATAATCTTTTCCACTCCAACACAAAACCCAGGTTCTCCTTCACTGACAGGTCTCTCCCTCAAAGCTGCTTTTGATGTCATGTAAACACTCTAGAAACTCTGAGTTCTTAATAGGAATGTAGAGCTAACCCTAACTGAGGGAGGAATCTTTTCTCAACAACACAGTGGAGTCTCATACAGATCATATCTGTCAAGTTATGGCCTATTATACTTGGAGGTTTTGATTTTAGGCATTTTAGAATGACCAGGCTCAGAGAAATGGATTTATAGCAGGAGCATCAATGCATTGTGTGAGTATGGGAATGTCATCTCATGGTGTCATTGTTATTTCCTACAAGGAATGGCCCTGCCCACCTGCAATGAGCACTAGATGTAATTTGGTGAGAGGCTTCGGCCCAAGGAAATTGACTGCCCATCATGGGGCAGGCATGACATTCTGCTGCATGTTGGGAAGAACATCAGGGAATAAAAGATAAGAGCAAAGGGAATACATGATCCAAATGAACTTTTCCAGCACAATATGGTAGCCTCTGAGATACCTTCCTAAGAAAACAAGAGTCCCACATTAGATATAGAGACAGAAACATTTATTTTTCAACACCTCTTTAATTTTCCTGCAGGTTCCTGGAACAATATAATAAATGATGATGTTGGGAGAGGAAACAAGATGGCAACATAGGTAAACACCTGAACTTGCTGCCTCCACAACCAGATCAAAACTACAACTAAAAGACAAAACAGATATCATCCAGAACCACAGCAAGGCTGGCTGGGGGTAATTATACAACTAGAAGGAAAGAGAAAAGCATACTGAGACTGGGAAGAGGTGCGGAAGTGAAGTACAGAGGTATGGAGGCAACTGGGAACACTCGGAAAAGGGCTGGCAACTGGGTACACTGTTGTCTTTATCAATTGGAGGGAGATAAAAGCTCCAAACTTCTCTGAACTCCAGTTCCAGGGGAGACTCTGGGGACCCAGATTCATACAGGAAGAAACTGAACTATTTGCATCAGGCTGAAAAAGGAAGGCGGCTTTCTCTCAGAGGTGCTTGCAACAATCACTGTTCCTGCACAGGGGCACGGGACACAGAGACCCAGGGACCTCTTTGGGTCAGGACTGATGGTCAGCCATTGCTGTTTGCTCTGCCTTGGTGATTCCCTGAGACCCCACCCCACCCAATTTACAACCCCATCCAAGCTGTACACAGAGGCTTTTGCATATGAATGGCCTGGCCTTTAGCAATCTAAAACCTAACAAACTGCAGCTGGGTCAAAGAGCCCCAGAGCCTCCAAAAGAAGGCCCAAAGCTGAACAGCAGCTTGCATTGCTTCACAGCTGGGCCTCATTTGGGCACCTCCAAACCCTGAACAAAGAGAAGGAATCTGCATGTCTCTCCATAGCTCCTGCTGAGTGGCCTCAGGCAGTGGCTGACTTTGCACTGCCTTGGAGATCCAAGAGCCAGTGTACCCAGTGGTCAGAGTGAAACCATTCAGATTACAACTCTTCACATCCATAAAAGACACACTCAGGGGGCAGACTCAGTGAGCACCAAAGCCCCACTGAAGCAAGTATAGCCACATAAGGCCCTAGCACAGAAGTTCTCCCATCATAAACACAACTGATCCTCACAGCCAGTTGGCCTGGAGCTCAATTCCTCCCAGTGATATCAATAGCAATCAAGACTTAACTACAACAAGACTGTGAACACAGCTCACAAAGGGGTGCACCAAGGGTGTCCACCTCAAGTAATTAGGAAGGCTGAGCCAATGGGCCATGTAGGACACCTATCACACAAAACCACTCTAGCAACACAGGGAAGCAGCCAAAATACAGAGACAAAGAAACATGTCACAAATGAAAGAAATGGATGAAAGCAAACTACTGGATATAGAGTTCAAAACCACGGTTATACAGTTACTCAAGAATCTTCTAGATGCCGAAACCGGTTTGGCTCAATGGATAGAGCATCAGCCTGCAGACTGAAAAGTCCCAAATTCGATTCCGGTCAAGGGCATGCATCTTGGTTGTGGGCACATCCTCAGTAGGAGGTGTGCAGGAGGCAGCTGATTGATGACTCTCTCTCATCGATGTTTCTAACTCTCTATCTCTCTCCCTTCCTCTCTGTGAAAAATCAATAAAATATATATTTTTTAAAAAAAAGAATCTTCTAGAAAACTCTGAGAAATTTAGTGAGACCCTCAAGGATATGAAAAAGGACCAAGTAGAAATTAAGCACACTAGCTGAAATAAAGAATAATATACAGAAATCCAACAGCAAACTAGAGGACTCCAAGAATCAACTCAAAGATTTGAAATATGAAGAAGCAAAAAATACCCAAGTGGAAAAGCAAAAAGAAAGCAGAATCCAAAAATATGAAGATAATGCAAGGATCCTCTGGGACAACTTCAAGCATACCAACATCCAAATTATAGGGGTGCCAGAAGAGGAGAGAGAGCAAGATATTGAAAACCTATTTGAAGAAACTTCCCTACTTAGTGAAAGAAATAAATTTACAAGTCCAGGAAGAACAGAGAACCCCAAACAAAAGGAATCCAAAGAGGACCATACCAAGACACATCATAATTAAAATGCCAAGGGCAAAAGACAGAGAGAGAATATTAAAAGCAGCAAGAGAAAAACAGTTAGTTACATACAAGGGATTACCTATGTGATTATCAGCTGATTTCTCAACAGAAACTACGCAGGCCAGATGGGAGTGGCAAGAAATATTCAAAGTGATGAAGCAAGAACCTACAACCAAGATTATTATACCCAGCAAAGCTATCATTCAGAATTGAAGGGCAGATAAAGAGCTTCACAGATAAAAAATTAAAGGAGTTCATCAACACCAAACCAGTATTATTTGAAATGCTGAAAGGTACTCTTTAAGAAGAGGAAGAAGAAAAAGGTAAAGATAAAAATTATGAACAACAAAGTGACAACAAATACATATCTATCAACAAATGAATCTAAAAATCAAGTTAATAAAATATCTGATGAACAGAATAATCTGGTGAATATAATAGAATCAGGAGCATAGAAAGGGAGTGGACTGACAATTCTCAGGGGGAAGGGGATGTGGGATGCAGAAGAGACTGGACAAAATATCGAATACCTATGGATGAGGACAGTGAGGGGGGGGTAAAGGGTAGAGGATGGCGTGGGAACTAGGTGGAGGGAAGCTATAGGAGAGGAGGAAAGAGGAACAACTGTAATAATCTGAATAATAAATATTTTTTAATGATGATGTTTGTAGAGCTGTGGATAAGATCACAGACTATGGAACCTCATCCCTGCATTCTAATCACTGTTCCCCTCCACTCTTATGAGCTGAGTGATATAGAGCAAGTCCCCTACCTTCCAGGGGTCTTAGATTTCTTGTTTGTGACATGAAAGAAATATTAATAACTAATTCAAAGGGTTAAGAGAGAATCTACAGTCAGAGATCAATAAATATTAGCCAGCATTAAGATGTTAGATATTATTTTCTCATTTGTTCATTTGTACTAAATATATCTTATTTTATCTGATTACTCATACTTTATTTTCCAGATATAAGTTTAATAAATTATCAAATTTATACTGAGACAAGATTTTTAAAATTATAAGTCCAGATGAATTTTACCACTTCTTAGTTTGATTCAACTTTTATCACATCTAGAAAGAAATTTAGACTGCAGTGAGGCTTTTCCAGGTGGGGTTCTTTCTTAGGAAGGTACCTGTTTCACACCCTTTTCCACGTGTCTTCCAACTCAGTAAGCTTTTCCCTGCTAATTCATATTTCTAATTCTGGATTTTGGATAGCTTTCCCACATGGCCTTGGCCATTTGACTAACATTGAAGCTGAAAGAAAAGTTTCCCTAAACTCCCCACTATTTCATTTTCAGCCTAATCAGCATAGCATGTCAAGGTGGCTATGCTCAAGATCGAACTCTTGAAAACCCAATGAAAATATTGAGGGATACAGGAATGAGGATGGTGAGAAAAGTCAACATTTCTCCAAAGAAGACACACAAAAGTTATTAATAATATGTAAACCAAAACCGCAATGAGATTCATTCCATACCTACTAGATGATATAATAAATAAAAATAACAATAATAATAACTATGTTGGCGAGATGTAAAAAAATGGAAGTATTTGTACGTTGGTGGTGGGAATGTAATGTGGTACAACAAACAGTTTAGTGACACCTCAAAAACTTAAATCTTGGATTACCATAAGACCCAATAATTCCATTTCTAGGTATATAGCCAAGAGAAATGAGAACATATCCTCAAAACTGAAGTTTTTACACAAATATTTATAGCAGCATTAATCACTACAGCCAAAAGGTGAAAACAATCCAAATGTCTCTTTAAGATATAGAGATAAATTAGGGCAGGCGCGAGCACACATGCACGCGCACACACACACACAGAATGGTATTTAGCCACAAAAAATATATTGGTATGTGCTACAATTTGGATGAACTTCAAAATCCATTATGCTAAGCAAAAGAAGCCAAACATAATAGCTCACATATTCCATGATTCTTTTCATATGAAATATACAGAATATGCAAATCCTTCAGAGACATCCTGTTCCCTCTCCAATCTGGGACCCCTGGAGGGATGTCGGACCCATTCAGGCCCGATCCTACCTAGATTGAGCCTAAACTGGCAGTCAGACATCCCTCTCACAATCCAGGACTGCTGGCTCCCAACTGCTCACCTGTCTCCCTTCCTGATCCCCTAACCCAGTGGTTCTCAACCTTCCTAAGGCCGTGACCCTTGCATACAGTTCCTCATGTGGTGGTGACCCCCAACCATGAAATTTTGCTACTGTTATGCATCGTGATGTAAATATCTGCGTTTTCCAATGGTCTTAGGCGACCCCTGTGAAAAGGTCGATCGACCCCCAAAGGGGTCACGACCCACAGGTTGAGAACCACTGCCCTAACCACTTCTGCCTGCCAGCCTGATCACCTCCTAACCACTCCCCTGCCAGCCTGATTGATGCCTAACTGCTCCCTTGCCAACCTGTTTGCCCCTAACTGCCCTCCTCCATGGGCCTGGTCACCCCTAACTGCCCTCCCCTGTAGGCCTGGGTCCCCCCCAACTACCCTTCCCTGTAAGCCTGGTCACCCCCAACTTCCCTCCTTTGCTGGCCTGGTCCCTCCCAACTACTCTCCCCTGCTGACCTTCTTGTGGTAGCCATCTTGTGTCCACATGGGGGCAGGATCTTTTGACCACATGGGGACAGTCACCTTGTGTGTTGGAGTGATGGTCAATCTGCAAATTACTCTTTTATTAAATAGAATAGAGGCCTGGTGCATGGGTGAGGGCCAGCTGGTTTTCCCTGAAGGGTGTCTTGGATCAGGGTGGATGTTCCCTTGGGGCATGAGGTGGCCTGAGCGAGGGGCCTATGGTGGTTTGCAGGCCAGCCATGCCCCCCAGTGACCCAAGTGGAGGCCCTGGTATCTGAGATTTATTTATCTTCTGCAATTGAAATTTTGTAGCCTGGAGTGGAGCCATGCCTTCTGCTTGCACAGCCATTGAAACTTTGTTGCCTTAAGCACTAGCCAGGGTGTGTGGAAAACTTGGCTTCCTCCATCACCAGGGTCAACTCAAGCCTCCCTCCTGCTCTCTCTATGGCCATAGCCATAGCCATGTTGGTTGGGTTGGGTTAATTTTTATACTTGCTCTAATTGGCTGGTGGGTGTGGCTGGTGGGTGTAGCTTATTGGTATAGCAGAGGTATGGCCAATTTGCATATTACTCTTTTATTATATAGGATGAGCATCAAACCTATATAATAAAAGAGAAGTATGTAAATTGACCGTACTGCCACTACACTCGGCAGCCAATCAGGAGTGCGTATGCAAATTAACCCAACAAAGATGGAAGGTTAATTTGCATACACAGACACCGAGTGTCCTGGGTCCCAGGAATATCCTTGGAACCCAGGCCGCTTCTAGCCTGTAGGCCCATGCATAGGCCCTGAGCAGCAGGGTCCTGGAACGCCCCCAGCCACTCTGGGCCTATGGACACAGGCATCAAGTGAATGTTTCCCACCCTGTGGTCGCTTGGGCATGCACCAACACCAAGCAGTGCCCAGGTCCAAGTCCCCTCCCCCCCCCAGCCCTGTGCCCACAACACAGGCCTGCTGGTCTGGGAGGTATGCCCCCGGTGGCAGTGGCTGCCATGTGGCTGGTTCCACACACACCCCAGCCTGGTACCCACAATGTGGGGCTGACTGCTGGCCTCGAAGGCATGTTCCCCTCCCCCAGGCAATGGGGACATGCCCCTAGCCCAGTGGACACAACGCACAGGGTCCTCTTGCCTGAGCTGCAGAGGAAACACTTTTCCTTTTTTAAAATATATTTTATTGATTTTTTTGTAGCAAAGAGGGAAGAGGGATAGACAGTCGGAAACATCGATGAGAGAGAAACATCGATCAGTTGCCTCCTGCACACTCCCCACGGGGATGTGCCCCCAACCAAGGTACATGCCTCAACAGGAATCAAACCTTGGACCTTTCAGTCTGCAGGCTGACACTCTGTCTACTGAGCCAAACCAGTTTGAGCATAAAAACTTTTCTGAAAGCTCATTGACTAAGCTCCCTGTACACCGCCACTTGCAGTGTTCTTGGTAAGTTGGATAATAAGAATTCAAGGAGGTGGGTTTTTCCACCACACTCCTGGAGGAAAAAAATGAAGGTCCACTGCTGGAGGGGCTAAGAAATGTCATATCCTACACTAGTCAGTTTGGTTCAGTGGCTAGAGCCTCAGCATGCTGAATGCAGGGTCCTGGTTTGATTCTGATCAAGGGCATGTATCTAGGTTACAGGCTTCTCCCTGGCCAGGGCCCAGGTCAGTGCTCATGCAGGAGGCAACCAATCAAAGTGTCCCTCTCACATTGATAGTTCTCTCTGTCTCTCCCTCTCTCTTCCACACTCTCTAAAAACAATGGAAACATATCCTCAGGTCAGGGAAAGAGAAAGAAAGAAAGAAAGAAAGAAAGAAAGAAAGAAAGAAAGAAAGAAAGAAAGAAAGAAAGAAAGAAAGAAAGAAAGAAAGAAAGAAAAGGAAAGGAAAGGAAAGGAAGGAAGGAGGGAAGGAAGGAAGGAAGGAGGGAAGGAGGGAAGGAAGAGAGAGAGAGAAGTCATATCCTATGAAAGACACATCTTGAAAATGCCTAAAAAGAGTTATCATTTTTTTCATGGTGAAGGGACTGCAGTCCATGTTGATAAAAACACCTTGGCGGCTGCGGTGGTTGGAAGTGGCTGCAGCCGCAGGGTGATGGGGCTGGCACGTTCCCCTGATCAGCTCAGTTGCCTCCCACAGAGGAAGGCCAGACTACAGCTTAGGCTCTCTCCCCATGGGTAGCAGGCCTAAGCCGTCAGTGGGACATCCCCTAAGGGCTCCCAGTCTGTGAGAAGGGCAGGCTGGGCTGAGGAAACCCACCCCACCGTGCATGAATTTCATGCACCAGGCACCTAGTATAATTATAATTGTAAAAAAAATTATAACAAGAATGGACTGATTTTCAGATTTTCAAATTAGAATCAACTATACATATACACAGAATTGTCTTTGCTTGAAGCCCAAAAGGTCACAGCATAAAATGAGTGATCCTGTAGCCCTGTATTTTTGCTGATTAACAGTTTTTTAAAAAATCAGCTTCAGATTTTCACCTAAGGTCTGAGGCAGTAAAAGCAGAAGATTCAGTCTCAGCAGAAAAATGCCAAAATGGGAGCTGAACAACAGAAGAAACAAGGACATGACCAGAGGCTGCTGCCAAAGCTGCCTTAATAGACAGACACCTGTGCTCTCTGCAGGACGAAAGCTCAACTTTCTTAATGAGCATATCTACCACTGTCATCAGAAAGGTTCATTATTTTGTAAAGGTCTACTATGAGGCAGGCTGACTTAAACAAGGAGAGGTTTGGAGTGTAGGTGGTACGACAAGGAAGATGTTTACACTGAGATTATGTATTTTGATACATAATATTCCCCATAGAAAAAAATGTAAAAAAAAAACAGAAAATGTAAAGGTGGGCATTTTAATTATCAGACTCTAACTACTCAGAGAAGCTTAGTCAATCTTTGAACAGAATTGGGCAAAGACTATTTAGAAGCAACAGTCCTTCACAGTGTAGTGAGCTCATCAGCATAATTTGCTTAGCAGGTGTGAACCTATTATGTGCCAACCCTGCTCTAGCAGAAGTGTGGCTCTGCACAAAGCACAGAGAATATTGAAAGACAATTATTGGTCTTTGGTTGACAAGCACTCTTTTTCACTTCACTCGATATTAACAATTTAGTAACCCTGAACTTCCTTTGGGGAAACTGCTCTTTCCAGTCCTTGTTCATGTGGTTTGGGTAGGACTGAACCCAGCCAAACCAAAGTAAGAATGACCTAGGCTAAGCCAATCAGTGGGTTCAACTACAAGGGCCACGGTGATTCCTTACTCTGGGGCAGTGCATGTCAAGGACAGTACTTTGGTTAAAAATGTTGACAAGACAGATGGATTCTATCACTGTAAAAACAAATGCTCAGTGATAGAAACTGTGATGATGAATGGCTTGCTATGTTGATAAAGTAGATGGTGGTGATGCTCTGTTCCTCCCCTGTGCATCACTCTACCATGGCCTTTCCCACTCAATACTCTGCTCCCTGATGTTTGTCTCCCCCATCAGATGGTCAGCTCTTTCTAAAGCAGCAATTTTCAACCAGTGCCCGACAAGAACTTTAAAACATGCAATACCAGACTATTTAGTCAAGATCACTAACCTATTTTCCCTTGGGGTCAGCAAATAAAAGATGCCAACAGCCTAGCAGGTGTGGCTCAGTGGTTGAGTGCCAACCTATGAACCAGGAGATCATGGCTCGATTCCTGGTCAGAGCACATGCTCAGGTTGCAAGTCCAATCTCTAGTGTAAGGCCTGCAAGAGGCAGCTGATCAATGATTCTCTCTCTTCGTTGATGTTTCATTTCTCTCTCCCTTTTCCTTCCTCTCTGAAATCAATAAAAAAAAATGTATATTTTAAAAAATGACAACAGCAACATAAAAGTTATCTGCTATAAATGCCATGTTTTGCCCTATAAACATATGGGTCATAAATAGAGTGGCATATTACTGGTCACATTGCATAATATGGTTGTGTGTGATTAGTTAATTTTTGGTACCAGAAATTCTTATATACAAGAATAGGCACCTGACATTTTTTTAAGTCACTCTGGAGGAAAAAAGGTACTTAATTACTTTGTATAAATCAATCAAAACTATGACTATTTTTTGTGAGATCTACAAAAAATATATATTTAGTGTGCCACAGGATTTTGGTAATTAGTTCATGTGCTATGAGATGAAAAAAGTTGGAAATCACTGCTATAAAGGAAGGAGACACATCTCCCCTATGTTTGGCCATTGGACAGAAAAGGACCTAAATAGTCACAAGCAAAAGAAATTACCCTGATGGACTTAGTTGCATGGATATGAGGCACTGGGGGTTCTTTCACCAGGGACTCAGGTTTCTGGGTTCCAGTACCTCTGCTGGTTTATACCACATGCCACAGGCCTCACCTTGTACTCTTGGGTTCCTGTCAGGGCTGCAGTCAACTCTAATATCTGCTCTCAGTCATCACCTGTGGGTACTGATGTGGTCACTGCATACCTCTCACACAACCACCCAGAGACCATCATCCGGCAGAAGGTGTGGGGGCGGAGATGATTAATAAAAAGCCTTCTAGGGGATGACGCACTATAAAACCAGAGGGGGACTCAGGTCACAGAGCCCACCCATACCTCCTTCCTCTTCTGGGCGCTAACAGAGAGCACAGAGGACATCAGCAGCTCTGACCTGAGCAGCCTTCCTAGGAAAATGCAGCCACCCCCGCTCATGCTCCTGCTGGCCTTTTTTCTACTCCCCAGGGCAGAGGCAGGTGAGTGATCATCCCCACCCTCACAGGCCCAACCCATTCCACCATGGGCACAGACCTGCTGGCTCTTCTACACATCCCTGATCCAGGTCTCCACCAGGAATTCTCTGAAACCCAACTTCCATCCCATTTCAGACCCCCACATATGATGCTGGATGAGCCACAGGCAGAAATGACAGGACAGAAGCCTATTCTCAAGAAAAGCCAGTGGGCACAATGCCCTCCCCAGGCCCTACCCATGCCATGTGAAGAGTGGAACTGTCCTAGAAGTGCATGGCAGAGACTGGGAAACTGCAGAGGGCAGACAGTCCTGGCTTCCATGTGTGTGTTGAGACAGGTGCTGTCCTCAGGGTCTGCTTAGGACAGAAGCCCAGAGCTCAGCCCCCCACAGATGGTAGGGTCACCATCCCTAGAAGACTGCTGCTTCCTCTGCTCATCTCGGTCCCTTTCTCCAACTCAGCTTCTATTTCCAGGCCTTTAGCAGGTCCATTCCTTAAAGGATAAGCCAGTGAGATTGGAAACCCCAAACTTCTCTGTTTTCCAGAATCCCATAGCACTGGCCTTACCAACGCTCCTCCAGAGACCCATTGAGAGCCATCCCTCCAAGCAGTCAACAAACACTTACATGGCACCTTCCCAAGTGTCAGAATCTAGATCCCTGAACCTAAGTCTTAGACACTGAAAAGTGCACTGCCCTGGACATCACAGCACCATAGAGGCCTCAGAAGCTCACCCAATGCCAAACAAAGTCAGGAAAGGAATTTTCAGGAGCCTCCAGACCTTCCCTTTTCCTAAGACCTGCATTCTCACCTGCAACTATGTGGCAGGCAAAGTCACAGACCCAGCTTGTTGCTGTTCCCTTTTCTAGAAGAGAAAGTTGAGGCCCCTCCCTACCTCCAACCAGCTCTACGCCACCCCAGGCTCTCAAGTGCCCAGCCACATGAGTCATCAAGCAGATGCCAGCCTGGTGCACTAGTGGAGTGGTGAGGGGGGCACAAAAGTACAACAGGATTTTCCTACAGGTGAGATCATCGGGGGACATGAAGCCAAACCCCACTCCCGACCCTATATGGCCTACCTTCACATTAAAGATGAGAAGGAATCAAGGTGTGGTGGTGTCCTTGTGAGAGACAACTTTGTTCTGACAGCTGCTCACTGCAAAGGAAGGTGAGAGGCTACAGCCAGGCAACACTTCCTGAGACCCCTACAGGGACCCCATCCTTCATCCCAGGAGCTGCAGTTCAGGGCAGATCCTCAGGCTCCTGCTTACTTAAGCCCATGAGACCTCATCAGAGGAGCCATCAGAGATCATGACAGAGCAATGAGAGCCTGAGAAATAGGACAGGTAAGCTTTGGGCTCAGAAGGTCAGAGGTGAAAGCAAGAGAACAACCACACTGGCCAAAAAGAGCAGCTCTGGACTAGGAACACATGCATGAGGGTCAAAATGCAAATGCAAGTAATTTCATGACATTTCCTGAGGGCAAGAGAGGGCTCCCAGATCCCTGATCTCGGTGTCGTTGAGAAGCAGAATCACCGAGTCCCTGGCCCCTATGCCCTGCACCAGCTGTCACCTACCATTCATAATCCCTGAGATATCTCCTGTGACTCTATCTCCCCCCAAATTTACCCACTCTGTTCTCTGTGAAGGTCAATCAATGTTACCCTGGGGGCCCACAACATCAGAAATCAGGAGAAGACCCAGCAGATCATCCCAGTGAAGAGAGTCATTCCGCACCCAGACTATAATGAGAAGGAAATCTCCAATGACATCATGTTACTGCAGGTAGGAAACCTCATGTTGCTCTTGCAGTTCTGAAATCTCATTGTTTCTCTTCTGACTGTGACCTGTCCTTTCCATTCCTTCCACTCCAGTCACCTGACTGGTCCTAGTAACTCAGGTGTCCCATCATGGTCTCCAGGCCCAGATGCATTGGTTGACCTGGGCTCCCTTGTCTCTTCCCCATCAGTTGGAGAGAAACATCAAGCAAACTGATGCTGTGAAGCCCCTCCGACTGCCCAGGGTCAAGCACCTGCCAAGTCCAGGAGATAACTGCACTGTGGCCGGCTGGGGGCGGGTCACAAGGAAGGGCCCTTGCTCACACACTCTGCAGGAGGTAGAGCTGACCCTGCAGGAGGATTTGAAGTGTGAATATCTCTTCCACCATTACAACAAGAACATGCAACTGTGTGTGGGGAACCCAAGAGAAAATAAAGCTTCCTTTAAGGTGATATTGAAGATCTGCCTAACTTGGCTATGGGAAGAGGGATGTTTGGATATAGACTGGGACTTAAGGAAGGAGGAGAATCTTTCACCCTCTAGGCCAGTGGTTCTCAACCTTTTTTAATGCTGTGACCTTTTAATACAGTTCCTCATGTTGTGGTGACCCTCCAATCTTAAAATTATTTTTGTTGCTACTTCATAACTGTAATTTTGCTACTGTTAATGAATCAAAATGTAAATATCTGTTTTCCGATGGTCTTAGGCGACCTGGCTAGCAGTTTTCAACCTGTGGGTCGTGACCCACAAGTTGAGAACCACTGCTGTAGAGACTAAGACCATCAGAAAACACAGATATTTACATTATGATTCATAACAGTAGCAAAATTACAGTTATGAAGTAGCAACGAAAATAATTTTATAATTGGGGGTCACCACAACATGAGGAACTGTATTAAAAGGTCGCAGCATTAAAAAGGTTGAGAACCACTGCTCTAGGCTATGATCTTTCTCCCCAAGAGGAAAAGAGAGGAGCCGCCAGAGCTCGGAGGAATAGGCCCTCTGAGAGGCTACAAGGGCCTATGGTCACTCTAAACATGGTGCTTCTCCAGACGGTGATTTGCAATTCTGGCCCACACCAGGACACAGCAGTTAGATAACTATTCCCTGTGTGTACAATAGTTATACTTGGTGGTTCCTTCTCCATGCTAAGTGTCAGCCCCACCTGCCTGCTCTCAGGTCCTTACACAGTAGACTGCAGACACAGAGCCACAGCATCTTCATAGCCAGAGGGGGAGCAGAGGGAGCAGCCACCTGAGGTGAAGTAAAGCAGTGACAATGTCCAGGCTGAGGGGACCACAGTGACCTGCCTGTCCACTTATCTCCAAGGTGGAGATCATGCAAAAAGCAGCCTTCTCTGGGAGGGACTTGGGGGTGAGGGGTAGAGAGCAGGGCCAGGAGAAGTGACTCAGTTCTTCCCTCTCTCTGTCCACAGGAGGATTCCGGGGGACCATTTCTGTGTAACAATGAGATCCAGGGCATTGTCTCCTATGGACGCCCTTGTGGGTTACCCCCAAGTGTCTATACCAAAGTTGCCAGTTTTCTTCCCTGGATAAAGAAAACCATGAAAAACCTCCAACTGCAGGACCCAGACTATCTTCTCTGGAGCTAATCCAGGATTATACTGTGGGGAGGAAGGTGGTGCCAGCAACTAAATAAATGTCTCTTAGCTGTTGAGAAGAGCTAGTTTGTTGTTTATTCTTTGACCCTCATTCACAGGCACCAGCTCTGCGCTCAGAAGGCCAATAGCACAATTCTTCCCTGTTCTACTTCCTCCTCTTCCTCTTCCCCCACCACCCACCAAACCCCATGCTGAGCTGTTACCAGCTCCTTCTTGCCCACCTCTGCACCTGCAGGGCCTGCCCTTCTGCCAGGGCAGAGAGGAGCATAAAAAAACACAAAAATATTCCCCTCTATTCTGACTCCTAATCATCCTGTTTCCCTCCCTGGAAGAAATAAATCAATGATATACTTTTGAAATTTATCTATGTTAATACATGTAAGTACAGCGGTAGTTCATTCATTTTAATGGATACACAATATACCAATGTATGCAAATAATACAATTTATCCATTCTCAGGAAATTTAGGTTGTTCCCCATTTTTTTATAATAAAAACAATTCTAGTGAGCATTCTTTATCATGCTTCTATGTTTACTTGTACAGGAATGTTGGTTGGGTATATCCTTAAAGTGGGATGACCAGGTTATAGAATATACATGCCTTCAGTTATCTTTGGTATTGTCTAATTACTTCAGAAAGTAATTTTTCCCATTAATACCCCTGCGAGTACGCTACATTGGGCTGCCAATTGCAAATGCCCCACATAGGGGCGGCCAGTTGTGAGTGTCTCCCCCATGACCCACGTGGTTCAGGGTTCAGATCCAGGGTTTGGGCTCTGGAGGAGGCTGCACACAAATGAAAGAGACTAGAAAATTTTAATTTGGAAATATCAGGAGCCAGGCAGAGCCCCAACTCAAGGGGAAGATCTCTGGCCTTGCTATCCCTTTTATTAAGACTATGGGATACACCCATAGCCTTTAGGCAGACAATTCCAATAATAGCCAATCAGCAAGGATTTCCATAAAACTAAAAGGTGGAGTTTCTTTAGCTCCTTTTATCTCAACTAGACAGTAGGTGGCTGGCTCTGACCTCTCAGAGCTTCAACGTTGACCAACCTTCTGGGTTCCTTGTCCTCTCTGCTAGTGAGGACAATGGGCATCTTCCAACATCTCCCCCTTTTTTTTCCTTAAAAATCTTGCATCTGCAGATTTAAACATGTAAGAACAAAATAAACATATAAGAACAAAAATGAGACAAGCAATAATGGTTATACTGAGAGGCAAATGAATCAGTCTGTTTTAAATTTCTTTTCGGGCCAATAGTTTTTGAGTCCCAATTTCTATGTCCAACAGTTCTTTAGGTGTACATGTCAGCAATGATATGCTAGTTCTGGATGGTGGGTGAACGGTGGCAATGCAGGTCCAACATTCTCTGGCTTGGTGCTGGGCAACCTGCAGTGATGCACAGCTGCTGACTGCTAGTATAGGAAGGCGTCTTCAGCATCTTCTTTTCTGGACTGTTTCTCCTCTGTTCTTGGGGGCTGGAGCAGTCCTGTCAGTTCCTCTGTAGGTTCCGTTATTACAGGAACCCACATGGTCTTGGAGTTGTTTCTAAAAATATACAAACATATTTTCAACCAAAGGTTAATAAATAATTATTTTCTCTAAATTTGACTTGGGATCCTTTTTAATTTTTTGCCCAATTTTCCTTTGGCTTATTTTGACATGATGTGATTTTTTCATGGGTGTCTTGCTGTTAGCATTACAAATGAAAATTAATTTTTCAAAGTAAAATTTTTTTGATATAATTTACTTACAGAGTATTTCTCAACATATCATATTTTTCCACTATCCCCACTTTTTTTATTTAAATATTAGGAGACTTTTGGAAACTCTATAATGCTATCTTAACTATAAATTTAATTTTTGCATAAAAATATGACTGCTTCAGATTCCTTGCATGTTAAGCAAATTTACTATGAGATGAACTATCAATAAAAAATTTTAGTTAATACTTCAGGAACAGGTTTTTGTCCAGTACAATTAAGTTTTTATTAATATTCACTTATTTCAATTAGCCAATTTAAATTAATCTGAAATAAGGTTTATTTTTTAACTTAACTTGTCCTAGGTTATGGACAATAAATGACATTAAGTAGACGTCTGTAATTAATCTTTAAGTAACTTAACATAAACTTTGTCAGGGAAACAAAGACACAAATTATTTACTTCAGTTTATGACACCAAATTTATTGAGTTTTAATTACAGTTCTTCAAATATCTTAAGAAAACTTCTTTACTTCCTTCCAAAATAACTTCCAGGTTACAGAGAGTTTCACTTAAGAATCTTTGTCTCGCCAAGACCGGTTTGGCTTAGTGGATAGAGCGTCGGCCTGCGGACTGAGGGGTCCCAGGTTCGAGTCCAGTCAAGGGCATGTACCTTGGTTGCCGGCACATCTCCAGTAGCGGGCGTGCAGGAGGCAGCTGATCAATGTCTCTCTCTCATCGATGTTTCTGACTTTCTATCCCTCTCCCTTCCTCTCTGTAAAGGATCAATAAAATATATAATAAAAAAAAAGAATCTTTGTCTTTCTTTTTAGAACATGCAACCTACAAGGTTGCTGCTTAATATTCACTCGTGCATCCAAATAGCCATGTCACAAGAAATCTCATTACAGTAAACTTGACTACTATTTTACTGTCAGATTTAATACTCAACCAACAATCTTAGTTTACCCTGTAAATATCAGCAGAAGAGATTTCAAAATTTTCAAATTTCTCCTTTTTCTTAAGCTAAAATTTTGTTTTTAAAGAGTATCCCCTTTGGCTAATTTCCATATACAGAGGGATCATGAGCGGTCTCAGTAACTTTATTCAAACAGCCTTTGCTCTTTCAAGATGGTGCCCCCCAGGGGAGCCACAAGCCATGAGGCCAACATGGCGGCTGCCAAGTCTGACAGTCCAAAAATGGTGACTGTCTAAACTGTTAAAGCCAAAACTACACTGCAGACAAACAGAAATCTCACTAGTTGTTTCTGGTGGCTTTATTAGAATTTAATAGTTTATAAAAATATTGGCTTTTCATTTAGCTGAAATTATATGAAACCTTAATTATATTTTAAAAAGCGAATTTATTTAAGCAATTTAAGTAGGCATCTTTAATTAAAAAGCAAATCAAATTTAGTAAATGTTTACATCTGATTCACAAGGTGCAAATGTTGACCCACCTCTACCATAATTAAAAATGCAGGTGGCTATGGGCTTTTTGTCATTTTACTTTCTGCTGTTGGATTTTAAGAAACATTTTGCCCTCCTTAGAGGCCAAAACTTTCATAACATTTATAAGTGAAATATAGTTATTAATTTTTATTTGATATAGCTTTCCATGAAATTTTAAGTATATTAGATCAGTTAAATTCAAAATATTTCCTTTAAGAAGAAAGTACAAATTTCTTGAATCACTCCAGGCCCTTGGAGCTCTCCAAAAATAATCTCTTGGATAAAGCCTTGAAATGTAACATGGAAAAAAAATCAAACAATATCTATATATGATTTAAAGATTATATTATTTTTTATAATTATCTTAAGATATCAATTAAATTTAAATTGGTTATTATATTAAAAATTTGGTTGGGATCACAGAATTAATCCTTCATATTTAATTAGGCCAGTAAGCAACATATTTTGAATTCCTAATTATTAGAGAAAACACATTTTAAATTTCTATACTTTAGTCATTTAATTACCACAACTATGTAATTTCTCCCAATTTAATTTGAATTTTAAACTTTTAGAGCTGGCAAGTCAAATATTTAGCATTTCTTTAGATTAATAACACATTTTTAAGAATAAATTTCAAAAACACAAGACATAATCAATTCATAGATTCAATTCTGTCCTCTAGGTTTTTTCATAAGGAAGCAAACTTCTAAAATTTTTAGGTGCCATAACCCACATTTCTGGGTGGCAAAATAGGTTCCTCAAGGGCTTAATCAATTGACTTTAAACCAACCATTATTTTCCTCTGCCCAGGGAAATTGAGTAGCAAGCCTGCAGGTACTCAAATGCAAAAATTTTCACATTCTTTAAAGATGGCTGCTGGCAGGAAACTCAAAGGAGCCACATTTTAAGAGTTTGCTACCCCAGGAAACTGATTTACCTGTCTGCTGGGGGAAGGGCATCTACCCCTTCCTCCATTAACAAAGGGTATAGTCAGCCTTTACCTGGGCTATTTAGATTTTTATAATATATTAGAAGCCTGATACATGAAATTCATACATGGGCGGGGGGGGTCCTTCAGCCCAGCCTGCACCATCTCCAATCTGGGACCCTTTGAGGGATGTCAGACTGCCTGGTGGGATCAAGCCTAAACAGGCAGCCAGACATCCCTCTCACAATCCAAGACTGCTGGCTCCCAACTGCTTGCCTACCTGCTTTCCTGATTGCCCCTAACCACTTCTGCCTACCAGCCTGATCACCCCCTAACCATTCCCCTGCTAGCCTGATTGATGCCTAACTGCTCCCCTGCCAGCCTGTTTGCCCCTAATTGCCCTCCCCTGTGAGCCTGGTCACCCCTAACTGCCCTCCCCTGCAGACCTGGTCCCGCCCAACTGCTCTTCCCTGCAGGCCTGGGTCCCCCTCAACTGCCTTTTCCTGCAGGCCCAGTCACCCCCAACTTTCCTCCTCTGCAGGCTTGATCACCTCTAACTGCCCTCTCTTGCAGGCCTGGTTCCTGCTAACTGCCCTTCCCTGCTGGCCTGATCACCCACAACTGCCCTCCTTTGCAGGCCTGGTCGCTCCCAACAGCCCTGCCCTGCTGGCCATCTTGTGATGGCCACCTTGTGCCCACATGAAGGAGGATCTTTGACCACATGGAGGAAGTCATCTTGTGTGCTGGAGTGATGGTCAATCTGTATATTACTCTTTTATTAGATAGGATAGAGGCCTGGTGCATGATGTGGGCCAGCTGGTTTGCCCTGAAGGGTATCCCAGATCAGGGTGGAGGTTCCCTTGGGGCATGGGGTGGCCTGGGTGAGGGGCCTGTGGTGATTTTAAGGCTGGCCACACCCCCCAGCGACCCAAGCAGAGGCCCTGGTGTCTGGGATTTATTTATCTCCTACAATTGAAACTTTGTAGCCTGAAGTAGAGCCAAGCCTTCTGCTCACTCCATAGCAGCAGCCATTTCTGTTGGGATTTATTTGTCTTCTATAATTGAAAGTCTGTAGCCTTCAGCAGAGGCCTAGACAAGCCAGGGTGTGTGGAAAGCTTGGCATCCTCCATCGCTGAGGCAACCCAAGCGTCCCTCCTGCTCTCTCTGTGGCCATAACCATCTTGGTTGGATTAATTTGCATACTCACTCCTGATTGGCATGGGTGGTGTGTGTGGTGGAGGAATGGTCAATTTGCATATTAATCTTTTATTAGATAGGATTTTTCAACAATTTTTGAGATTCTAATCCAATTCTAATTATTTTAAGGCATTTAGATAAATTCTTTTGTAAAACAATTCACTGATTTTCTTGAAGGCCTTAAAAGATAGATAGCTTTTTAACACCCTTCATTAACACTTTAAAAACAATTCTTTATTATGGAAATGCCAATCTGCTACTGGAACTGACCTGTGTTCTTTTCTTTTAATCAAATCAGCCATTTTTCTCAGAAAAAATACAGTCTTGGGTTTTTCATTTCTGTAGCCCTTGTAAAGAGATTCCAGCTTAAAACTCTATCTAATGTGTCCAAAAATTGGACAGTTGTGCACATTTGTCTCAAGCCAGGCTTCTCTTCTGCCGAGTACAGAAATTCCAGACACCTTTTTAAATTTTTTTAAGGCAAGAAAACTTTTTCATGGTAAGAAAGGAGACTTTAAATTAGCATACTGGAAGAGTGGCCTTCCATATTGGATTGCCATGTATCTTCCTTCCCCCACATCCTGCTTGCTCTGGGGAAAGATTTCAGTAACAGATCTGGCTGGGTATCTGTTCATGCTTAATAGATAAAGATAGATCTTAAATTTTTTTCTTTCTTTTTCCCTTTCCAAAGTAATTACTAGCACCTAATTTGGCCAAATTTTGCATTTCCCTGCAAGTTCTTCTATAATTTTTAAACAAAAAATTAAGTAATCTCATTGCAGGAGAGCAGATAGCCCTGCCCTCTCCTTACACCTTTGAATTTCTCCACACCAGAGGCAGTTTCAGCAGCAGTTTCATTTCTTATTACAGATTTCAGATTCCAAAAACAAATTGAGATTTTAATTTGAAAAATAAACTACATTCCTTAAGCATGCAAACCAGAAGTCTATAATAAAGTTTATTTTATAACCTAATTCTGCCCCATTAGTCTGGTTGAAAAAGATGTTCCCACCCTACTGACAGATCTGGATTTCTGCAGCCTATCATGGGCTTTGTATGCAGTGAATTTCCCTCACCTATATGACGATCTTTCCCCCACCTTTTCAGTGTAATCTTCCCCACCTTTTTTGTGAAATCTTCCTTTCTTTGCTCTAGGTGAAATATAATCCCCTCCAGAGGTTCCACGTAGAAGGCGCCAGTTGTGAGTACCCTCCGTTGGGCTGCCAATTGCAAGTGCCCCATGTAGGGCTGCCAGTTGCAAGTGTCTCCCCCATGACCCAAGTGGTTCAGGGTTCAGGTCCAGGGTTCGGGCTCTGGAGAAGGCCACAAACAAATGAAAGAGACTAGAAAATATTAATTTGGAAATATCGGGGGCCAAGCAGGAGCCCAGCTCAAGGGAAAGGACTCCACTCCACTCTGGCCTCACTATCCCTTTTATTAAGACTATGGAATACACCTATAGCCTTTAGGCAGGCAATTCCAATAATAGCCCATCAACAAAGATTTACATAAAACTAAAAGGTGGAAGTTACTTTAGCTCCCTTTGTCTCAACTAGACAGTGGGTGGCTGGCTCTGACCTTTCAGAGCTTCAAGGTTGACCAGGCTTCCAAGTTCCTTCCAGGTCCACACTTCTCTGCTAGTGAGGACAATGGGCAGCTTCCAACATACTCCCAACAATAGTTAGTATTGTAAAGCTTAATAATTTTTGTCAGTCTACTTGGTGTGAAGTAAATCATAGTGCTTTTTATTACCATTTCCCTAACTACTGGTGAGGTCCTTTATCTTTTCAGATATTTATTAACCATTTGAGATTGCTCTTCTGAGAATATCTGCCATATTCCTTGAACATTTACATTTATTTTCCATAAGATTTTCAAAGACTTCTTTATATATTTTAAATGCCAATTTTTCAGCAGGTTATTGTAAATAGCATGTACCAATGCACATTTTTTGCATTACTGTTATGAGGCCTTTGGTTAAATAGAAGCTTTAAATTTTCAAAGACTCCAAATTACTAATGTCTGCCTATATTCTTGGAATTCTACATAGTTTCTGAAAAGTAGAAGAAACTAATTGTGGGCAAAATTTCTCATTATTTCTCATAATGCTCAGAAACTCCAAAACCTCCAGGGATGTAATTACCTTAAGAACATATCAGGGAACATTTCCATCTTCACCTGTATGTTTGCCTGACTGGCAAGTGTTGCCTCCTCAGAAAAGTCTTCCCCAAACCCTATAGAAGATCAGGTTAACTGGTCACATCCTCTCATAATTTTTTCCTACAGTATACATGATACCATTCATAATCAAGTACATGTATTTATTTGGCTAATGTACGTCTCATGCCTCAAGATAAGAAACTAAATCTGTTATTGCTCACTATTTATTTGGTAGAATGCCACACACACAGAAAGTACTTAATACAACCTTTCTGAATGAAACAATTGCCAGGCATGGACATGCCATCTCCATCTGTATTATGTAAAAATCCTTCCCTTGGGGACTTTATCTTTAGTGTTCCTAAGATTTGGCTCCTTCATGTCAGTTCAAACAATGAAGAGTCTCAGAATTTGCAGACAATAACATTTCTGACTTTAATCTCATTTGCACAGTCATCTCTCAAAGAGGTTCTCACGTTGTTAAGGAGTCAACTGCTTCTGCTTTAGAGTTGGTTTGTGGTGACAGTAGTTAATTGCAAGGCTGCGGTTATTGACTAATCAAAATTAGTTCTCAGCCTTAACTCATCCCCCAAGCATTTTGCTTCCTTTTTCTATGACAGACTATTTCATTTTTATTCAGTTGAAGGCAATCAAAGGACTGTCAAGGTTATACTATGACTAACTCAAGTTGGAATGTCTACTTCCCATCAGGGAAGCCATGGCACAGGGTTATCACATTGGATCCACTCCTAGTGCTCCCTTTGTTTGCTTGTCCCAGGTTTCCCTAAGTATATGAAGTGTACCTTCCTCCTTTCAGTCTGGCTGCTGTTTAGGTTGGAGGTAAGTTGTCAGATGATAATATTGGTGTGCAGCATTAGGTATGTAGTTCACTATCATCCTATCTAATAAAAGAGTAATATGCAAATTAACCATCACTTCACAATATAGATGATGGCACCCACAGCCATTAAGGAGGGAATATGCAAATGGGTAAAACAAAGATGGAAGCACCAACCAGAGCCATGGAGCCTGCCAGAGCAGGTGGGAGGCTTGGCTTCCTTCGTCGCCCCAGTGGGCTCTGTGGTCACCACCCAGACAAAGCCACAGTGGCAGGGACAAGGCAGAGGTGGTTAGGGGCAATCAGGCCAGGAGGGGAGGGCAGTTGGGGGTGATCAGGCCAGTGGTGGGGAAGTTGGGGGTGGGCAGGCCAGCAGGAGGGTGTCAGTTTGGGCCAACCAGGCTGACAGGGGGGTGGCACAGGCCAGCAGGAGGAGAAGTTGGGGATGAGCAGGCCTGTAGGGGAGAGCAGCTGGGGTCAAGTAGGTCAGCGGGAGGGAGTGGCAGTAGGGGATGAGCAGGCCAGCAAGGGGGGCAGTTGGGGTGAGCGGGCCAGCAGAGGGGTGTCAGTTAGGCCCAAGCAGGCTGGCAGAGGGAGCAGTAGGGGGCAAGCAGGAATTCAGAGGGGGCCACTGAGTGGGGGGGAGCAGGCCAGTAGGGAGGGGCAGTTGGGACCAAGTAGGCCAGCAAGTGGGGGGGTGGCAGTAAGCAGTGAGCAGGCCAGCAGGGGAATGCAGTTGTGGCAATCAGACTAGTGGGGGGCAGGAGGTAGTTGGGGGTAATCAGGCTGGCAGGGGGGCAGTTGGGAGCAATCAGGTCAGCTGGGGGGGGTCAGTTGGGGGCAAGCAAGCTGGCAGGCAGAGTGGTTAGGAGTTATCAGACAAGCAGGCAGGTGAGCGGTTAGCAGCCAGCAGTCCCAGATTGCAAGATGGATATCTGACTGCCAGTTTAGGCCTGATCCCACAGGGTTAAATAGAAGCTTTATTATTCCCTCCTGTTGAGCCTAAACCAGCAGTCAGACATCCCCAAGGGATCCCAGATTGGAGAGGATGCAAGCTGGGCTGAGGGACAACAGCCCCCCAGCCCCTAACATCCTCCAGCATGAATTTCATGCACTGGGCCACTAGTTTTATACAATGACAAAAAATTAAATGCAAATCCTAGAGAGAGTCTAATGAGATTCCTAAAGATAAAATTCATTCTTCATATGAAAAGCCAACACTGTAAATACTCATTTGTTGTCCAGTTTTAGAATATCAAGTTCCTAGAAAGTTTACTTAATAGGGGGGAGGTAGTGATATGCAGGAAGAGGGCTGCACATAACAGCAATTAAAAATGATTTTAAATGGCAAAGAGGATGAGATCAAAGGCCAGAGATAAAATACAGAGACAGAAAAAGGAAGAGATAAAGCTTTCCATTGGATTGACAAAAATATACTTGATGACAACTGATCAGTGCTAAAAAATTCCTCCAAGGCCCATTCCCTGGGGATCCCAAGAAGCTCCTGAAAAGCCATTCTCTTTTCTATCATTGATTCCTTAACAGTCTCCTATGTACTAAGGAATTTGTGAACTATCATATCTCACTATGCCTCTCCTTATACCTCCAAGTCCATCTTTGCCCTAAAGGCCACACTTCTTCTATTTTGCACCATGTCTTACCATCCCCATCATTTCCCGAGAGCTTAAATGAAGGTCTGTGTGCGCATTGTCCCCAAGGCTGTCATTGAGCACACAATAATGCACATTCAATTCTTCTTTGGCTGTGTCACTGTCTGGTTAGATCACCACACAACTGTAAAACAGGAAGAATGACGTATGTGGAAGAGTGAAGGAAAATACCACCTCTTCTGAGGCTAGCAGTTTTCCAGGGGACTTTGTAGAACTGAGCCCCCGCTCTTCCTTTGTTACTAAAGTATTTGTCTTGTGCACACCTCATTTTCCCCATGAGATGCTTTGCCTTCAGAAGCACAAGATAAGCCTCCTACCCTCAGTGGGGCTGAGAATCTCAGATTGCTCTTTATAAGGCTGCCATGCGAGCTTTACCAACAGAAAGTATTTAGATGTAATTCCCGGTCAGTCCCCCCAGAAACGCATTGTAAAAACCGAGAAGGAAAGGCATTATAAACCTTGATTAAACCAAGGAGAAAAATATCTAAAGGTGGCCAGGAAGGAATACTATGAGAATAAAATATTTCAATGGACAGATATCCAGGAAGGTTATCTTGTTTGTAATTTCTGAGAAGACTCTCTGCGCATAACTTCTAGCATGAGATACAAGGAGAAAAATATCCAAAATCCTACCTCCCTGCTCTGATTTATTCTGACCCCTATAGAAACAGAGCCTAAAGCTGTTATGCCCAGAGTTCGGGGTCCCCAATAGTCAACCACCAGGGAACCTTTTTCCAATGCAAAAGCAAAGAGTCTTTATTCAAACCCGGGTTTGGCTCCCAGCCTTTCTGGCACAGCAGCGAGATGAGAGAGCGAGCCCTGGAAGAACAGTGGGATATACGGGGTTTGGTCATTTGGATGGGCTTAGGAAAGTGATGTGGGTTACAGAGATTGGTCACTTGGGTCAGGGTTTTCTGTGGTCTAGCCTTATTAGGACCCTCGCAATATTCCTGGAGCTTCATTGGTCCATTTGGGTGGTGGTCAGAGAAGTTAGGACATTGCAGGTATACCTGTGGTCACTCCCAGAAAAGGGAGGGGGTTTAGGCAGGGGCCCAGCCCTATAGGACAAGATGAAGGAGAGTTTGTTTCTGCTTTGTCCTTTCAAAGCAAGGGTTGCAGTGGCAATTATTTGTTTAGGAGGTACAAGGCCAGGCAGTGACAGGGAGGACAGAGAATGGGTCAAGGTCAGATGCAGTGCATAAGATCGTGATATTACCCCACTGGCCACTACTTCACAGCAAGCTGCTAAGAGACAAGGCAAGTGGCTCAGCAAACTTGGTCACTCAGCATATGGGACTTCTCAAGGGCCATTGTGAGGAGTGTCACAGGAAGGGGAGAGCCTTCGGTGTCTGAGACAAAAATCTCAATGTATTGCTTGATAAATAGGAGACAGTTGTACAGTGGTACCTCGAGATATGAGTGCCCTAACATACGAGATTTTTGAGATACGAGCCATCGAGTGAGCTATTTTTGCTTTGAAATACGAGCAACATTTGAGATAGGAGTAATCGCACGGATCGACCAGCTGCACACGACCCACCAGTTTACTGCAACTTGAGCATCTCATAGTTTCCCAGGCCTCAAGGTTACAGAACAAATTAAACTCATATCTCGAGGTACCACTGTACTTGTAAAGAAGAGTGTCTCTGAACCCAGCAAAAGCTAGTGTTATATAGCGTCTGGGAAATGGGAAATCCAGAATTTCATAGAGTTTTTGAAGCGGGAATGTTTGGGGATTGCTGAATTTTAGCTATGGGATTATGGGAAATCATAGCTGTTTGGCTACTGTCATCTTACCCCCCCAATGAAGAGGCAACTAGAATAGCTGGAGAGAGAGAGAGAGAGAGAGAGAGAGAGAGAGAGAGAGAGAGAGAGAGAGAGAAAGAGAGAGTCCAACTTGTTTTATGGGGCTCAGTTGGTTGGAGTGTCGCCTGGTACACCAAAATGTTTGTGGGTTGGATTCTTGGTTAGGGGTCATATGTAAGTTGCTATTTCAATCCCCAGTAGGGGTATGTAAGGGAGGCAATCGATCAATGTTTTTCTTTCACATCCATCTCTCTTCCCTTCCCTCCTTATTCCTCTTTCTTTCTCAAATCACTAAATATATCCTTGAGAACTTTCAAAAGGGACATGTAGCTCTGACCTATGTGCTGAATGGTTAGTGAGTCCACACTGCACCAAAGGGTCATGGGTTCAATTCCCAGTCAAGAGCAGGTAAGGACAATATTTGAGTTGCAGGTTCAATCCCCATTTCTTGTCAGCATGGGTGCAAGAGGCAACCAATCAATGTGTCTCTCTCACATCAATATTTCTCTCCTCGCTCCTCTCTCTCTCTCTCTCTCTCTCTCTCTCTCTCTCTCTCTCTCTCTCTCTCACACACACACACACACACACACACTTCCTCCCACTCTCTGAAAATCAATAAAAAATATATCCTCGGGTGAGAATTAACAACAACAAAAAAAAAAGTGAGGGGGTGGGGGTGGAGGAGTGACTTGGAGAACCTGGCTCCGCACAGTAAGGATATGGCACAAACTTTTTCTAGTGAGAGGACCAAGAAAAAATTATCAACAGATAACATCCCAGAATAGCATCTTCCTTTTCAGTTTTTCTTAAAAAATAAATTGATTATTTGAGCCCAATCAGCTATCCCCATGCTGATTCTGGTTGTCCAAAACATGGGGAAGAAAACAAACATTTTTCACTGTCATTAAGGTGTCATCACAACAACTTCTCTCCCATCTGGACCCACCACAAAACAGTAATTTGCAGGAGTGCCTATCAGAGCAAAACTGCAGCTTGGCCTCTGTGCCCTAATGATTTCCCCTGGACAATAGAACCTTAGGGCCCCAAACAGAGGGAAAACATCAGAGTTAGAGCACCTTGTCCAGGGACCTGAGCTTAAAGGTAGAAAAGTGTCGATACACCTGCACGCCCTCTCCATCTCTGCCCATCCCTGGGTTCCTGCTTGGATCTACTCCTCATCACCTCCTTCTTTCATCTGTGTAGACATTTCTGAAAGGATTCCTTTTCAGATCATTTCTAAACACAAGCCTCCCAAGGAGAAGAGCTGGGAGAAGACTATCTGTATCACACATTTTGTGAGTAAGGCACTTTAAGAGAAGGGATTTCTAACTTTCTCCTGGAAAACATGGAAACCTTGGTTCTTTCTAGATGAGGGCTTCATTAAATCATTTTTGTAGCTAATGCAGTTTCTTTTTTTTAATCCTCACCTGAGAATCTACACTAATAAAAGAGAAAGATACAAATTGACCGTACCTCCGCCATGTCCACCAGCCAATCAGGAGTGAGTATGCAAATTAACCAAACAAATATGGCAGATTAATTTGTATACACAGGCACCAAGTGGCCAGGAGATGGACTCCAAGTCCACAGCCTCCCAGGACCATCGCTGCCCGGGGAGGCAAGGGCAGCAGTGCCATGCTCTGCCCACAGGGTCCCAGGATCATCACAGGCTATGGGGTTGCTGAGACCCAGGCTGGGCCTCTGGCCACAGGTCCAAAGCTTCACAGACACCAACTCTACCAGATCATCTGGAGGCCATGTGGCTGTGCTGCAGGGTGCAAGTTCAAGATGTGACACAGAGAGAAGGTACAGGAGGAAATCCAGAGAATGAGATGTGGGATTCAAGATTCATTTCCTTTGAGCTTTGTCCTTGGTCTTGGTCCTTTTCTTTTGGGCTTAGAGCACAAGCACTGCAGGAGAGAGAGATGGATGAAGGTGGAATGAGGAAGAAAGGAGATGACTCAGGTGAGGGTGGAGACCTAGCAGAGGTGCGAGGCCTGACTGTGGGCCACCAGAGAGGTGTCTCCAGAGCAAGTGCGGAGGCTTTGGCAAAGTGGCCGGCCAGGAGGCGGGCGTTCCAAGGCAGAACTGTGCCTCACCATCCCTCTATGAGGACCCCACACACAGGCGCTGCCTTCGCCAGCAGGTTCTGGGCAACATCTGCAAATGCTACTGCAACCTCTAACTTTCTCGGCAAAGAACTGACTCTGTGCCCCTCTGGATATTAAGCTTGCTAGGAGTGTGCTGTCACCAATGCCATAGATCAAAGGCAAAACACTGGAGAGGTGGAGTGCACTGGAGGGGTCTCTGGCCAGAGCAGGGGGCAAGTGGGCAGGGATCTGCCTCACCTGCAGAGAGAGAGGTTCTGCAGTGGCCCCAAGATGAAGGTGGGCCTGATGGGAAATCAAGGGGCATACAAGGGGGAAAAAATGGCAGCAGAACAGATGGACATGTCCCGAGCCTTGTCCCAGAGCAGACAGAAAGAACAGCTGAGGGTTAAAAGGGGAGTGTTTGAGGTGAGATAAAGAACAGCTATACTCCAGGAGACGGTGGGGGACTGCTAGACGAGGCTCTCCTGACCAGGCAGCCCCCACTGCTGCTTGGTTCCCTCCCAGAGCCACCAGCTCAGACACGGAGACTGTCATTTTGAAAGTGGATGTTATCTGAAGCCTGAAAATCTACAACTATGGCACCCACTGAACAGCTGCAAACCCCAGAACACTGGTCCCCAATTGGCACAAACACACAGATTCAGAAGAACTCTGCATTCCACCACGGAAAGGTCAGATTTTGCCTGGAATAAAGTGAGGTCTCTGGTCCCAGCAGGACAGAGAAATGCGTGCACTGCTAGAACTGGAGGACCAGGGGAAGTCTGCACCTAGAGAAATCCGTGGCTGATGGGGCTGGCATGATCCGTGAATGTGGAAGGGGATCCTCAGAGCTGCTAAAAGAGGAGGTCTCTAAAAAGCAACCCATTTTGATCTGACACAGAAGGACACCTAGGAGTTTTAAAAGTGTGCTGGCTGTTTGGACATGAGGTGGAAAGGGGAAAGGGGGATTGCACAGCCTTGCGTACAGCTCAGGAGTTCGTGCACTTGCACCTTTTCCTCTTCAGATCCTCGCTTCTGATTGCTAAGCCCAATACATAGGATCACCCAGTTGGGAACACCCTAAGAGACTGTAGGGAAAAGTTATTTATCTGGAACCTGGGGATCAGAGCAGGGAGTGACCATCAAAGAACTAGCTCTGGGGAAGCCCACTCCCACAAACCAGTATTGAGTGCCACAGGAAATGCAGGATCTAAGCACAGGCTAGAGAGAACCTATAGACCTGGAAGTAAATCCAGAAACACTGTCACCTAGGGGCTGAATCACAAATTGACTCTTTTAATCAAAAATAAAGGAATAAAAAGATTAAAATACACTCCCTGTTTAAAAATCAGGACTGACTTACAACACAGAGGAGCAGTGGAATGCAAGGAACTGCAATACTGTCCTGACTGGGAAAAGGTGTGCCAAACAGAACAACTGAGGAAATAAATGACTTTCACTACTGCACATTCTATTTTTTATTTTATTTTTTATGTTTTTCATCTTTTACTTAAGAAACTAATTTTTTTATTTTTTCCTCACTTGATTTTACCTTTTTAAATATTACATTTCTATTTTCAATCAGTATTATTACTACTACTATTTTACCTTTTTTTAAAAAAAAAAGTATAATTTTATTTTCTCTTTATTTTACTTTGTGATTAGTGTTTTATATTCTATTTTCATCTTTCCTTTAGCATCATTTTATTCTATCTCAACTCTACCTTTATGCCATCACTCTCTTCCTAAATTTTCTTCTTTTGTTGTCCTGTTTCTCTTACCGTTTTCCTACTTTAGATTTTCTTTATTCTTTCTTTTACCCCCTGTAAAAATTACACCCTACTTATATATCTAATTTCCAATCCCCTGCTCCAAGTCCATCCACACCTCTATCTTCTCTGTCTTCACTATCCAAAAAAATGTTTTTTCTCTGTCCTTTTGTTCTTGTTTTCTTGAAGGTTGATTATATCAACTTTTTATGCTTTTTGTGATATTATTTTGCCTATTTTTTGTTTTTGTTTTTTTTTATTGCTTTGTTTTAATTTGTTTCTTACTTTTGTTTTCCCTAACCTCGCTTGATATTAGTTGTTGATTGTACTTTGTATTAATCTCCAGGTACTTGTTGCTGGCATTAGTTGGGATTAGTGGCTGATCTATTGGAGTTTTCTCCCCATATATATAGTTTGTTCTCCTTCTCCTTCTTTTCTCTCTTTTTTTTCCTTTCTCCCAATTTCATTTTGAACTCCTTTTTTTTCTTTTCTATTATCTCTTCTTCTTTCTCTCCTATCCCCAAATTTGCCTCTCTTTGGGAGTCACCTTTACTTGTGGTTATTAATATCATGAATACATTTCTGTTCAGTGCTTTGTGCATTGTACTTGGTTGTGTTGTATTTTGTGCCTTTAAATCAACGCAAGAGAGAAACAACTACATAACCAGACACCAGAGGAAGAGAGACCACAGGGAGATACAGAAATAGCCTGCATATGAAAGAAAAGCAGGCATCACCAGAAAAGGAAGTAAACGAAATGGAGGCAAGCAACCAACCAGCGAAAGAATTCATAAAAAATGGTTTTAAGGTTGCTGAAAAGAATGGAAGACAATATGAGTAAGAACCAAGAGGAAAGGAAGAAAAAATGAAAAATGACATTACTGCTGTAAACAATTGAATAGAAAGCATCAAGAGTAGACTAGAAGAAGCAAAGGACCACATCAATGAGCTAGAAGACAAGGTAGGAAAAAATACCCAAGTAGAGCAGTTTCTAGAAAAAAATTTAAAAGCAGGAGGAGAGCCTAAGAAACTTAGGACAACACAAAACAAAGTAACATCTGCATAATAGGTTAGGTTCCAGAAGGAAAGGAAATTGAGCAAGGAATAGAAAACCTGTTTGAAGAAATAATAACAGAAAACTTTCTTGATATAAAGAAGAAAAAACCCACACAAATCCAAGAAGCTCACAGAGTCCCAAGCAAAATGAACCCCAAAAGACCAATACCAAGGCACATTATAATTAAATTTGTAAACACCAATGACAAAGTAAGAATCTTAAAAGCAGCCAGATAGAGACAGAAAGTTATGTACAAAGGAACCGCCATCAGACTAGTGACTGATTTCTCAAGAGAAAATCATTAGACCAGAAGAAAATGGAATGAAATATACCAAGTCATGCAAAGGAAGGGTCTGAATCCAAGAATACTGTGCCCAGCAAGACTATCAATCAAAATTGAAGGCAAAATCAGGAGTTTCACAGAAAAAAAGGACTAAGGGAATTTATTATCACCAAACTGAGCAATGCAAGAAATGCTAAAGAGTCTGCTGTAAAAAAAAGAAATAGGAAGCGAAGAAACACAGGGGTAAAGAACAAAAATGGCAACAAATAAGTACCTATCAATAATAACTTTAAATATAAATGGATTAAATGCCCCAATCAAAAGACATAGGGTAATGGATTGGATAAGAAAACATGACCCATATTCTACAAGAAACCCACCTCAGAAAAAAAAGACACACAAAGACTGAGGATGAAGGGATGGAAAGAAATTTTTCAGGCAAATAGAAATGAAAAAAAAGCTGGAGTACTAATACTTATATCACACAAATTAGATCTCAAAGTGAAGTACATAACAATAGATAATAAAGGCCACTTCAAAATACTAGAGGAGGAATCCAACAAAAAGAAATAACTCTGGTAAATACATACGCACCCAATAGTGGAGCACCTAAATACATAAAACAACTCCTAGAAGACATCAAGGGAAAGATTGACAGCAATACAATCATAATAGGAGATTTTAATACCCCATTATCACCATTGGACAAATCCTCTAAACAAAAAATAAGCAAAGAAACAAAAATCCTAAATGACTCACTAGAATCAGATGGAATTAATTGACATCTTCAGAACATTTCACCCCAAAGCCTCAGAATATACATTCTTTTCAAGTGCACATGGGTCATTTTCAAAGATAGACCATATGTTTGTTCATAGGCAAAGTCTCTTCAAATTCAAGAAGATAGAAATCGTATCAAGTATCTTCTCAGATCACAGTGACATAAAACTGGAAATCAACTACAATAAAAACAATCCAAAGAAATCAAACTCATGGAGCTATTAAACAATGACTGGGTAACCAGAGAGATCAAGGAAGAAATGAAAAAAAACATCATGGCAACAGATGACAATGAAAACACAACAATCCAAAATCTATGGGACACAGTGAAAGCAGTTTCCAGAGGGAAGTTCATAGCTCTACAAGCATACTGCAAAAAAACAAGAAACAATGGTAATAATTACCTAACCCTACAACTCAAAGAGTTAGAAAGAGAGCAACAATAAAGGCCCAGTGTAAGCAGAAGGAAGGAAATAATAAAGATCAAAGCGACATAGAGACCAAAGAAACAATACAAAAAAATCAACAAAACCAAGAGCTGGTTCTTTGAAAGGATAAACAAGACTGATGAACCTCTAGCCGAGCTCATCAAGAAGCAAAGAGAGAGGTTTCAAATAAACAAAATCAGCAATGAAAGGAGTGAAACAACAATAGACCCCACTGAAATACAAAGGATTGTTAAAAAATACTATGAACAACTCTATTCCAACAAATTGGATGACCTGGAGGAAATGGACATATTTCTAGAAAAAGATAATCTTCCAAAACTCAATCAGGAAGAATCTAAACATCTCAGTAGGCCAATAACAATGAAAAAAATTGAAGCAGTCATCAAAAAGCTTCCAGCAAACAGCCAAAACCAGTTTGGCTCAGTGGGTAGAGCGTCAGTCTGTGGACTGAAACGTCCCAGGTTCGATTCTGGTCAAGGGCATGTACCTTGGTTGTGGGCACATCACCAGTAGGGGGCGTGCAGGAGGAAGCTGATCAATGTCTCTCTCTCATCGATGTTTCTAACTTTCTATCCTCTCCCTTGCTCTCTGTAAAAAAATCAATAAAATATATTTTTAAAAAAGGCTTCCAGCAAACACAAGCCCAGAGCCAGACGATTTCATAGGGAGGTTTTATCAAACATTCAAGGAAAAATTAAAACCTATCCTTCTCAGACTATTCAAAAGAATTCAAGAAGAAACACTTCCAAGCTCCTTCTATGAAGCCAGCATCACCCTAATACCAAAAACAGATAAAGACAACACAATGAAAGAGAATTACAGGCCAATATCCCTCATGAACATAGATGCCAAAATCCTCAACAAAATTCTAGAAAATCTGATCCAGCAGTAAGTCAGAAAGATCATACACCATGATCAGTAGGTTTTATCCCAGGAATGCAAGGATGGTACAATATCTGCAAATCAATAAATGTGATACATCACATAAACAAATTGAGAGGTAAAAATCACATAGTCATATCAATGGATACAGAAAAAGCATGTGACAAAATCCAACACCCTTTGTTAATAAAAACTCTCAACAAGGTGGGAATATAAGGATCATGCCTCAACAAAATAAAAGCCATATATGATAAACCCACAGCTAACATCATACTCAATGAGAAAAACTATAACTATTTCCGTTAAGAACAGGAACAAGAGAGGGATGCCCACTCTCATCACTCCTGTGTGACATAGTACTGGAAGTATTACCCATTAGACAAAAAGAAGAAATAAAAAGCATCCAAATTGGAAGAGTAAAGCTATCCTTATTTGCAGATGACGTGATATTGTACATAAAAAACTGGAAAGACTCCATCAAAAAACTAATAGACTTAATAAATGAATTTGGCAATGTAGCAAAATACAAAATTAATGCCAAAAACTCCATGGCATTTCTATATACCAATAGTGAACTTACAGAAAGAGAGACTAAAAAAGCAATCCCATTTACCATCGCACCAAAAAAATTAAGATACCTAGAAATAAACTTAACTAAAGAGGTAAAAGGCCTATAGTGGAAAACTACAGGACACTGAAAAAAGAGATAGAGGAAGATGTAAACAGATGGAAGAACATACCATGCTCATGGATTGGCAGAATCAACATCATTAAACTGTCCATACTACCCAATGCAATCTATAGATTCAATGCACACCCCATTAAAATACCAATGGCATATTTCATAGACCTAGAAAGAACTCTCCAAAGATTCATCTGGAATTAAAAAAAAATAAAGACCCCAAATAGCCACAGCAATCCTGAGAAAGAATAAAGTAGATGGGATCTCAATACCAGATTTCAAGCTGTATTACAAGGTACTCTGCTCAAAACAGCCTGATACTGTCACAGGAATAGACATATAGACCAATGCAATAGAATAGAGAATCCAGATATCAACCTAAACCACTATGCTCAATTAATATTTGACAAAGGAGGCATGAACATACAATAGAGTCATACAATGGAGTCTTCAATAAATGGTGTTGAGAAAATTGGACAGAAACATGGAAAAAAATGAAACTAGACCACTAACTTACACCATACTCAAAATGGATACAAGACTTAAACATAAGACGGGAAACCATAAAAATAATAGAGGAATCCATAGGCAGCAAAATCTCAGACATATGCCAAAGGAACTTCTTCACTGATACTGCTCCTAGGGCAATGAAAGCTAAAGAGGAAATAAACAAATTGAACTACATCAAAATAAAAAGCTTTTGCACAGCAAAAGAAACCATCAACAAAACAACAAGAAAGCCCACTGTATGGGAGAACCTATTTGCAAATGTTATCACTGATAAAGGTTTAATCTCCAACATCTACAGGCAATTTATACAACCTGATAAAAGGAAGATAAATGATCCAATAAAAAAAATGGCAACGGACCTAAACAGAACCTTTTTGAAAGACGACAGAAGGAAGGCCAAAAGACACATGAAAACATGCTCAAAGTCACTAATTATCCGGGAGATGCAAATCAAAACGATAATGCAGTACCATCTTACACCTGTTAGAATGGCAATCATCAACAAATCAACAAATGACAAGTGTTGGATGCAGAGAAAAAGGAACCCTCATGCACTGCTGATGGGAATACAGACTGGTGCAGCCACTGTGTACAACATTATGGAGTTTCCTCAAAAAACTTAGGAAGGGCAGAGAGCATGGCTCTGCGGGCTCCCTGCGCGCTGAGTCAAGTTCCTCAGCCTACTGGAATTGGCCTGTTTCCTGATCTGTAAAATGGATTAAGCATGTCCCAGTGCCTTCACTGAGCTTTGATGGCCAATTGAGATCCTATATAAGGAAAATGAGGGAAGAAGTGAAAAAGAAAAGGAAGGGTGAGCAACACAAAAGAAAGATCAGAAGGAACCTGTAAACCTATTATCACTTAAATAGGGAATATAGTCAATAGTGTTATAATGACAGTATGATGCCAGGTGGATACTGAAATATTGGGGAACACTTTGAAAAGTATATGATTGTCTAACCACTATTCTGTAACTAATATAAAACCTGAAACCAATACAAAATAATATTGAATGTAAAGAAATGAAAATAGGAATGAAAATTTTATAAATTTCAAAGTTTAAATACAGGCTGTAAAGGAAGGAAGGGGGAGAATAAAAATAGTGTTTTTCATTTTACCACTGTATTGTCTTTTCTGTATATGAAAAAGACAGTTGTCTTTATATGCTGCTTTTATACTTTTCTAAGTTATTATCTCATTTGAATTTCAGGGCAGCTTAAAGACAAGATAATTATTCCCTCCACTATTCAAAGAAAGGAAATCTTGGTGTCTGGCCTCAATGATTCAATCTTCAAGCCCTTATTGTAAAGCAGGGTTAGTGAAATTTTCTGTGAAGGGTCATATCTATACTAATAAAAGCCTTGGGGGAGATCAGGCCAGCAGGGGAGGGTAGCTGGGGACAATCAAACCACAGAGGAGCAGTTAGGTGTCAATCAGGCTGGCAAGGCAGCAGTTAGGGGGCAATCAGGCAGGCAGGCAAGCAGTTAGGAGCCAGCAATCCTGGATTGTGAGAGACATGTCCAAAGGGTCCCAGATTGGAGAGGGTGTAGACCAGGCTGAGTGACACCCCGCTTCTGTGCATGAATTTTGTGCACCAGGCCACTAGTATGTTAATGGTTTTAGAGAAACACCTTTCAGTTGCCTCGGTGATGTGTTGGGAAGATGGAACCCCCCAACCTAGGTTTGGGTCCTGACTGGGAATGGAACCCACCACCCTTTGATGTATGAGTTGACACTCTAACCAACTGAGCAGCCCTGCCAGAGTTATATAGAAAATGTTTATTATATTAAGGAAATTTCTTCCCCTTTTGATCTGCCAAAAGGTTGTGTTTGTTATCATATGTAAATATTGAATATTTTTCTTTATTGATTAAGGTATTACACATGTGTCCTTATCCCCCCAGTGAATGTTGAATTTTATTAAATGTTTATTGCGATAAATTTTCCCTCTTATATTTCTCTTATTTAGATAATAAGATTTTTCTCCAATTTGTGTAGCAAATTATGTTACTTGACCTTTCTAAAGTCAAATAATATCTACATCCTCAGTATAAACATAACTTGCTCATATTGTATTAACTTTTTATATATTGACTAGAGCATAAAAATTGTGCATGGGCAGGGGGTTTCCTTCAGCCCGCCTGTACCCTCTCCAATCTGGGACCCCATGGGGGATGTCCGACTGCATCTCACAATCCGTGATTACTGGTTCCTAACTGCTTACCTGCCTGCCTGCCTGATTGCCCCTAACTGTTCCCTACCAGCCTGATTGCCCCTAACTGCTCCCCTGCTGGCCTGATCACCTCTAACTGCCTCTGCCTCACCACACACCCAGGACTGAGGATTCCCTACTCTGCTGGTTGCAGGCATCTGAGACCCAAACGTCCCTCCCTCTGGCTGACTGCAGACACCCAGGACACAGGCCGGCTTCCCTTGGGCCTTCCACAGCCACAGGGGACCATGGGTGGGCAGCTTTGCCTGGGCCGCAGCTGGAGGCATCCCAGCACACAGTGCAGGCACCTTGTCCTTCTCTCGAGCACAGCCACAGGTGCTGGTGCCCAGGACCATGGGGCAGGCAGCTTGCCCCTCTCCCAGGTCATGGGCACAGGCACAGCTACTGGCACTTGGAACCACGGGACTGGGGCATGCGGCTTGTCCCTCTCCTGGGCTTCAGGCACAGCCACTGGCATGCAGGACCACAGAGACTGTGGGATGTGTAGCTTGTTCCTCTTCCGGGCCACAGCCCCAGCCACTGGCACCCAGGACCACAGGGTATGCATCTTGTCCCTCTCCTGGGGCACAGGCACAGGCATAGCCATTGGCACCTGGGACCACAGGGCAGGCCACTTGTTCCTCTCCCTGCTGCAGCTTGACTGGTCCCCATTCCTTTCTCGAGAGCTTATTTGTGCCTGGCTGGTCCCCATTCCTCTCTCACGAGCTCATTGTGCCTGGCTGGTCCCCATTCCTCTCTC
>JAAGEH010000208.1:3458248-3488279 GCA_011751065.1 Lasiurus cinereus | reverse complement strand
CCTCTCTCACGAGCTCATTGTGCCTGGCTGGTCCCCATTCCTCTCTCCCCAGTGTTGAATGTCTGAGTAGTTAAGGCATGATGGTGTGAGGGCATGATGATGTGAAGGCATGACAACCATTTGCATATTAGCTCTTTATTATACAGGATGGACTCATTTTGACAGTTGATACTTTGTGTAGGCTGTTTGTGATTATAAATTGTGATGTGATTGGGCTGTAAATTTCCTTTCTTATTCTGTTTGAATTAATGTTATACCAGCCTTATAAAATGAGATAGTGTTCCTTCTTTTTCTCTTTTCTGCAAGATGTTGTAGTTGAACAGTTTTCCTTTCTTGAATTTCAGTAGAAATTAACAGTAAAGCCATTGAGGTTAGTTCTCTATGTGGAAAATTATGGAATGCCAATGCAATTTCATTGATGGTTCTAGTGTTACTAAGTTTGCAAATTTTTCCTATGTAGGTGTTAGTGATGTTTCTGTTTTGACTAAATTTAAATGTATTAGTATACGTTTTTTATAATATTCTTGGCTTAGCTTTTAATGGCCTACAGTATTTTAAAAAAATATATTCCCTTATTAGTCCCTCATAATAAATATTTGCACCTTCTCTCTTTTTTCTTGATTACAGTCTCCAGACGTTTGTCAATTTTATTAGCCTTTTCAAATAATCTTTGCTTTATTAAAACTCTCTGTTGTTTGTTTACTTGTTTCATTAACTTCTTCTACCTCTTATTATTTCTTCCTCTGACTTCTCTGCTAGCATAGTAAATCCTCCTGCCACAGCTCCACTGGTAAACGGCTCTCAGAGGCCCATCGGGTTATTGCAATACCTGAGTTCTGGGTGAACTCTGAAGGGCTGGCTGGGATGCTCCAGATCTTCTGCTTTGTTCACATATGGCTCCAGTGTTGCTTCCTGGTATTTGGTCAGAAACAGAGGGAATTAACACCAGGGGAATATCTACGATTAGGAGATGTCCAACCAAGACTCGGGGACTGATGGGGATGTAACACAAGCATCCTCAGGCGTGATTTAGATTTTCCAAGCACAACATTTTGTTACATCTGTCCTGGACTGAGAAATAGAAAGAAAGAAAGGCCCACCAGGTTTTCAGTCATATATTAGAGATTCTGGTAAATGACTCAGTAGCATCCCTTTTCCCTATCCTAAACCAAACAAACCATTGGCCACATCACATATAAACTTGGTAAGAAAGTGCACACCCTGAGTGAGATGAGAAGACAAAGAACCCATTCACTCCAGAAGGGTGAGGTATGACCTTTAAGTCTTGAGGGAACTCAATGTTTTGGAGAAAACAAATAGTTGGTGGGCAAAGTTCTTGGGGAGACAAAGGTCCTCAGGTGGGGCATGGAAGTTAGGCGGGTAGGTGTTGCGATCCAAGGTCACATCAAAGGCAATATCACAACTCAGAACATGGCTCCATTCTAACTCTCTCCCACCCAGAAAAACAGTCAGCACCAATTGTTTTGTAGGGAGGGCTCTCTATGGTTATACTTACTCCATTTTGGTGAGGATGAGCACACTGTCTTCGCCCAAGCTCACTTCTCCTCCCCTTTTCTCTGTAGCCTGCTTACTCCAGAGTTTTATTAAATTATCCCCAACCTAACATGCAAACCTTGATCTTTGTTACTGGCTGGCCATAGGAAAAATTAAAGTGTTCTAGTAGATGTCAAACATCTGGAAATCTCATAGATATGCATCTGTTCTGTAGACATTTTTCTCTCCCCATCCTTGGCCTTTCTCCCCATCCTTACTACTACAGAGGCCAGATGGAAGCACACTCTTCCCCACACCAACACATAACCCAGGTTCTCCTTAACTGACTGGTTTCTCCCTCAAAACTGTTTTTGATGTCATGTAAACACTACAGAAATTCTGAATGACACTCCACTCTCCTACTAAAAATGTAGAGGTAACTCCTAACTGAAAGAGGAATCTCTTCTCAACAACACAGAGGAATCTCATGGACAGATCAGATCAGCCTAGTTCTGGCCCATTATATCTGTAGGTTCTAATTGTGACATAACTTGAGAATGATCAGGCTCAGAGAAATGCCATGTGTGAGTATGGGAATGTCATGTCATTGTGCCATTGTCATTGCCTACAAGGAATGACCCTGCCCACCTGCAATGAGTACTAGATGTATTTTGGTGAAAGGCTAAGGCCCAAGGGGATTGGTTGTCCATCATGGGTCAGGTATGACGTTCTGTTGCATATTGGGGAAGAACATCAGGGAATAAAAGATAAGAGCAAAGGGAATACATGATCCAAATGAACTTTTCCAGCATAATATGGTAGCCAGTGAGATACCTTCCTCTTCTGAGAGAACAAAATCCCAAATTAAACATACAAATAGAAACTTTTATTCTTTAACACCTCTTTAATTTTCCCCTAGATTCTTAGACAATAATGATGATGTTTGTAGAGCTGTGGATAAGAACACAGACTATGAAACCACATCTCTGCACTGTCCTCCCTCTTCCCCTCTTATAAGCTGAGTGATATAGAGCAGGCCCCCTACCTCCTCAGAGCCTTAAATTTCTCATTTGTGAAATGTAAGAAATATCAATAGCTAACACAAGGAGTAAAGTTAGGATCTATGGTCAGATATCAATAAATATTAGCCAGCATTACGATGTTAGATATTATCTTCTCATTTATAGTAATCATATCATTTTATCTGACTAATCATATCTTATTTTCCAGATATGTTTATTAATTTATACTTAGACACAGATTCTTAAAATTACAAATCACAGATGAATTTCACTATCTCTTAGTTTGATTCAACTTTGATCACATCAAGAAAGAAGTTTAGTCTCTCCAGTGAGGCTTTCCCCAAGTGGGGTTCTTTCTTAGAAAAATACCTGTTTCACATTCTTTTACACATGTCTGTCCCCTCAGTAAGCTTTCCCCTCCCTTAATTCATATTTCTACTTCTGGACTTGAGAGAACTTTCCTACATGGCCTTGATCATTTGCTAACCATTGAAGTTAAAAGAAAAGGCTGCTCTTTCATTTTCAGCCTAATCAGCATAGCATGTCAGGTGGCTAAGTTCAAGATCCCAGACCAACTCTTGAAAAACCAACCCAAATAGTTAGGGAGGCAGGAATGAGAATGATGAGAAAGGTCTAAAGGAGATACATAGATGCTCAGCAAACACAGCAAAGATGCTAAACCTCATTAGTTATTAAAAATATGTAAACCGGAACTATAATGAGATACCATTCCATACCCATTAAGATGGTTATAATAAGCAATAATAATAATCAGTGTTGGTGGGAAGTAAAGAAATGAAAGTATTTATATGTTGCTGGTGGGAATGTAAAATGATGCAACCATTACAATAAACAGTTTAGTGATTCCTCAAATACTTAAACCTAGGATTACCACATAACTCAGCAATTCTACTCCTAGGTATATAGCCAAGAGAAATGAAAACATATCTTCAACACTGAAGGTTTTACACAAATATTTATAGCAGCATTAGTCACTACAGCCAAAAGGTGGTAACAACCAAATATCTATTGAAGATAAAGGGATAAATTGGGATATATACACACAAACACAAGGAATATTATTTAGCCATAAAATAATACTGATATGTGCTACAACTTGGATGAACCTCAAAACCATCATGCTAAGTGTAAGAAGCCAAACACAACAGCTCACATATTACATGATTCCTTTCATATGAAGTATCCAGAATATGCAAATCCATCAGAGACAGAATGAGACTAATAGCTGCCAAAGGTCAGGGTGAGGTGTTGCTGGTAGAGGGAGAATGGAAAGTGATTAAGTATCAATGAATTTGTGGTACACACAACTTAATAGGTATAAATAAAATGTTCTGCTGGGATCATGAGAAAGCTTTGACACTAGAGAGGCGGTGGTGGTTGCACATTTAAATGCCTCTGAAATGTACACTTTCAAATAGTTAACTTTATGTTATGTGAAGTTCACCTCAATATTTAACAAATATAATATTATGTTTAACATAATCCTCTTTAGTTTTTAAAAATGCAGATATACATAAGAGTAAAATACTAGTATGCTAGTTCATAACTCAATACAGTAAAGATGATTATCAATGAAGAATCTGAAATCAGGTCATTTTTATTGTTTTCTCTATGATTAAATTGTTTTTAAAATTTTCCAATAACTTCAAAAGTTAACTGCATGTTAAAATTTTTAATATCCAGGAAACATAAGCTACAGAGGAATTGAATAATAGATTTTTAAAAACGTGGGGAAAATTCTTACATCATAGGGTTAAGATAAAAGAAAGTGGTATTGTATATATAACATAAATATAACAGTTTATATATAACATTATCCCAAGTACTTAAAATGCACATCTTATGGTAACACTCTATGAGGGAGGTGGAGTTGGACAAATGAATGACATTTTTTTTTTTACTTTCCAAATTTTCCTTGTTTTTTAAATCAAAATACTTCTTTATAAAATTAGTCATTTTATATTATATGAACATTAATCTATAATAATAAAAGCATAACATGCTAATTAGACCAGACAGCCCAATGACCTGGAGGACCTTCTGGATAAAGCCAGGGCTGCAAAGGCCAAAGCATCCACCATGACTGCGATGGCCGAGCCCCTTGCACAAATTTTGTGCATCGGGCCTCTAGTCCTATGTAATAAAGAGATAATAAGCAAATTGACCCTCACACAACTACCCTTGCACAAGATGGCCACCCCTTGTGGTTAAAGATGGCCAGCAGGGGAGGGTAGTTGTGGGCAATCAGCCCATCAAGGGAGGGCAGATAGGAGGGACCAGACCAGCAGGGGAGAGTAGTTGGGGGCAACCAGGCAGCAGGGGAAGGCAGTTGGGGGTTACTAAACTAGCAGGGGAGAGCAGTTAAGGGTGACCAGCAGGGGGGTTAGTGAAGGACCAAATAACTGAACAAGCAGGCTGCGTAGGGTGACCAGGCCAGCAGGGGGAAGAGGACAGTTGGGGGCAACTAGGCTGGCAGGGGGCACAGTTAGTAGTAACCAGGATGGGGGGGTCCAGTTGGGGGTGACCAAGCCAGCAGGGGCAATTAGGCTGGCAGGGGTGGTAGTGAAGGGCAACTAGGCCAGGAGGGCAACAGGGGGCCAGTGGGCCGGGGGGGGGCCAGTTAGGGGTGACCAGACCTGTGGGGGTGGGCATTTAGGAATGATCAGGCCAGCAGGAAGAGTGATTAAGAGCCAGCAGTCCAGGATTGTGAAAGGGATGTCCAACGGCCTAAACCGGATCAGGCCTAAACTGGCAGTCGACATCCCCCAAAGGGTCCCGGATTGGAGAGGGTACAGGCTGGGCTGAGGGAACTCGCCCCACATGCACAAATTTCATGCACTGATCCTCTAGTTTGTAAATAAAACCCCTCGGGAGGACACTGTGATGATGAATGGATTGCTATGTCGGTTTAGTAGATGGATGTAATGCTCTGTTCCTCCCCTGTGCATCACTCTATCATGGCCCTTCCCACTCAGTACTCTGCTCTCTGATGTTTCTATCCCTCCACCTACCCACCCAGATTGTCAGCTCTCTCTAAAGCAACATTTTCAACTAAAGTGCCACAAGAACTTTTAAAACATGCAATACCAGGCTCTTTATTCAGGAGCACTACCCTATTTTCCCTTAGATCATCAAATTGAAAAATGACAACAGCCCAGCTGGTGTGGCTCAGTGACTGGTCATAGACCTATGAATCAAGAGGCCACAGTTCAATTCCCGATCAGGGCACATACCTAGGTATCAGGCTCAATCCCCAGTGTGGAGCATGCACGAGGCAACCAATCAAGGACTTTTTCTCATCATTAATGTTTCATTTCTCTCTCTGTCTTCTTTCCTCTCTGAAATCAATAAAAATTATATTTTAAAAAATTACAACAGCCAACACAACAATAGTCATCTGGTGTGAATGCCCTTTGTGGAACCATAAATATATAGATCATATAATAGAATTGCATTTTATTGGTCACGGTGTGTAATATAGTTGTGCCTGATAGTTTAATTCTTGGTACCAGACGTTCTTATATACAAGGATAGGCACCAGATATTTTTTTATTTTTTTATTTTTTTTAATATATTTTATTGATTTTTTACAGAAAGGAAGGGAGAGGGAGAGAAAGTCAGAAACATCGATGAGAGAGAGACATCGATCAGCCGCCTCCTGCACGACCCCCACTGGAGTTGTGCCCGCAAGCAAGGTACATGCCCCTGACCAGAATCGAACCTGGGACCCTTCAGTCTGCAGGCCGACGCTCTATCCACTGAGCCAAACCAGTCTCAGCCACCTGATATTTTTTTAAGTCACTTTGGAGCAAAAAGGGAGGTTAATCACTTTAAAAAAAAGAAACAATCAAAAGTATACCTATTTTTTGTAAGACATACAAAATATATACATTATTAGTGTGCCACAGAATTTTAGTAGTTTATGTGCCATGAGAAGAAAAAGTTTGAAAATCACAGCTCTAAAAACAGGAGACACATCTCCGCTGTTTTTCCATAGGACAAAGAAGGACCTAAACAGACACAAGCAAAAGAAATTATCCTGATGGACTTGTATGGAGATGAGACACTGGTGGTTCTCTCATTGGGGACTCAGTTTTCTGGGCTCCAGTACTTCCTGGAAGTACAATACCACATGCCACAGGCCCCATCTTGTACCCTTGGGTTCCATTTCGGGGCTGGAGTCAGGTCTAACATCTGCTCTGAGACATCAGCTGTGGGTACTGATGTGATTGCTGCATACTTCTCATATAATCACCCAGAGACCATCATCAGTTAGGAGGTGTGGGGGTGGGGATGCTTAATAAAAAGCCTTCTGGGATGAAGTATATCAAACCAGAGAGGGACTCAGGTCACAGAGCCCACCTCCTGAGACCCCTACACATCTTTCTTCTTCTGGGCACTAACAGAGAACACAGAGGAATACCAACAGCTCCGACCTGAATAGCCTTCCTCCTAAGATGCAGCCACCGCCGCTCATGCTCCTGCTGGCCTTTTTTCTACTCCCCAGGGTAGAGGCAGGTAAGTGACCATCCCCACCCTCACAGGCCCAACCCATTCCACAGTGGGCACAGACCTGCTGGCCCTTCTGCACATCGCTGATCCAACTCTCCACCAGGAATTCTCTGAAACCCAGCTCCCATCCCATTTCAGACCCCCACATATGATGCTGGATGAGCCACAGGCAGAAATGACAGGGCAGAAGCCTCTTCTGGAGAAAAGCTAGTGGGCACAATGCCCTCCCCAGGCCCTACTTATGCCATTGCAGAGTGGAACTGTCCTAGAAGTGCATGGCAGAGGCTGGGAAACTGCAGAGGGCAGACAGTCCTGGCTTCCATGTGTGTGTTGAGACAGGTGCTGTCCTCAGGGTCTGCTTAGGAGAGAAGCCCAGAGCTCAGCCCCCCACAGATGGTAGGGTCACCATCCCTAGAAGGCTGCTGTTTCCTCTGCTCCATCTTAATGCCCCTCAGTCCCTTTCTCAAACTCTGCTTTTCTTCCCAGGCCTTTAGCAGGTCCACTCCTTAAAGGATGAGCCTGTGAGGATGGCAGCCCCAAACTTCTCTATTTTCCAGAATCCCACAGTACTGGCCTTACCAATCCTCCTCCAGAGGTCCATTGGGGCCAATCCTTCAGACAGTCAACAAACACTGGCAACTCCCCACCTGCCCAGCCCTGGGACAGCTCTGCAACATCTAGATCCCTAAACCTAAGTCTTGGACACTGCAACGTGCACTGCCTGGACATCACAGCACCTCAGGGGCTTCAGAAGCTCATCTAACACCAAGCAAAGTCAGGAGAGGAATTTTCAAGAACCTCCAGGTCTTCTCTCTCACTAAGACCATATTCTCATCTGCAACTATGTGGCAGGCCAAGTCACAGACCCAGCTTACTCTTCCCTTTTCCAGAAGAGAAAGTTGAGTCCCCCCATCTTCGGACTTCCTCCCAGCTCTATGCCACCCTAGGTTCCCAAGTGCCCAGCTACATGAGCATCAAGCCAATGATTGCCTGATAGACTCAGGGGAGCACACAAACACAATGGAATTTTCTTTCAGGGATGATCATCGGGGGACATGAAGCCAAGCCCTATTCCCGACCTTATATGGCCTACCTTCACATTAAAGATGAGGAGTCATCCAAGTGTCGCAGTGTAATTGTGGGAGACAACTTTGTTCTGACAGCTGCTCACTGCCATGGAAGATGAAAGGCTGCAGCCAGGCTACACCTCCTGAGACCCCTACAGGGGACTCTGACCTTCATTCCAGGAGCTGCAGTTCAGGGCAGCTCCCCAGTTTCCGGGTAACTCAACCCCATGAGAACTCATCAGAGGAGCCTTCAGAGATCATGTTGGAGCAATGAGAGCCTGAGAAATAGGACAGGTAAACTTTGAGCCCTGAGAGTCAGAAGTGACAGCAAGTAACACCGTGGAAAAGAAAAGTACCATATTCCGCAAATATAGCAGTAATAGATCATGAAGACATGCATTAGGGTCAAAATGGAAACGCAAGCAATTTCATATTTCCTGAAGGCAAGAAAGAGCTCCCACAAGCTCTGCACTCCATGTCAGTGGGAACCAGAGTCACTCAGCCCCTAAACCCTTCGAACTGATATCTCTAGTCTGTAGCCCTGCCCTGCCCCAGCTGTCACTTGCCCTTCATGGCTCCTGGGATATATCTGCTGTGACTCAACCTACCTCCCCAACTCTCCATTCCCCCCTCCTCCTCACACACACACACTAACCTACTCTGCTGTATTTACAGGTCAATCAGTGTCACCCTCAGGGCCCACACAACATCAAAAAGCAGGGGAAGACCCAACAGGTCATCCTGGTGAAAAGAGCCAACCACACCCAGACTATAATGAGAGGAAAATCTCCAGTGACATCATGTTACCGCAGGCAGGAAACCTCCTGTTGCTCTTGCAGTTCTGGGCTCTCTTTGTATCCTCTCTTGCTGTGAACTGTTCCTTCCTTTCCTCCCATTCTGGCTGCCTGATCAGTCCTAGTGACTCAAGGGTCCCTCAGTGTCCACGCTCAGAAACCACTGGCTGACCATAGATCCCTTGTCTCTTCCCCATCAGCTGGAGAGAAACATCAAGCAAAATGATGCTGTGAAGCCCCTCCTACTGCCCAGAGTCAAGCACCTGCCAAGCACTGTGGCCGGCTGGGGGTGGGTCACAAGGAAGGGCCCTTGCTCACGCACTCTGCAAGAGGTAGAGTTGACCCTGTAGGAGGATTTGAAGTGTGAATATCTCTTCAACCATTACAACAAGAATATTCAACTGTGTGTGAGGAACCCAAGAGAAAATAAAGCTTCCTTTAAGGTGATACTGAACATCTGCTAGCTTGGCTATGGGAGAAGAGTGTTTGGTTAGAGAGTAGGATCTGGGGACCCAGGCAGGGAGGTGGTATCCTTCACCCTCTAGGTTGTGATCTTTCTCCTTGGAAAGAAAAGAGGGGAGCCGCCAAAGCAGGGAGAAATAGGATCTCCAAGAGCATACAAGGGCCTCTAGTCACTCCAAACACAGTTCTCCCCCAAGTGTAGGGGGAGGGATTTGCAACACTCCGGCAAAGTTGGGGCAATGCAAGTAGATAACTATTCCCTGGGTATGCAGTAATTATACTTGGTGGCTCCTCAGAGCCGGTTAATGGTATCAGCCCCACCTGCCTGTTCTCAGGTCCTTACACAGTAGACTGCAGTCACAGCCCTGCAGCACCTTCATAGCCAGAAAATCAGGGATCTGGGGGAGCAGAGGGAGCGCCACCTGAGGTGAAGTGAAGCAGTGATAATGTCCAGGCTGAGAGGCCCATGGGGACCTGCCTGTCCGCTTATCTCCAAGGTGTAAACCATGCAAGGCAGCCTTCTCTGAGAGGGGATTGGGGTGGCAAGGAGGGCAGGGCAAGAACTGGCTCAGTCCTTCCCTCTCTGTCCACAGGGGGACTCCGGAGGACCTCTCCTGTGTGAAAATGAGATCCAGGGCATTGTCTCCTATGGACTCAATAATGGGACACCACCACGAGCCTACACCAAAGTCACCAGTTTCCTTCCCTGGATAAGAGAGACTATATGAAAAGCCTCCAACTGCAGGACCCAGACTATCTTCTCTGGAGCTAATCCAGGATCACACTGTGGGGCGGGAGGTGATGCCAGCAACCGAATAAATGTCTCTCAGCTGATGGGAAGAGCTGGGTTTTTGTTTATTCTTTGACCCTCATTCACAGGCACCAGCTCTGTGCTCAGAAGGCCAATAACACAATTCTTCTCTGTTCTACTTCCTCCTCTTCCCCTTCCCCACCACCTCCCAAACCTTAGCCAAGGCTGTTACCAGCTCCTTCTTGGCCACACCTGCACTTGCAGGGCCTGCCCTTCTGCCAGGGCAGAGAGGTGCACCATTTGGAGAAACATGAATCTCTCAGGTCCTGGGCTCAGTGTGAAGGTCTTACTTCTTCCTCTGTTACGTGCTGAGAGGAAAGGACTAGCACCGTGGGTGCTGGGCACCAAGCAGGCACAGCCTGGGCTGCAGCTCAGGAGGCCCCACCACACTGGGGAGAGGAGGGCCTTCCTGAGCAGGACATTGTTCTCCAGCAATCAAGAAGTGGCAGGTTTTGGGAGGGCTGGAAACTGGTGAGGAGAGACAGGGGTGGAGGAGGGAGGGAAGCCCTAAGAAGCTGCTTGTTCCCTCCTGGGATGAATTTCTCTCCCTCCCCTTCTCTGCCCTCCTCTGAACTTAGGGTCTCGCTTGGCCTCCAGTCTCCTGGCTGCCCCTTTGTCTCATCCCTGCTGACCTCTGAGCATCCTCAGAGTACACCAACCCCTGTGCCCACAGACCACACTGGTCTGAGCTCCCTCTTCTGCATATCCCTCCCACCTAGGACACCCAGAGTGCCCAGGTTCCAGCAGGAACTGGTCACTGAGTTGCCACCCAGCTTATGCTCTGGCACAGGGTGACGGGGGACCAGACCGGTGCTGGCCCCATGCAGGGCCCTGGAGGACAGGACAGCAGGGTGTCTGCAGAACACCTGGTCCCATCTCTCACTGGGCAGAGCCAGCTCCACCCTCACATCCAGCCCAGTGTCCCTACCATGTGCTCAGAGTCCACTGACTGCTGGTCACTCAGGAGCCTTAGTTCCCTGCAGTCTGTTCCTTTCTGCTGGCCTCAAAGTCCAGGCTATAAGGAGGGAGGCCACATGGGCTCTACCTGCCTTTTGAGTTAGAAAGGGCTGCTCTTTGCAGTAGGACTGGAAAGCACAGTTTTTCCATCAATCAGTGAACAAATTCTGATTGTGCACCTACTAAGTGCCAAGCATTGAGAATGTACAGTGAACATAATACAGGTTCTGACACCTGAACACAAGTGAAACTGACAGTGTTGACTTTTATCTGAATGGAATTTCCTCTCCCTCCTTCACATGAACCCACAGAGCCCAGATCCACAGGAGTATTTGTTTTTTATTTTTATTGCTCATTAAATTCTGTTTTGTTTTAAGCTCTTGAGGCTCTAGAACAGCAGCATGTGGAGTTTGGAAATGACTTTATTTTTTTCATGCCTAGACGTGCAGTCCCCAAACTGTTCACTGACACATCCTCTTCACCTCGGGGAGAGGGCAGCAGGTGGGGAGCAGGCAGGACAGCAGCCTCATTTCCATGAGCCATAAAAGTAGCAGATATAATTGGTGACCGCATGGATGGACTTAGGAGTATTATGCTTAGGGTAATAAGTCAGACCGAAAAAGACCAATGCCATATGATTTCACTTATATGTAGAATCTAAAGAACAAGTTAATGAGCAAACAAAATTGGAACAAACTCATAAATAAAAAGAACAGATTGATGGTTGCCAAAGGAGAAGGGCCTAGGGGCCTGGGCAAAAAAGATTAAGAAGTACAAATTGGTAGTTAGAAAATAGTGTCTAGGATGCAAAGTACAGCATAGAGGATATAGTCAATAATATTGTCATAACTATGTATGGTACCAGGTGGGTACTGGAAATATCGGGAGGAACACTTTGTACAGTATATAATCTATCTAATCACTATGCTGTACACCTGAAACTAATACAAAATAATATTAAAAGTGGACTGTAATTGGAAAATAAAACTTAAAATACAGTAAAAGTAGCAGGAATGAGTGTCATCATGATACTGTTATAATTATCCCAGTTGTTAATTAATTGACAGGGACGGAGCAAAGGGAAGTCCTGGTAATATGTGTGCCAGAAAACTGCAGTTTCACACTTTCCAGGTCTGTTCCCCACAGATTGTGGGGGAAGGGCCTGGACAAAGAACGAATAGAAGCATGCCCAGTAAGGTCTGAATGCCATAGGAAAGGCGGTCACTTGTCAGTCAGACCCGGGATCAGGTCATTGGCCAGAATAGATGTGGCCCCTGCAATGGCACCAACTCTGACCTACATAAGCCCTGGGAAAAACAGAGTTCCCTCTCTCACACTCGTGTGCTCCTTGCTCACTTGTGGCTGAGGGCCTGCTCCTCTGCATGGCCCCTACGGCCCACACACCCTGAACTAATGGATTACAACTAGCCAGATTCTCTGCAGGACTTAACTCCACCATGGATTGCAACCTCTGGGCACTGGCTTTGCTTCTAGTTCTGCTGAATCCCCAGCTGCACCTTTTCTAGGTCCAGTTTAAAGGAAATGAGAACTTTGCAACTGAGGGATATAACTCCATGCAAATAAAATTCACTCATTTGCCCATGCAAGTCTTAGAAAATTCCTTTTCTAAAGCTATCAAGAGAACTCTGCCCCCAGCACCCAGATGGGAAAGGCATCCCCCACTTCCACCATTGCACACCCCATTTTCACCAATTAACAATTGTCCAGAATCAAATGGTAGGACAATCTTGCAACATATTTGCTAATGGCAGTTAGAATCTGCCTCTGAACACCCTTCCAATTGAACAGATGATCACGTGGTCCCTGTCATTAGCAAAAGCTCCTGCCTGTGCAATCCAATTCAAATTAGGGAGGTTCACGTGGTCAGGAAAGTTGAGACTTGTAAAAATTATTTTTTACATATCAAAATGTATTTATCAATTACTTCTTTTAAATTTTTTGTATTTAGAGTCATTGCTAGAAAGGTTTTACCCCTTCTAAGTTTATAAAGAAATTCACCCATGTTTATTTGTTGTGCATATATGGTTTTATTTTGTACTAGAGGCCCAAAGCACAAAATTCATACAAGGGTCTCAGCCCTCACAGCCCCAGCTTCACCCAGAATGTCCTCTAGATGGTTGTTTGCTGTTCAGTCTAATTAGCATATTAGCTCTTTATTACATAGGATGTATAAGTATCTGATCTATTTGCATTTTATTTTGGGGGTTTATATGAAATATGACTCCAACTTAATATCTTTTAAAAATGATTTTGCCAACTCTGATTGGAAAATAAAACAAAGAAAAAATATTTTCTAGTTGTTCCAATATTATTTATTAGAAATGATTTGAAATGTCACCTCATTATAAATTACATATCTTTATGTACTTGGGAATGTTTCTGGGTTTTCTATTCTGTTTAATGGGACTCTGTCTACTCATGAATCAGGAAAGAAGTTTTACATAATGTTTTTAATATCTGATAAGGGTTACCCTCTCCCTTACTGTCTTTTTTCTTCTGTCAAAATTCTCAGAGCTATTCTAGCATGTTTATTTTCCACATATATTTTAGAAATTGTCTAGAACTTGTGTAACACTGGAAGAAAAAAAATGGTATTTTATTGGAATCAAATTAAATGTATATATTAGCTTGGTATAAAGATATCTGAAATGTAATAGTCCTCTGGACAGTGCTAGGGAAAATACTACTTCTGGATATTCATTCCCATTTAAGAAAAGAGTAACTGTTGGGAGAGTCAACCCTTTTTCATTCTCATACACACGGTTTGGACAGAGCAGACCCCAACCTCTCCAAAGGCTGTGACCGCAGCTTACAGGGGTCTGTGGGTTCAGCTCCTCTCACTGACCCTACATGTACCTCAGCAGAGGGCAGACTGTGCGCTGCTTTGACTGCCATGTAGCTCCCGTCCCACAGGCTCAATTACATGACTGCAATGCTCTTTCCTTTTTAAATCTAGGTGAGGGCTTTTAATTGCCCAAGGACTAGAATAAGGTAGAAAGGATACCATAAAGCTACAAAGCCTAGGGAAGAAAAAGGATATGTCTGCCAGGATCGATTTGGAAGAGAGGCTCACTCTGTGGAAGCTACCATCATGCTGCAAAGAAGACTGAACAATGCTATGCAGAGACTACATGACAGACCCTCACAGAGAGGAACAGGCATACCCCAGACATCTGGCACCAACCACTGGGCAGGCTCCAGGCTTCAAGCCTTCTCTGCCATCAAGGGGAGCTAAGGGGAGATATCCCCACTAAACCCAGCCCAAATGCAGATTCCTGAGCAAAATAAATGTTTTTCTTAGTTTTATTAAGCCATCAGCTCTTTAGCACTAGAAGAAGCCTTCTTCAGCATCACTGCCACAACATTCTGTCCATCCCTCCACCCACAGCCCTCACCATCATTATCTGATCACTGATGCTTTTGTGTCCTCCAGCAGAAGCAATAAATCTCATCTCCAATACTGCTGACTCTCACAAACAGGGGACCTCAATAAGTAATCATCCTGACTGTCAAGAGAGAAGCAAAGAAAGAAGAGGTCCTTGCATGTGTTATGAGATTTGGGTTCCTGGCGCTTGGGCACCTGCTACTGGCTAATGCAGAACCGCCTTATCTGTAGCCTGTGGTTCCTGTTTTCAACTAGCATAGTCACCACTGAGTCAATGGCTGCCAGTGCTTATGTGATTACTGTAAGAGCCCTGTGTGATAAAGGCCACAACACTAGAGAACCCTGGGCTCAGAAGACTAGGAAGAAGCACCAGAAGCTCTGACCTGGGCAGCGTCCTGAGGAGATGAAGCCACTTCTGCTCCTAATGGCCTTTCTTCTGGCCCCCAAGGCACAGGCAGGTGAGTGACTGACCCCCACCAGAAGCCCAATGCCATGCGGCACTGGCACTGCCCAGCTCACCTGCTACACTCAGACATGTCCTGTCCCTGGTCCATCGCCAGGCACTTTCTCAACTCTAGATTCCATCTCCCTCAAAAATCAGCAAGACTAATGAAAATTCAGCAGGAAAAGCAGGGCAGAGGGCTGCTCCTAAGGAGGGCCCATGGATGCTCTCCCCATCCCTTGCCATATGTGAAAGTAGGCTCCTTTTCAAAGATATTTGAAAGAAGGTTGGACACTTGAAATGAGAAATAATTCCACAGTAAATCACAGCTTGGCAAAGAGATAGGCTTCGTTAATCGAAACAAGGCCCACTAATGTTCTAACTCAATGTCTTAACATCTATCCTCAATCTCCACCCCCTTCTCCAAGCCTTATAAAGAATCTGGGAATCCAGTTGATCCCAGTGTTGGTGGCATCCTGGTCCCCAAAAGCTGGTTTGATTTCAAATTCTCTCTGGTAATTTTTCAGGCCCAATATTCTGAATGGTACAAACCAGCAATGACTCTGAACTTGGGGAAAAGAAGGGAGAGAGGCCGAAGGAGTGAGGTAGAAAGGATTCTTCAGGATCTACAGGCACTAAACTGCTTGTTCCAGACACAAATCCCATTGCCTATGTGCACAGCTACAACAGGAATGAAGGAAGGATTGCTCTTCTCTTTATCAGAGGGAGTATCTCAGTTGTGTGTCAGGTCACGTAGCAAACCAGGAATGTTGCCCAAGAAACCTGCAGGACGTCTTCTTGGTTATGGCTGATGACTACAGACATCACTATCTGCCACCCAAGTCCTCCCCATCAGCCCTTGTCTATCCCAGTCTCCCCCTCTCCAACCTCTAGCACCATGGCACAGCGAGCAGAGTAGAATTTTTCTTGCAGTGAAAATCATCGGGGGTCATGAGGTCAAGCCTCACTCTCGTCCCTACATGGCATTTCTTCGGATCAGAATTTCAGACAGAAAACGATGTGGGGGTTTCCTTGTGCGTGAGGACTTTGTGCTGACAGCAGCTCACTGCTGGGGAAGGTGAGGAGTGCAGCCTGGGGTCCACACTTCTGCAGACATCTCACAGGGAACCCTCTTCTCAGGGGCTGAAGACCTAAGATCACTGAGGAGCACTTCAGAGGACAGATCAGCTTTAGGAAGAGAGACAGGTTAATGCAAGTGGCCTGTTGAAAACTGGAGGGACTGATCTAAGGGGCTCTGGAAGGAGGCCAAGGTTGTGCTCTGAAGACCAGCGTACAAATGGGAGAAATTCACAGCTTTGCTTAGAGACAGGCAAGCTCAGGTTGTGATTGAGCACCCAAGCTCTGCTCCAGGAAATAACACCTAGCCTGAGCTGCCAACAAGCACAAGGCACAAGCATGCTCAGTCCCCTGCCCTATCCCTTAGAATTCCTTTCCACTCCAATCCTGCACTGCCTCCAGCTGCCCTCTTTCCTTCTTCGCCCTGGGCTGTATCTGTTGTGCCTCCACATCCCTAGCTGTCTCTGTGCAGGTCCATCACAGTCATCCTGGGTGCCCACAACATCAGGAAACGTGAAAGGACCCAGCAGGTCATCCCAGTGAAAACAGCCATCCTCCACCCAAACTATCATCCCAAAGTCAATGACATCATGTTGTTGCAGGTAGGGCTCATCCTTCCATTGGCTCTTGCACACCTTCAGCCTGGGGTTTCTCATCTCCTGTGACCTCCTGCTTGTCATCCCTCCCAGTGTGAGCCCTTTCCTTGTTCCAGGGCTATAACTGTCCTGGAGTCCTGGGCCCTTGCTCAATGAGAATTCCTGTCCTCTGTCTTCAGCTGCAGAGGAGGGCCACCCTGACTGCCGCCGTGAGCCTCCTCAGGCTGCCCAGGAGTGGAGAGCAGGTGAAGCCAGGGATGGTGTGCAGAGTGGCTGGCTGGGGGCGACTCGACCTGAACACCTCCACAGCCACACTGCACGAGGTAGAGCTGGAAATCCAAGAGGATGGGCAGTGCATCTCTTGCTACAGACGCCGTTTCAACAGAACCACAGAGATCTGTGTGGGGGATCCAGAAAAGAATCAGTCTACTTTTAAGGTGAGATCTCCAGCATTGTCCATGCCCAGCCGAGGCACAACCAAGCTTGCAATGGGAACTAGCCATAATCTTATGTCCTCTGCCTTTCCACCATTTAATCTCTCATCCTGTCTCTCCGGGGAGTGGAGGGGCTGTCCCACAGCCACTGGTGGGCAAAGGCTTCCTAGAGGGGGGAAAGGAGACCTTTAGAGTCAAATGGAAAACCTCAGATCTAGGAGGGGACAAGGCCTTCCCTGACCCTGATCTCCCATGCAGCTCCTAACAGGGACCGCACACCCCCAGGACAGTGAAGAGAGCAGGGCCAGGAGAAGGCCCAGCTCAGTGTTTCCTCTCTCTATCCACAGGGCGACTCTGGGGGCCCCCTCGTGTGTGACAACATGGCCCAAGGCATTGTCGCCTTTGGGAAAAAAAATGGGAAACCTCCTCGTGTTGAAACTAAGATTTCCAGCTTTCTGCCTTGGATAGAAAGAACAATGAGACATTTCCAACTGCAGAGACCAGATGAGGCACCCAGAACTGATCTATTCATCTCCTCAAAGGCGCAGGCCAGAACTGCACTGTGCAGAGGGGTTGAGAGGAGGCTTCCAGACACATAATAAACTTTCATTCTCTAAAGTGGAAGTCACTGATTCCTCCTGTATTCACCAAAACATGTATTAGTTACCTGCTCTGTGTGTGGCAACCATCTGTTCACATTTCCCATCTGTTAGAGCTTCCCCCTTCATGAAACCGCACCTTCGACCTCTAGAATAAAATTCATGCTGCCCCACTACACAGCTCCTTCCCAATACTGCTCACAGTGCCTGCTCCCTGCCAGGCCTAAAATTTCAAAATTGTGGGGTAAGCTCCATCAGGAAAAGGAAGACATCTGTCCCCCAAAAGTGATCTTCTTTTAGGGGACCCTCTTATCTCATCCATATTGCCTCCTACTTCCTCCTACTTCAAGCCGCACTTTCACCATATTCCATGCAGCCCCGGTGCAAATATGCAACATAAAAGAATCCAGAAATTGAATGGAGGGTCCTGTAAGAAGCTTTCAGATAAGGGGCCACTTTTCCACCCAAAGAGCAATTGGTGGGAAGGTTATAGAAAGGTATAGCTCACTCCATGCAGCCCTCTCCCCACCAATCAGAGCAGGTTGAGAAGGTCAGGAGGCCTTTTATTACGCCCAGGCCCAGCTTGAGTGCCTGGCACAGCCCTGTTTTGAGCCCAGAGCCCAGTATAGCCCCTGATGTCTGGGCAGCCCTTTCACTGGCACCCAACACTGACCTTGAGGGTGCTCTTTCATCTCCATCTCAGCCAGCCTCTCTCCACCTCCCATTGTGTGTGTGTGTGTGTGTGTGTGAGAGAGAGAGAGAGAGAGAGAGAGAGAGAGAGAGAAAGAGAGAGAGAGAGAGAGAAGGGAACCAAAATCTTTATTATATGACTAGATTAAGAACAGTAATCTCATGTTAAAACATACAACTTCAGAAGGGCAGGCTAAAAAGAAGTATTTTGCTAAACATCTACCATTGATAGGTGTGCTTCAGCTTTGGGAAAATGTCTTTTGGGTATAAAAAATTAGTACATATTCATCACAGAAAAGAAGTTAAATGTGGAACATGTAGATAAGAAAATGGAAACTACCAAGGCCTCCACCAGCCAGAAATCATCATCACTAATCCTTTAGTAAGTTCCTCTATGTGCTCATTAGGTGCTGCTCCTTGCACAGAGCTGGGGTTGAGCTGTTGAGAACTCCTAGTGCCTCCCTTTCCATTGCTCTTCCTTCTGTGGTCACACTGGTGAGAGTGTTGAGATAATCTGTTTGCAAATGTATGTAACTGCTAGGCCAGGGACATCAGAGACAGGGTTCTCTGGACCCTGGAGCCAGTGAACGAAAGTCTAGGACTTCTGTTCAAAATTGTGGGATAAGAGAAGTCCCCTGTGTCATATCATATTTACATTCACAGAGGAGATTCTAAATATGCCAAAAATAAGGGTTTGGAGTGGTGATGAAAGAGGAAAGGGAACTACCATTTGGAGTATTAGGGTTTGTGCAGGCCACCTGGTCCTCCGGTGATTCCACCCTCTACCTCCCACCACCGAACAAACCCCTCCCCATACCCCTTTCCTTCTTCGTACATCAGCCACAGATTCTCAGCTTCTCATATGCCTGGACCTGGCCTGTTAAATGATTATTCATGATTTCATCAGCATGGAAAAGAGCCAGAAGCCCAGACATGGAAACAGGCTGGGTTTAGTCACTGGGGGACTTCTGAGGTTCCAGCCCCCTGCTGGCTGCAGCCAAGGCCCTCACCTTCTTACTCCTCTTCTTGCACCTTTTGGCTTAGCAATGAGAGTACAAATGTGGTGGCAGTGCCATTGTCACCTAACCAAACCTGAGAACTTCCACAAACACCTGGTGTGATGACACCCAGCAAAACTAGAGGGGTGCGGTCAAGGAGGTATGGGAAGTCACTTAGCCACACTCCCCTGCTCCCCTCAAGTGTTTGTGTCTAGACATAAGAAACACCAGCAGCTCTGACCTGGGCAGTCCTCTGGGGAAGATGCAGCCACTCCTGCTCTTGTTGATCTTTCTTCTGTCCCCTTCCCGCCTCCTAGGTAGGACTGGTAAGTGACCATCCCCATTCCAGAGATCTGAGGCCCCCGCCTCTCCCAACACCCAACAAATCCCCTATCCTTCTGACCCTTCTGTCCATCATAGGCAGGGACTTCCCCTCCATTTGCACCCAGGAACTTCCTGAATGCCTGGTCCCATCCCACAGATTAACAAGTCTGATGCTAGATAGATACTCAACAAGGATGGCTATGAGGAAGGTGTGCACTCAAAGGTCTAGCAGTTGTTAGCCACTTTCTTATCACCTAGAAAATGAGTTTTCCAGTAAAGGGCATTTGGCAAATGATGTGGAGCTACAAAAAACAAGTTTTCCTTTTTTTGTTTTTGTTTTGTTTTGAGGATATTTTTTTATTAATCCTCACGCAAGGATACTTTTTCATTGATTTTTTTTAGAAAGAGTGGGAGGGAGAAGGGAGGCAGAGAGAGAAAAACATTGATATGAAAGAGACACATCAATTGGTTGCCTCCTGCATGTGCCTGACCAAGGCCAGGGATGGAGCCTGCAACCGAGATAAGTGCACTTGACCGGAATTAAATCCAGGATTCTTCAGACATTGGACTGACGCTCTATCTTTCCATTGAGCCAAATCAGCTAGGGCAGTGGTCGGCAAACTACAGCTCTGTTGACTAATGAGTTTGCCGACCACTGGGCTAGGCCCGCTAGGGTAGTAGTCAGCAAACCACAGTTCGTGAGCCACATGAGGCTCTTTGGCCCCTTGAGTATGACTCTTCCATGGCCTGGGCGAGTCTATTTTGAAGAAGTGGTGTTAGAAGTGTAAGTTTAAAAATTTTGGCTCTCAAAATAAACTTCAATTGTTGTACTGTTGATATTTGGCTCTGTTGACTAATGAGTTTGCCGACCACTGCTCCAGGGCATACAAAAGACAAGTTATTAAAATCCCTCACTACACCTGGTCTTTTCCTCATCTTGAAAGTGAATGCAGGCCATGCTCAAGAGAGGAGCCAGATGTGACTGATCTGAGATGTGGCTAGAAAATTGCACACAAGCACCTGGCTGCCTTTGGCTCTGCTCATCCTGAACCGCCCATGTACAGCCCCATCTCCTCTGCTTCCCAGGCCCTATTCCTCCATTCTCTCTAGCTGTGCCCTCTCCCCATCCCTGTGGCCTTGAATCCCATCAGACATCAGGCAAAATCTAATTGGAGTCCATCCATTCATGCAGCCAACAAATGTTTACTGAGAATCTAGGATGTATTAAGCACTAGGACAAGAGAAGTTTAGAAAATCTGACTCCAGGAGCTCATGGGTAGACTATTAGAAACAGCACAAATCAGGTGTCAACACAGGCTCACAGCATTAGGGAGAATGAGTCCTGTTCCACCACTCCTGACTACAGACACTGCCAGTCACCTACCTTCAAGCCTTAACCTTCAGGGGAGATTACTGGGGGACATAAAGCAAAGCCCCACTCCCATTCCTACATGGCCTTCATTCACATTCAAGATGAGAAGGAGATGTTGTGTATCCTTGTGTGAGTGAACTTGGTCCTAACAGCTGGTCATTCCCGAGACCACTACAGGGACCCTATCCTTTCCTCACAATCTGGAGGGCAGCTCCCCAGGCTCCTAGTAACTCAAGCCAATGAGAGCTCATCAGAGAAGCCCTCTGAGATCATGACTGGGGCAATGAAAGGCTGGGAAATAGGTAAGATTTGAGCTCAGAGGTGACAGCAAAGTGACATAGTTAAGAAGAGAGGGAGGGACTATACCGGGCAAATAAAGCAACGGTGAACCAGGGATGCATGCATTCAGGTCAAAATACAAACTCAAGCAATTTTGTGATATTTCCTAAGTGCATGAGAGTAAGCTCCAAGCTCCCTAACCTCAGTGTCGTTGAGAAGCTGCGACACTCAGCAACTGTCTTCCTGCAGCCTCCATTTCCTCTAGCTGCAGCCCTCCCTCAGCTGTCACCTGTCTTCATGACTCCAGGGCTATATCTCCTATGACTCTCCCTCCTGCCCCACTCACAACTCTGCTCTCCGTGCAGGTCAATCAGTGTCTCCCTAGGGGCCCGCATCATCAAGGAGCAGAGGAAGACCTAGCAGGTCATCCTGGTGAAAAGAGCCATCCTCCACCCTCACTACAATCCTAAGAACTTCTCCAAAGACATCATATTACTTCAGGGGACAAAAACTCCTGCTGCTCTTACTCTTAATGAGTCCATATTGTTTCCTCTCAATTGAAGGAAGCACTTCCCTTTCTTCCTTCTCATCCTGGCCACCAAACTATTCCCAGTGATTCAGGTATCCCTCAGTGTCCCAGCCCAGACGCCACTGTCTGTGAAGCCCTTCACTGTCTGTGAAGCTCAGGGGCGAGGATGGGTGAGGCCAGGAGACAAGGGCACTGTGGCCAGCTGAGGGCTCATGGAGATGGCACTATACTAATCACTGCAGGAGGTGGAAATGACCATACACAATGATGGGTAATGAATGTCATGCTTCCCCAGATACTACAGAAAGGTCACCAGACTTGGGAAGGACATCCAGAGAAGAGAAAGACTGGCTTTGGGATCAGATTTCCAACATTTACCTTGATAGGTCCCAGGAGATTGAACTTGAGGAGTAACCATCTCTTCATGCCTCATCCTGAGAGTTTGGACAGCCCAGTCTTTGATGTTTTGAGCTGGGTGAATCAGGGGCGGAAGTAAGGAAGAATCAGTTACCCCCCAGCAGTGTTATCTCCAGAGTATCCCTGGGTATTGGAAAGAAAATCTAGGCATGGCTCAAGGTGGAAAAACAGTCAACATCAATCTGGAGCCCTGGGACCAAAGGAGGCAACAAGCTGGCCCTGGCCCAGAGCCTCCCACAGCCCCAAACACAGACCACTCGCCCCTATGCAGCCAGGAGGGCAGGACCCCGAGAAGACCAGCTGAGTTTTTCCTCTTTCTACTCACAGGGAGACGGCGGGGCCTTCTCACATGTAAAAACAGGCCCAGGATATTTTCTTCTGTGGAGAAAAGAACCTCCTAGAGTCTTCATGAACATCTCAGACTTCCTCCCCTGGATACAGAGAACAGTGAAGAGCCTCTAACAGCATGCGTGAGACTGGCCTTCCTCTTGGCTTCACCATCCATCTGTGGGCAGTGTGGAGTACAGGGCCATAATAAACACATCTCTAAAGCCAATGCCACAGAAGTCTTATTCAGTGATCCCCTTTCAATAGTCAACAACACTGCTCCACGCGCCCTCTGCTGGCAATTCTGGGCTTGCTTCCTCCTTTCTCCCCGCAGCCTCCATCCTCCCTAAACCCCATTCAGTATAGTTTCTCAACCACTTTGCAAGCACACCTCTCTGATGCTTAACCCTCTGGAAGGCCTGATTCTAAGTTCCATTATTAAAAAAAAAAATTATCTCCCAAGAAATGGTCCTCTTTAGCCCTCAGAAATTTCATATCTTCTTTAAGCCAAATACTATCATTAACTCCCACTCCCCCAACAAGATGGCTGAAGGAGAATAAACTCCAGGACCCAGAGGCCAGAAGGCCATGACATGGGCACTGTTTCCTATTTCCGGGGCCTCTCTGTCCAGTGGGAGCAGGAGTCTCAGGAGGCTCAGTGCTCCTATGATGGCCCTCAGCCTACTCAGGTCCCAATTCCCTGCCCGGCCCTGGGACAACACTGAGCTCAGTAAGCCTCTCTCCTCCTTGGCTGACCTTCCCAGCTTTGTTTTCCACCCAAGTGCCCGGACACCAGATTCTTCCACCACCACCACCCCCCACCCAGACCATCTATTTTGAGCCAGCCTCTCTCACACCTACCTAACACAGTTCTGAATATCCAGCATGAATTCTCCTCTATTGCTTCCTCACCAGACCTGAACTGCCAGCCCACCTGATACTTATCAGAAGAGCCAGAATCTACTATACACCTGGGCAAGACCAGCTCAGTGCCTTCTAGCCCAAAAATCCCCCAAGAGCTCAGTCCTTTCAGCCTGGTCTGGCCACGGGTCCTGCCTCCCCCTACTGGCAACCTGGGTTATGGCACTTTGTGAGCCAGAGGGCTCCAAACTGCATGGCTGCAAAGTACCACTTTGCCATCCAACAATAGACCGAATGTCCTTCTATCTTCGTGGCAGGAACAAACAGGCTTTGTCCTGGCCATTGGGACACTTGCCGTGATGAGAAATTTCCTCTAAATTTTTTTGGTTCCTCTCCTCCACCAAGCAGATCGGTTTAGCACAGATAGGTCTATATTTGGAATCCACAGGAAATTTTATCTTAAAAATAATTAAATTCTCAGTATTTTCTCTTTATTGCACATACAATTTCACATGCCTGATCGTGTTTGATTCCAGAATGACAGTGTGAAATGGATGCCTACGTGTCCTGAGTTTTCCAGTCCACTCAGTGGAGTCCATGTCAGGTGCTGAGGGAGGAGGCAGCTACGGCAGCCTTATCTTTACTTACAGAACATGTAGGGGGCATTAGACTCAACCCGAAAACCCACAAAATGCCACATTTCAAGTGCAAGGCAGTTCCTTGTGACCCAGATGACCCTATTTCAGAGTCCTGTATCCTCCAAACAGCACCACCAATGGCTGGTGTGACGGAACACAACAAATTCACAACAGCTGCACAAACAGGAGTCAAGTGGGACCCACATTGAAAGGAAAAACAACTTCCTTAAAAAGAATAGCAAATCAGTCACAAGGATCTGAGGAACAAAACCCAGCACATTTAAGTGTAAGCTGGAAAGCAAATAAAACTCATTTTTTCACACTAGACCATCCTATGTGTGCCAGATGCCCAGGGTCAGCCCAGTGAGAGAAGAGCTGCTGCATGCACATGTAAGATGGGCAGGTGAAGGGTAGACTGTGCAGGAGCTAAGGGGCCACTTCAATCAAACAGGCCCCCAGGAGGAACCATCACACAAAAGAAATGGAGCCCCCAGACAGTCAGCCATGAGGAGCTCCCTGGGGCCCAGGTGTAAGGCAGAGCCAGCAGCAAAGAGTCCACGAGTACCAACCCCAAAGGCAAAGTGTGTGCCTTGAAGGACTGTGCCTGCTGGGTCTTCCTTCCCCTGACACCTGATGAGAGTACTTGACACAGGATGATGTACATTAGGAAGAAAAAATATTATAATGACTGAACATACTGAGGACAGGGCTGCTCTTGACAGTACATGTTTCCCTAAAATGATTTCTAAGTATATTTGAATTTAATCCTCCCTGTTTGAGGTAATGATTTTTATTTCTAGAACCCTTATTCTATGGAAGATTTAAAGTGTGTGTGTGTGTGTGTGTGTGTGTGTACATACGCGCGCATGCACGTGAATACAGAAGGAGTTATTCATAAAGGTTACTTACCACATGATCTTTATATATAAAAACCTAAGCAACCAAACAACCTGAACAACCAGAACCCCTGGAATGACCAGTCACTGTGATGCACATTGACTCCCAGGGGGCAGATGCTCAATGCAGGAGCTGTCCCTTGATGGTCACTGAGCTCTCACAGCAGGAGTGCCACTCAGCTGACAGACCCATCCCAGCAATCCACAGGCCTGGTGGCAGCCATTCCCTCAGTAATCCTGCAGGTCCAATCTCTGGAGAACATGCCAAGCACCTATGAACCAGAACCACCAGCACAATCCCTCCTGGAACTCAGCCTCAGGCACAACAGCCACTTCCCCTCCTTAGATGCTCCACAAGGAAGAAAGAATATAAAAATGACTGCCAGGCTCCCAAAAACTAGTGCAAATGTCAGCAGGATAGATCCAGATCCTGGGCCTGCAAGGGCATCCCACCGCCTGCCCAGAGGGCTGATTGTGTCTCAGCCTCCATCACCCACCTCAGGACCCCACCCATGCATGAATTTCATGTACCAGGCCTCTAGTTATTTAATAATAGACTCTAAATTGGAATCAGTATAGGGAACTGGTAAAATATGGCATATCATATTATGTATGTACTAGATGCCCAGTGCATGAAAATGCAAGCACTGGAGGGAGAAGTCCCTCAGCCCAGCCTGCCCCCTCTCACAGTCCTGGAGCCCTCAGAGGTGGGAGGCAACCCAGCGATCATGGGAAGGAGACGCCCCATCACGCTTCTGCTGCTGCCACTGCCAGCAGCACAAGCCTCAGGCAGCCCTGGTTACCTGAATCTCGGGCTGACCATGGGCATCTGGGTAGCTGCCATCCAAGGTTTGCCTGCACCTCAGGCCAGCCCTGGGCAGCTGAGCATCCACCATTTGAGGCTTGGCTACACCTCAGACCTGCCCTGGGCAGCTGGGGAGCTGAGGGGACTGGGAGACTCTGGAGGCAGGTGCCCAGAGCAACTGAGGGGACTGGGCACCACCATCTTGTGGCTGTAGGCACTGCCATCTTTAAGGGCAGAGCAGTCAATTAGCATATTCTCTCCTTCTTGGCTATGGGCACTGCCATCTTTGAGAGTGGGGCAGTCAATTAGCATATTCCCTCTTTATTAGATAGGATTATGCAAGCCTTCACAGCTGTATTATCCACTGCACTAGAGAATTGGGCTAAGGAAATTTTTAAAAAAAATAAAACTAGGCTAAGAATATTAACTAAAGAAAAACTAAATAAACATTGGAAAAATCAAAGCACACCAACTAATCAAAGCAAATTAAAATAGTAATAATTTTTTACTTTTCTGATTAGGAAGAATTTGCAAAAGTAATTACACTCAAATTCAGTTGGGCATTGAGAAAATGGCATTTTCATACCTTGTACATAAATCTCCTTTTTAAAAAAAAAGTATAAAAGGAGTCTTTTATCTAGCTATCAACCACACCAAGAAATTTGGGTAAGATTATTTCTTATAGATTTGTTTAAAAATCAAATCTTAGGAACAATGTCAATGTCTAGCACTAATTTGGGAATTCACTTAAAAAGTTACATATGAACCTGGCCGGTGTTGCTCGGTGGCTGAGTGTCAATCCATGAACCAGGAGGCCACAGTTCAATTCCCAGGGAGGGCACATGCCCAGGTTGCTGGCTCGATCCCTAGTAGGGAGTGTGCAGGAGGCAGCCAATGGATGATTCTCTTTCATCATGGATGTTTCTATCTCTCTATCCCTCTCCCTTCCTCTCTCTGAAAGTCAATAAAAGCCTTTTTTAAATTACATATGATTAAACACTATGGAACTTATAAAGTTATGACATAAATTACATTTTATGGTAGGGAAGAATGGTATATTTAAGGCAAAAGCAGGTTAGACATCGGTATACAGTCATAGGTCACTCAACAACAGGGATACATTCTGAGATTTTGTGATCATAGGTACACTTACACAAACCTTGCCCACCATACACCTCACAAAACACAACAATGAATAAAGCACCAGAAGAAAGGATGCAGTCGAGAGATGTGGTACATGTGAGATGTATAAGGCTGCGGGCCTAACATGCATACTGTTTTATAGCAAACTTTTTTTAAAGGTAGAAAGAGCACACTCAAAAAATATGACTATCCTGAGCTTCCAAAATGTCCTTCAAAGAGTGATATGAAGGCAGCTCTGAGGATGTCCATGATCCCTTAGAAGTACAGGGTCTCCCGCTGAGCCAAGGGCAGCTACATGATGGTTGACTAGAGCCGCATCAAAGGGGAAGTGACCCAGCATCAGCTGGCAACTGCTTTCCCAGAAGATCTGCATTGTTGGTGGCATGTGAGCCCCAGGGAGGAGTTGAGAAACAGCCTATGTTAATGTCCCAACATCCCAGAGGAGAAAAAAATTGTAACTGACAAAAAATGTAATGAATTAGTCCAAAATAGAAGTAAACAGCTATGGGTATTGTAAAGCATATCACCATCTTACTAGTACAAATATTACAATTTTATTAAAATAAAAGAAACATTCAAAACTTGCCTGCCACATCTACTCTCATACTGCTCCTCCCATCCAATATTTTCTCTATCTTCATTCTTTGACAGACTTTAAAAAAAAATTTATTGCAAAATATACAGATATGAAAGTGCACAAACATAAAGCTACAGTTTAAAGAATTATTATAAGGCAATCACTACAATTAATGTCAAATAGACTATGTAACATTCCAGAAATTCCCCATATGTCTCCCCCTGGTCAAAATACCCTCTCTGCTCTCCAACCCAACTTAGCCAACTGTATTATTCTGCAATACTCTACCGGGTCTCACTCTCAGAGTTGAATGAGTGCCTTCAGATCTTTGGATTTATGTTATTATAGGGAGCACAGCAAGGATGTACCTTCTAAATCATCCCCATCCCTGGATAGAGAATGGGGATTTGGATGATGGGTCTCATATCCTGGATGAAATAGGATCTTATAAGTTTCAAGCCAGCTTCTCACAGCTCTCAACAGAATCAAACCACCAGGCCTTGCCTGCATACAGAGAATCTTCTGAGACACAAAGGTATCACCTTGAGGAGGAAGCAGCAAACAGAAGACCTCAACTGTCCTAACTTTTACTGAGAGTTCCTTCAGCCTCAAGTGACCTAAGAAAGTTGCCATCAGGGTCACAGCCTTGTTCTTCCATTTTCCTTCTCTGCCAGCACCCTCCACCCACCCAGCAGAGAGAGCCTCTCAATCTGCCTTGACAGCTTCTAGAAAGAGGTGGGAGCAGCTAGGGTTTCAGCTGGTGACCAAGGCCCAAAGGGTGAATTCAGGCAGACTTCAATACCAAAGGGATAGGAAATGAGGTAGTAGGCAGCTAGCAGCTTCTGTGCCTTCTGGGATATTATTGAATTAGATGGGTTTAGGGTCCTGGGATGCCATGCCCAAAGCTTCTCTCCTTGTGCCCAGGTTCTACTGAACATGACTCAGCAGCTATGGGAGATCCAGTATTGCTTCCCCCAGGTCACTAACAGTTTGTGGATGAACCTCCTGGCCAGCCAAGGGTGATGAAACCTATTATACTAACAGAAAAAGTGGAATGGGAACCCTCAGGTCCCCACCCTACCCTTCCTTCCTCTCTTGGGGATTAAAAGCCTGGCAGGAGGAAGCACCAGCAGCAACTGACTGGTCAGCCTTCCTGGGAAGATGCAGCAACTCCTGCTCCTGGTGGCCTTTCTCCTACCCGCAGGGGCTGGGGCAGGTGAGTGACCATCCAAACCCGCAGAAGCCTAATCCTATTCCATAGACTCTAGGCCCACACTGGCCTAGGCACTTCCTCACTGTGTGTCATTGGGCACAGTATCTGCATTCACAGTTCCCAGATATCATACCTAATAATAGACAAACGTGTAAATTGACTGTACCTCCACTACGCCCACAGCCAATCAGAGTGGTATACAAATTAACCCAACAAAGATGGAGTTCAATTTGCATACATAGGCGCCCAGCAGCCTGGGTCCAGGGAACTTTCTCAACACCCAGGTCACTCCAAGGTAGGCTCCCAATGGGTCCTGAGCAACCTGGGAAGAGCCTGAGCCAGGGGCTCCTGGGCAGGGGCAGAGCCGGCAATCAGAAGGAGCTGGGGGTCACCTGCCCAAGCCCCAGCCAGAGGCTTAGGGACTGGGCAGGGGCAGAGCCAGAGATAGGAGAGAGCTGGGGTTTCCCTGTTCAGGCCCAAGCCCCAGCCAGAGGCTTGAGGCCTGGGCAGGGGTAGAGCTGGGCAATCGGGTGATCAGAAGGAGCTGGGGGTTCCCTGTCTGTGCCCCAAGCCCCGGCCAGAGTCTTGGGCCCTGGGCAGAGGTGGAGCCGGGTGATTGGAGGCATCTGGGGGGCCCCTGTCCAGGCCCCAAGGCTTTAGGCCTTAGCATGGGTGGAGCCAGTAATCACAGGGAGCTAGTGGGTGAGGGGGGCCTGCCCAGTTCACGAGGCTTTAGGCCTTGGAAGGGTGGAGGCAGAGATCGGAAGCCATCAGTGTGAACTACAGAGGAAACACCTTTTCTGACTGCTCATTGGCTAAGCTCCCTGTATACCTCTGGTAATATTCTTAGTAACTTGGGTATAAGAATCCAAAAAGATGATCTAGGGTTTTTCTACCACACTCCTGGAGAAAAAAAAAATGAAGGTCTGTTGCTGGAGAGCTAAGAAATGTCATATCCTGCCCTAGCCAGTTTGGCTCAGTGGATAATGCCTAGGCTTGCCGACCGCAGGGTCCAGTTTGATTCTTATCAAGGGCATGTACCTAGGTTGCAGACTCCACCCTGGCTGGGGCCCAGGTCAAGGCTCCTGCAGGAGGCAACCAATCAAAGTGTTCCTCTCACTTTGATGTTTCTCTCTGTCTTTTCCTTTCTCTTCCACATTCTCTAAAAATCAATGGAAACATATTGTCAGGTGAGGATAAAAGAAAGAAAAGAAAGAAAGAAAGAAAGAAAGAAAGAAAGAAAGAAAGAAAGAAAGAAAGAAAGAAAG
>JAAGEH010000208.1:3437080-3458238 GCA_011751065.1 Lasiurus cinereus | reverse complement strand
AAGAAAGAAAGAAAGAAAGAAAGAAAGAAAGAAAGAAAGAAAGAAAGGTCATATCCTAATGAAAGACACATCTTGAAAATGACTAAAGAAAGTTGTTATTTTTTCATGGTAAAGGGACTGGCGTCCATGTTGATGAAAACACGTTGGTGGCTGCAGTAGCAGGGTGATGGGGCTGGTGCCTTCCCCTGATCAGCTCAGTCACCTCATTAGAACCATCCCCTGAGGGCTCCCAATATGCGAGAGGGAGCAGGTTGGGCTGAAGGACCCCCCTTCTCCACTCCCAGTGCACAAATTTCATGGAATTGCCCCTAGCATATAGAATGTGCTCTGTAACTCTGCTCTATGAATTTTTCTGCAGCCCATATGCCAAAGCCAAGGAGACAAGGATATGCAATAACAGTCCCCTCAGCTCATATATAGACTCCTAAAAAGCAGTTCATGCTGGTCATGAGCTGGACTTAGAAGGATCAAGAAGAGAAAATACCAGGGAACCTCAGGGCTCTGGTTGCAGACAGCAAGTTCTCCCCAACCTGAGAGGCTGAACTGGCCTTGCCTGGAGGCAACGGTTGTTCTTATTTTGGAAAGGAGCAGAGCTAAGTTCTGGGATGGGAACCCAGCAATGTTTCCTGAAAAACCCTGAAGCCTCTCCCATAATGTGGTACCTTATAAGCCCCAATTCTCAATATCTCATCCTAATCTTCCTTTCCCTGCATCATCTCTGTAGCCTCCTCAAATCTAGCCTTTCTGAAGTTATCACGCAAGTGCCCTAACCCTTGGTTCAGCGAGAAGAGAGATAAGTGCTGAATACTTCCTTCCAGGGGAGATCATCGGAGGCCAAGAGGCCCGGCCTCATTCCCACCCTTATATGGCATACCTCCTGATACAATCTCCAGGGAGACAGAGCACTTGTGGGGGGTTCCTGGTGCGAGAAGACTTTGTGATGACAGCAGCTCACTGCTGGGGAAGGTGAGCAACTAAGGAGCTCTCCAGTGGCCATTAGGCAGGCTCAGGAATTAGTGTTCATGAGAACATATGGCTGAAAGCAAGGTTCTAGCAATGGAGGAGGGGGGCGGGTGAGAAGAGGTTGGGGAAATCCTGGGAGATAGGTAACAGGCTAGTATAAATTCTGGAAGAGAAAATGGCACAAAAAGCATGCATTAAAACTCAAATATGACTTCAAGCTATTTATTAATTTATCCTATTTATCAATTTATCCTTAAGGTCACTGTGTCCCCTACCACTCCCAGTCTAAGGCTTTGGAGAAGCAGAGGACACAAAGATCTCAACCCCAGAGACTTCCTGTCCCCTTACTTCCTTCAGCTGCAGTTTTGCTGCCCTGAGCTCTCACCTGCCCTGCACAGCTGGTGGACTTCAGCACATGCAGCTCATAGCTACCCCTAAGCCACCATTTCTTTTCAGAACTATAAATGTCATCCTGGGGGCCCACAATATCAGGAGACAGGAAAGGACCCAACAGCGCATGTCTGTGCTCAGAGCCATCCGCCACCCTGGATATAGTGAGCAAAGACTCCTGAATGACATCATGTTACTGCAGGTACCACCTGTCTGACCCTCTGGGCCTCTACCTGAGCTGGCTCCATCCCAGCATGGGGGCTTCAGGGAGGAGGAAGCAGAGGCAGAGTCCCAGGGGTGGTGGGTGAGGGTTGCATAGACATTCCCTGAGTGCCTGCACCCTTTCCGCCAGCTGGAAAATAGAGCCAGACAAAATCGATTTGTGAGGCCAGTGGCTCTGCCTCAGTCCCAGATCAGACTGAGTCCTGGGTCCTTGTGCACTGTGGCTGGCTGGGGCCTAGTCAGCCAGAACAGGAGAACAGACACACTTCAGGATGTGCAGCTCAGAGTGCAGACGGATCAGGAGTGCAGCCGGCGCTTTGATACCTTCAACGGCCAAACACAAATTTGTGTAGGCAACCGGAGGGAGAGGAAGTCTGCCTTCCTGGTAAGGCCACTGGCATCTGCCACACTACCTGAGACAGAGGGGATGGGCAAACAGGGCAGTGAAAACAGACTATATCCCCACAACCTGTCTTGGGGGGGCGCGCACCAGCGTATAGTACGGGGGGGGGGGGGGCGGGCAGTTCTCATCAACCCAGTCTCTGGGGGTAGGGGAGGAGCATGTGACACACAATGGATACACATGCAGTGTTTTCATGGGAAAGGGCAAAGTACCTTAACTTGGGTTAAGCTAGAGACAGTCACCACAGCCAAGGTGGAAGCCTAATCAATGAGGGATCCAGGAGCTTCTGTACCTGCACCAGCCCCCCTCCTCTGAGGGCCAGACCTCAGGGCCCCAAGTATGGAAGGTATGAAGTGCTTCGGGGTTCTGGCTTAGTGTCCTTCCTTCCATTACCCACAGGGGGACTCTGGAGGCCCGATGGTGTGCAACAATGTGGCCCAGGGCATTGTCTCCTATGGAACTAATAACGGGACTCCTCCAGGAGTCTTCACCAGGGTTTCCAGCTTCCTGTCCTGGATAAATAGAACAATGAGACACTTCACACAGCAGGGGAATCAAACTGAGACAACCTGTGACTGACTTTCTTCTCTGGGACAGCCAGGGTTGGCATCCTATCTAATAAAAGAGTAATAAGCAAATTGACTGTCACTCCAACACATAAGATGGCTGCCCCTATGTGGATACAAGATGGCCTGCAGGGGAGAGCAGTTGGGAGGGACCAGGTCTGCAATGGAGGGCAGTTGTGAGCAATCAGGCCAGCAGGGGAGGGCAGTTAGGGGCAAATAGACTGGCAGGGGAGCAGTTAGGCCTCAATCGGACTGGCAGAGGAGTGGTTAGGAGCAATCAGGAAGGCAGGCAGGTGAGCTGTTGGGAGCCAGAAGTCCTGGATTATGAGAGGGATGTCCAGCTGCCCTAATAGGATCGGGCCTAAACAGGCACTTGGACATCCCTCAAGGGGTCCCAGATTGGAGAGGGTGCAGGCTGGGCTGAGGGACACACACTCCCCCATGCAAGAATATCATGCACCGGGCCTCTAGTAACTTAATAAATGACCATATCTAGAGTCAAAATAACTGACTTTGCATCATTCTGTACAAAACAAATGTATCCAGAACTGGGTCTGAGCTCCTTCACGAAAATGGGGTCTTTCCCTCAGGGAAAAGGAACCTCCCACAATCCATCCTGGTGGACAGGATGAGCTACTTCCCAGCCACCCATTCCCCTTCTCTCCTCCCCACACAGCTTTGGGGAACATGTTCAAAAGGGATAGAGAGGCCTGGACATTTCTTCCTCTACCTTTCCTACAAAACTCACTATCCTGAAAAGAATGGTGGATGCAATGGAAATATAAGGGCATTGGTGATGGTTGCAAAACAATGGGGATGATTTAATGCCACTGAACTGTACACCTAAAAAATGGTTAACAGGTAAACTTCTATGTTATGTATACTTTGCCACAATTTAAAAAGTAAGTTGTGATACAAAAGGGACAAATCTCTAATGATGGTAGACTTGATTGGAAAAAGTGGGCAGCAACCTCTTCTGCCATGACCAGCAATGTTGGAGCTACTTTTCCCTTCTGAGTTCTCAGATTTCTGAGTCAAGAATAAGAGGCACCTCATCTAGCTAACATCACAGATCCCAGAAGTAGCTCCATCCCAGCATTTTCCTCCTGTGAGCATGACACTAAAAGCAATAGCAAATTACAAACTTATTAAAAATAACCTCACAAAAGCAGCCAAGCTTCTGTCCCAACACATGGCTAAGGTGAGGCACAGATGCCTTCTGCCCTTGGTCAGAGAAACAGAATTGTGATCAGCAGGTGTGAGGTCAGGTGAGACAGGGTTAAAGTGGGGAGGAAGGAGACCAGAGAGAGGCAACTGTCTGCCAATATTAACTGGGTCCATGTGGAAACTTGGGAGAATAGGGGCCTGAGCAATGTGCGGTGTGGGGAGGAGGAGTGTAACCCAAAGGAGCATCCCAATAGCTCAGAGGAAATAATCTATCAGAAAAATGTGATATCATAGGCAAATGTACAAGAAATTAGCTACGGAATTGCTACAACTCATGGTTCTATGTGTCAAGATTCACTCAAATAAACATTTGCTTTGGGCCAAAGGTACATCCTCTCATCTTTGATATTCTATGCTTCTAAAACTTCATAAATATTATTTAATAGGTACTTGATATCACACATTTATTTGATAAATCACTACAACATTGCAGAACATACTTGTGGTTTCCAAAGGTCAGAAAGCAATGACAGACCCTCGAAGGAACTGTCAGGCATGGGATAAAGAATGAAAATGAGAAGACACTTCACCTATTCCACCTTTGGGGAAGACTGTCCAAAAGATGCAGAAGCAGCAGAAGCATTTTGTCCAGTTGGAGATAAGATTTCAGAAGTCTTCTTCTACCCATTTTATAAAAGAACAAAGAGAAGTCATCCAACTCTTAAGCTGATTGCTTGTATTAAAAGTAGAATCATTCCTCCAAAATCCCTCAAGTACCTCTGTGAGGAAAACTGTGTGAGCAATGAAGCCCAGTTGCTCACCAGGGACAAGGAGCCTTGGGGACAGAATCTTTGCATACATTAGGCACCAGATTACTTGGAATGGAGGACAGAGGTGACCTGAGTGTGAAAAGCCACACAGCTAGCGTGGCTTTCAGGTTCAAAGGCTTGGAGAAAAAGTTGACACACAAATTGAAACACAAGACAAGAAATAATAATTTTGAAATTATGGGGGAAGCCAGGGAAAACTTAACTGTAATAGTCACATTCCCCTGAGTCTTTGTTCCCAGATCCTTTTTATTTACTAAAATACACAATTGCCTTTTAGGAATGCAAACAGACATATCAAAGGTGATTGTTAGGTAGACTGTAAGATTATCAGGTTAGGGGGGAGTTTGCTTTAGGCCACTGAGTCAGCAGTAGGTAATAAAATGCAAATATTCACCCTGTAAATATCAAATGAGCCCAGGTCAGCCTTCTGACGGACTTCTCCCATTTATATTAATTACTGTTGATCTTGGTTTCCAGCACCTGAGAAACTCAAAGTGAGTGGCAAATCTGTTTTTTCCTCTTTCAGTCTCTACCTTCATGCCCCCCAACTACTTTAATATTAGGGTCTTTTAAATCTTTGAAATATCAACAATTCAAAAATAACATTAGCTTTAGTAGGATGACCAGAAACTACAAAGTTAACTCAAGTGCATTTATCTATCAAACCCCTTCTCTCAAAATCTCATTCTGTCATTTCCTTATCTTTCTAGTACTCTCATCAACATCCCACCTCCACTTCATCCCCCATATCTGATCCTCACCCCAATCTCCAACAGTTTACAGTTGCCTGAAACAACCAAGAACTTGATGGATGACTGGGCTCTTGGCTAGTGTATTTTAGGAGAGATCAGTATTTGGCACTTTTGCATTTATACCCCCTAATAATGGGGCTAGCAAAAAAAAAAAATGAAGTTCTACAGAGAGTAGGATTGGATAGCTGCAGGCTCCTCCCCAGCCCCGGCCCTGGTCGGAGCTTGCACAGGAGCCAACCAATCAATGAGTTTTTCTCACATTGATGTTTCTCTCTGTCTTTTCCTCTCTCTTCCATTCTCTAAAAAGCAATGAAAAAAAAGAAAAAGAAAAAGAAAATGAGGGCTATAATTCCTCATTCTCCAAGCTAAGAGAGGTTATCTGTCCCAGATGCTATTGTCTGAGCCAAGAATGAAAGAGCTCATTTCCTAGATGTCACCTTCTCCCTGTGCCCACTCTCATGAGCCTCTCATCTCTACCAGGGCAGATACTCAGAACCTAACCAAGCCATTAAAGTGGTGCCTCAGTACTTCACCCACGGCCCTACTAGAGACTGGCTCCCACCCAGTCTCCTCCAGTTCATTGCCCCCTCTCACTCTGATTCCTAGTCCTTTGTACTCTTCCCTCTTTATCCTGAGGGTAAATGCCCTGGAATGGTAAATTGTGTTGGGGTTCAGATTTCATTGGGCTTGCTCCTCTCCAGCTGCTAGACAAAGCACTTTTTTTAAAAAATATATTTTTTACAGAGAGGAAGGGAGAAAGATAGTTAGAAACATCAATAAGAGAGAAACATCGATCATCTGCATCCTGCACGCCCTCTACTGAGGATGTGCCCAAAACCAAGGTACATTCCCTTGAAGGAATCAAACCTGGGATCTCTATCCATTGAGCCAAACCGGTTCTTCACATAAGCATTTATGGGTTCTTTACTACCTGCCTGACTCAAGATGGGGGGAAAGAAGCCAAAGTGTTCTGCTCAATGAGCTCAAATCGTTCAGGTCTTAGATGAGACCCTTCCTGGAAGTAAACAGGACACAGAGGTGAGAAGCTAGGGAACAAAGAAGCAACCTGGGTAGGTCAGAGAGAGTAATTTCCAGGTCTTCTAGGACAGTCTATATCGAGCTTTTTCCCTTAACATGGATTTGAAGTGTTGTTTGATTCAGAACAAGGGCTGAGCTCCTCCTCTGTACAAGAAGAAAACTGAGAACTAAGCAGCGCTACAAGTCATGCTGCAGCCTGCCTTGCTGCCCACAGAAGCCTGAAGACCACTACCGACTACACCAGCCTCTGGTCATCCACTGTCTCAGGCCACCAGGCAGTGCCTATGAGCAGAGATACAGGGCAATTTTCTCTTTCAGGGGAGATTAAATGGGGCAGAGAGGCCAATCTGCACTTCAACCCTACATGGCATCTGTATGTTTCTATCATAACAAACAAGGCTGGAGCAGATGTGGAGTTTCCTGATAGGAAATGACTTCATGCTGGCAGTGGCTCACTACAGTGGAAGATGAGAAACACCAATAAGTCCTTTCTTTCTGCGGACCTCTGGTACCATCCCAGGGCCTGTAAATCAGGAAGATCTTTGAATATACAGAGCCAATGTCTAGTCAGAGGAGCCATTTGATCTGCCAGGGTGCCAGGGCAAAGTGAGTGTGGATACAGGGGTGGAGTGTGTAGAGAGAGGCCTGGGTGACAAGACAGACTGCTGAAGAACTAGGCCTGGGTCACCACTGCAAATCAAAGAAAGGCTACAGTGTCCACTTTTCCCTGCTCCTAATACAGCTCACTGCCCGTCTGCCTTAGACCTGCCTTTTAGGGATTGAGTTATAGTTCCTGTGACTTGTCCTATCCCCCTTTCCTTTACAGCAAAAATGGGAAACCTCCCTGGTTCTACACTAGGATATGGAGCTTTCCCCACTGAATAAAAAGAAAAAATACTTCCAACTGTAGAGACAGACTGAGGCAATCCAGGATTGACTCCACCATCATCACTCTGGGGCAAGCCGGAACTACAATGGGAGCAGGAGGGGTTCTACCAGAGACTTAATAAGTTTTCATTTCTAGAGTATAAATCACTGGTTCCTTCTTTATTCACTAAATAGCCTATAGCTAATTGAGTGAATTTTTCTATAATCTCTAAATCTTTTTTAAAAGATTGGATTCAAGAATGTAGCCTCGTATTTCAAACACCCACCTTGCAGAAGTCTAGACTGAAAAGAAGTGGTTTGCTGAATGTCATTGATGAGTGTGTTAAGACTATGGAAAAGTTTGTATGTTAAAAGTAATTTATATTCATTTTAGAAATGTAGTTAATCCAGAACACACAAATAAGAAAATGAAAATTACTGAGAATTCCACCACCCAGAGATAATCATCACTTTTGCATCTAATCATGTGTTTTTCTTTATGTTCATAAGGTACTACTTCTTGCACAGAATTGGGATTGGGCTGTTTGGAACTCATAGTGCCTTCCTTTCCATTACTCTGTCTTCTGCCATCACACTGATGAGTGTTGGGATATTCTGTTTGCAAATGATGTAACTTCTAGACCCAGGGACATCAGAGACAAGATTCTCTAGACCCTGGACCAGCAAAATGTCACCCATAATATAAAAGGGGGGACATCCAGCAGATGACCTGTGCTCAAAGCCTTCCCTCACAAGGATTATAATTATAATTCGAAGGACAACCACATCTGAACCACTACTGAAGGTACCACCTTGCTGAATTTCAGGTGCACTTGTACAAGATCAAAGAACTTCTCCAAGGACATCACGTTACTTCAGGTAAGGACCCAGCTGCTCTTGCTCTCCTGGGTCCTCATTATTTCTCCTTCCACCAAGACCTATTCCATCTTCCCTCCTCCCTATCCCAGCCACGTAACCACTGCCAGTGGCTCAAGGAGAAGAAAGACAGTGCAGCCCCATTTCAGTGTCCAGACCCAGAGGCCACTGGCAGACCTGGGTTCTTTCCCCATTAGCAGTTGAGAAAGGCCACAAGACCAAAGGAATGCATAGTTCCTGCCCGCCCACCCCCTCACCCCCCGCCTGTTCAGGGTTAGACCACGGTAAGCCCAGGAGAGAAGTATGGGCAACTTCAGACACTCTGCAGGAGGTGGAGCTGACCGAATAGGAGGACCCTGAGTATGAATCCCACTTCGCTAGATGCTAAAGATTTGTGTAGGGGACACAAGGAAGATGAAGACCAGCTTCAAAATCAGGTCAGGTTTCCAGCTTTTACCTAGACAGGTCGCAAAAGAGAAACTTGGGGAGCTCTAGGATATGGAAGTGACCATACCTTCATGTCTCAGCCTAAGAACTAGCACAGCCTGGGTCCAAGAATCTAGTATTTTTTTAAATATATTTTTTATTGATTTCAAAAAGGGAGAGATAGAAGCATCAGTGATGAGAAAGAATCATTGATCAGTTGCCTCTTGCACAGGTCCCACTGGGGATCGAATCCACAACCCGGACATGGGCCCTTTGGGGAATTGAATTGTAACCTCCTGGTTCATAGGTCGGTGCTTAACCACTGAGCAACGTTGGCCAGGCAAGAATTTAGTCTTTCTTGGAGGGTTAGGAAGGATCAGCCATCCCCACAGCACAGTGAAATTAAAGCAATTTGAAGATCTGCAGGTCCTTCAGTTTCCAGTCCACTCAGTGGAGTCCATGTCAGGCGCTGAGGGAGAAGGCAGCCAGGGTAGCCTTATCATTACTTACAGAACATGTAGGGGGCATTAAACTCAGCCCACAAACCCACAAAAGGCCACATTTCAAGAGCAAGGCAGTTCCTTGTGACCCAGATGACTCTATTTCAGAGTCCTGTATCCTCCAAACTGCAAAACACAAAAAATTCACAACAGCTGCACAAACAAGGAATCAAGTGGAACCACATCGAAAGGAAAAATAACTTTCTTAAAAAGAATAGCAAGTGAGGACAAAGCCCAGCACATTTAAGTGTAAGCTGGAAAGCAAATAAAAGCTCATTTTTCACTAGACCGTCCTACATCCATGTGCCATGTGTTCCCTGGGGCTCCCAGCCCTGGCAGAAGCACAGGTGAGAGAAGAGCTGCTGCATGCACATGTAAGATGGGCAGGTGAAGGGTAGATGGTGCAGAAGCTAAGGAGCCACTTCAATCAAACAGACCCCCAGGAGGAACCATCACACAAAAGAAATGGAGCCCCAGATAGTCAGCCATGAGGAGCTCCCTGGGGCCCTAGGTGTAAGGCAGAGCCAGCATCAGAGAGTCCACGGGTATCCAACCCCAAGGGCAAGGTGTGTGCCTTGCAGGACAGCACCTGGTGGGTGTCTTCCTCTGCATTTGACACAGGATGACTGAGCATCATGAGAACAAGGCTGCTCTTGACAGTACATATTTCCTTAAAATGATTTCTAAATATGTTTACATTTATTTCTCCCTCTTTTGATATAGTAATTTTTATTTCAGAACCCTTATTCTATGGAAGATCTAAAGGGTGTGGTAGGGTTGGGGGGTTACTCACAACAATGTTCATCACACCATTATTTAATAACTAGAAGCCCAGTGTACAAATTCATGCATGGGTGGGGCCCTTCTGGTTGGCCTACAGGGATTGGACCAAAACTCACAACCCAATGCTGCCTGCAGCTCCTACCTGCCGCTCCCACTCATCCCAGCCCCACTGCGCCTGCCACAGGCTCACACCCAATCAGTCCCAATTTGGGGAGGCTCATACTGCTGCAGCAGCACTCACCAGCCATTAGCCCTGTGTCTGGCACCCTCCCAAGGGGAGTGGCCTGTGGGATCAGGCTGAAACTGGCTCTCGGACATTCCCTGAAGGGTCCCAAATTGCAAGAGGGCACAGGCCAGGCTGAGGGACCCCAACGATTTATGATTGGGCTGGGGAGGGACCGTGGAAGGGCTCCAGGGCATGTCTGGCCCATCTTGCTCAGTCCCGATTGGTTGGACCCCAGGGGCAAACTCCTACCTGTTGGAGTGTCTGCCACCTGGTGGTCAGTGCACATCATAGCAAGCAATTGAGCAGTCTTAGCATATCATTAGCACATTATGCTTTGATTGGTTGAACAGTCGACCAGTCTCTGGATGACCAGACACTTAGCATATTAGGCTTTTATTATATAGGATAGACTACAAATTGGAATCATATTAATATCCAAAACAGCAGCACCCGCCCCCCAGCCCAATGTGATGGTACTTCACATTATGTATGTATTAGAGACCCAGTGCACAACATTCATGCACTGAGCCCAGCCTGCATCTTCTCACAGTCCAGGACCCCTCAGGGGATGTCCAATAGCTGGGGAGTGGGTCTAAATTGGTAGTCAAACATCCCCTCAAGGGGTCCTTAACGTGGCTGCAGAGGCAGGAGAGGCTCCCGCCACCACTGCTGCACTAGCCAGCTGACTTTTGGCTGAGTAATGCTCCCCTGTGGGAGCACACTGACCTCCTGCATTGAACATCTGCCCCCTCATGGTCAGTGTTTGTCACAGTAACCGGTAATTCTGCCGTTCGGTCAATTTGCATCTTAGGGTTTTATTATATAGGACTAGAAGCCCAGGGTATGAAATCATGCATGACCCAGACCCGCTGCATGGGCAGAACCCAGACTCCCTCCCACCATGCCACAAGACCGAGACCCACTGCTCTGAGAGACCCATTGATACACCTCCTTGGTGATTGATTATTTGGTCATTCCAGCATTCCAGCGTTATGGCCACTGGACTTTTATAATATAGATTAGGAAAGCCATTCATACCTGTATTACCCACTGCTCCAGAAAACTTGGATAAGGAAATGAAAGAAAGAAAGGAAACTAAGCTTAGAACATTAATAGACAAGTTATAAGAAAAACTGAAGATTTGGGGGAAAGTCAAAGTTTACTAATTAATGTGATTTCAAATAGCAATAATTTTTGTTTACCTGGTTAAGAAGATTTTACAAATAATAATAATACTTAGCTTCAGTATGGCCTTTGAGAAAATAACATTTTCACACCTTGTACACAAAGGTCCTAAAAGTAAAAAAGGCAGTCTTTTACCTAGCCATTAACCACACTAAGAAATGTGGGCAAGATTATTTTTTATACATTTGTTATGTAAGTCAAATCATAGAAACAATACCTATGTCTAGCACAAATTTGGGGATTAGCTTTTTAAATGTTACTTATGATTGAACACTATAGAACCTTTAATGTTAAGACATAGAAGTACAATTTGCCACATAGAAGAATGTTCACCAGGTATGATTAAGTCAAAAGCATATTAGAGAGCATATACAGTCATGCACAGCTTAATGACGGGGATACATCCTGAGAAATGTGTCATTAGGATATTAGTATTAGTATTGGTTTTGTGAACATTAGGGAATGTACTTACACACCCCACAATGGTATAGCCTACTACACACCTAAGCCATATGTCATAGTCAATTGCTCCTAGACTGCAAACCTGTATAGCAAGTTTGCAAGTTTAATCAAGCACAAGAGAAAATGTTGCAATCAAGAGATTTGGTAAACAGAAGATCTATGAGGTTGCTGCGTGCATAATACACATACTGTTTTGCAGTATAAATAGTACACAGTAAAACAAAAATAGAAAGTTCAGAATAGTAAATATACAAACCAGTAACACGTGTTTATTATCATTATCAACTATTATGTGCTGGGAATTGTATGAATTATACTTTTACACGACTGATAGCTAGTAGGTTTGTTTAGATTGGCATCACTACAAACATGTGAGTAATGCCTTGAGTCAGGGTGGCTATAACATCACTAGGCAACAGGAATTTTTCAGCTCCATATAGTCTTATGGGACCACCATTGTATATGTAGTCTGTTGTTGACCAAAACATTAGGGGTCTCATGATTGTAATCAGCAATCAAATTTTTATTATACCCATATTTTCCTTTTAGGTTTTTTTCTTTTTCCTGCATATTCATTTTCCTAATTTTTCTATGTTTATGTATTATTTAGATAACTTAAATGTCTGTTTCTTTAATATGAATGAGATTCTAAAATAATATTCACAAATAGATTTTAATAAAATGAGGCAAAGGTTTATGTTGAATGGTTTAAAGTATAGGATTCAAAACTAAATGTATTGTAAACACACACACATATATATAAATATACATGGAAAAATCTAACATGGAGCCGAAACTGGTTTGGCTCAGTGGATAGAGCATCGGTCTACAGACTGAAAGGTCCCAGGTTCGATTCCGGTCAAGGGCATGTACCTTGGTTGCGGGCACATCCCCAGTAGGGGGCGTGCAGGAGGCAGCTGATCGATGTCTCTCTCTCATCGATGTTTCTAACTCTCTATCCCTTCCCTTCCTCTCTGTAAAAAATCAATAAAATATATTAAAAAAGAAAAATCTAACATGGAAATACAACTGTTAACTGTGGTCAGTTGGGTAGTGGGATTAAAGCTGACATTTTCTTCTACATTTTAATTTATGAAATACTCTAAATTTTATCATTATTAAAGTAAGTTTATTTATTAAAATATTCTATGTCCAAAAAGGCAGACTTAAATAAGTTGATACTATTAAATATAATAGTTAAGCTAACCCTAATGATTCTAACACATAAACTTTAGCATTTCCTTGACTAACACAATAAAAGTATTTCTTATTCACACACGGTCCAAAATGAGCAGTGCCCCTATTTACTTCAAGTATCCCAGGTTGGACAATAAATTACATGGTCAGCCCAAGTGAAGGGACCCTAAAATAGCTTCCAAGTCCCCCAGATTCATCTGCATCAAAAACTGGAAGGGGATAATCAGGCACGAGAGCATGTTATGAGCCAGAACTAGAAGGTGTCCACATCCTATCCACTCACATCCCATTTGCGGTGACAGTCACACAGCCACACTTGGCTTTAAGTGACACTGGGTAATGTAGTTCACCTATGTCCTCTAGAAGGAAAGGAAATGGTTTTTGCCAAACTGTTACCTCTTCTCTACTACAGTGTTTAACAGTGCTTGCTGTCTATAAAGATTAAGAGCCCTAAATATTATTCTGTTCATTTGGAAACTAACATTTCCATTATAGAAAAAAATACTAATATAAAGGTGAAAAAGAGTCCCATAAAATAGTTGTTCTGGTCGTTGCCCTTTTTTAACAGGATTAGTATCAACTTACACACATCATTTTATATCCTACTTTTTCCTCTTAGTATTAGGATGAAGCAAACTGCTCCAGGCCATTAAGCATTCTTCTAAACCTGGAAGCTTTTAATAGCTGAATAGCATTTCATCCCATGAATATATCATGATTTATCCCACAATTTATATTTTGTAATATGTCATATTACCATCTCTTATTGTTGAATACCTGGATAGTCTGAGCAGTTTTAGACGAGGGTGTCAGGGAATATGTCCCCCTCCAGCTCTTTCTCGCATTTATCCACGGCCCCAGGGTCAGCTGCTCAAGCTCATAAGTGAACTTTTCTGCCAGGAACACTGAGAGCCTTGAACCTTTTGTCAAACTTTCTCTGCCACATCCAGGCTTTGCAGTCCCTTCTTTCCTGCTAACTACACTGATGGGAAGGTTTTATGAAGATCTCATTAGATTTCCTATCACCTGCTCTCCCCTACAAGGAAAAGCCTCAGTAGCACTAGCACAGTCTTCTCCCAGTACAGACACTCCATGAAATAATCACAAGTTTGTCGGTAGAGACTTCCCAAAAAGTTTCCAAAATACCCTTTAAAGGGTGATATTAAGGCAGCTCTGAGGATGTCCAGGATCCCTCAGAAGTACACAGCCTCCCACAGAGCTAAGAACAACCTCATGGTGAGTGACTAGAGCAGCATCAAAGGGGAAGTGACCCAGCATCAGTTGGCAACTGCTTTCCCAGAAGAGCTGGGCATGGGGGCACCAGGGGGAGCTGGGAAACAGCCTACGTTAATGTCCCAACATCCCAGAGGAGAAAACCGTTGTAACTGACGGAAATGTAATAAAGCAGTCCAAAGCAGATGTAAGCAACTATGGGTATTGTGAAGCAAAGTGCTGTTATTAGTACAAATATTACAATTTTTATTATGACAGAAATAATACCCCATCTACTCTCATACAGTCCCCTCTTTCTCAAATGCTCTCTCTAATCCCCACTCTCTGGCAAATAGGCTTTTAGATTGTTTTATTGTAAAATATACAGACATGAGCCGAAGCCAGTTTGGCTTGGTGGATAGAGTGTTGGCTGCGGAGTGAGAGGTCCCAGGTTGAATTCCAGTCAAGAGCATGTACCTTGGTTATGGGCACATCCCCAATGGGAGGTGTACAGGAGGCAGCTGATCGATGTTTCTCTCATCGATGTTTCTAGTTCTCTATCCTTCTCCCTTCCTCTCTATAAAAAAATCAATAAAAATATGTTTAAAAATATATATATAGACATGAGAAGTGCACAAAACATATACAGTTTATAGGATAATTATAAGGCAAGCACTACAATTTATGTCAACTAGACCATGAAACATTCTAGAAATCACCCATATGTCTCCTCCTGGTCAAAAGGCCCTCTCTGCTCTCCAACCCCAGACATAACTACTATTGTGACTTTTGTGATAACTCCTTCCTTGCTTTTCATCATAACTTTCCACCTATGTATTTAACGCTAGCATTCAACTTTATATAAAGAGAATCATACTGAATGCAGTCTTCTTAGGTTCTTTTGCTCAACATCATGTTTGTGAGTTTCATTTGTGAGCTGCCTGTGCAATAAGCATTCCTTTTCATTGCTATCCAATATCCTATTATATAAATATTCCACAATTTGATTATCTGTGCTGTTGGTAATGGACCTTTCAAGTGCTTCCAATTTGGGGCTATCGTGAATAATGCATGACCTTTTTTGGACATCTATTTGATGGAAATTTGCACGTGTTTCTCTAAGGTATACACCCAGGAGAGAGAACATAAGTAACTTGGTGACTGTAACTGATATCTCACTGTGATTTAAGGGGGAGGTTCTAACTACTGAGAGTAACACCTTTTCACATGTTTATTGGCCACTTGAATTTTCTCTTTGGAGATGCAGCTATTCCAGTCTTTTTCCCATTATTCTACTGACTTGAATATCTTTTTCATTGTGTATTATAAGCATCTTTGCCCCCTCTACAAAGTATCTTTTATTGCTCTTGATTTTAATAGATCAAACTAACAGTCCTTTTTATGATTAGTACTTTTATGTACAGGGATAGACAAAAGTAGGTTACAGTTGTGAGTATGCAAAACACATTGTTTATCATTGTATTATTATTTATTAATTATTGTATTATTTATTTGTATTACAACTGTAAATCTACTTTGCCCACCCTTATATATAGCATTTAACATTTTTACCTATCATAAAGACATTACTACATTACTAGAGGCTGGTGCATGACATTAGTGCACTGGTAGGGGGGAAGAGGGGTGTTCCTCAGTCCAGCCTGCACCCTCTCCCAGTCCGAGACCCCTTGGGGGATGTCTGCCTGCTGGCCCAGGCTGATCCCCTCAGGGATCAGGCCTAAGCCAGCAGTCAGACACCCCTCTCACAGTATGGGACTCCTTGCTCTTTATACCCACCTGCAGTGAAAGCAGGAGAGGCTCCTGCCACCACCACTGCACCTACCAGCAATGAGCCTGGCTTTTGGCTGAGCGGTGCTCCCCCTGTGGGAGCACACTGACCACCAGGGGGCAGCTCCTGCATTGAGCATATGCTGCCTGGTGGTCAGTGTGCATCATAGTGACTGTTTGTTCCACTGTTCAGTCGATTTGCATATTAGGTTTTTATTATATAAGATATGTTCAAATATTTATTCACACCTAAAATGGATTATTAGATATGGTGTGAGTAAAGGACAAGTTTTTCTTTTCCACATAGAAAATGTGTCCCTTGAGGACACCATGAAGATACCTATTGTCCTAGCATCATTAATTGGGGAGGAAAAAATATCCTTTCCCCTCTATCTGTCGTGAAATCTCCCTCATAATTCAAGTGTCTTTATATGTCTGTATCTATCCAAATGGGTGTGGAATCTCTATTTCTGGTCCATTAGTCTATGTCTCTTTGCCCCCATCAATACCGCTCTAACTTCATCACTGTGGCTTTATTTGTTAAAGCAAGTTCTCCCATCTTATTCTCGTTCTCAAGAGTGTCTTGGCAGAATCCAAGATGGCGTCATAGGTAAACACCTACACTGCTGCCTCATAAAACAATTTCAAAACTACAACTAAAAGATAGAACGGACATCATCCAGAACCACAGGAAAGCTGGCTGAGTGGAAATTCTACAACTAGAAGGAAGAGAGGGGCTCACAGAAACCCAGAGGAGAGAGAAAAAATGGCGGTAGAATAGACGGATGCGTCTGGAGCTTTGTCGCTGGGCAGAGAGAGAGAGAGCAGCTGAGAGTCACACTGGGAGTGTTTGTTGGCAAGTTAAGAGTCAGTTATCCCCCAAGAGAAGGTGGGGGACTGCTGGACGGGCCTTTCCTGACCAGGCAGCCCCACTGCCACGAGGTTTTTGTCTGCCGGAGCCACCAGCGCGAAGAAGGAGACTGTGCCATCTTGCAGAGGTAGGTGGACGTCTGCGGCAATCTGAAAGCTGCAGCTGAAGCACTCACTGAACAGCCGGGGACCTAGAACACCGCTCTCCAATCAGCGCAGACACGCAGACTAAGAGGAGATCCACACAGCACATGGAAAGGTCAGGTTTTGCCTGGGATAAGGTGAGGTCTCCTGTCCCGCAGAACAGAGACACGCACACTGTGGGAACAGGGCTGCGGGAAAGCTGCCTCTGGAGAGGTCCGCTGAGGTGGGGCAGGGCGTGATCCCTAAGTGTGGAAGCAGACTCTCAGAGTTGTTGACAGAGGGGAGCTCTAGAAAATGACTCATTTTGATGAGGCAGAAGGACAGCCTGGGGGTTATTACAGTGTCCCAGCTGCAAAATCCCCACAAACCGGTTTTGAGAACCACAGAGTAGCAGGATCTGAGCACAGCCTAGAGAGGTCTTGTGCATTGTCTCAGAGGTCAATTCCGAAACACTGCCACCCAGTGGATGACGCACAAATTGACTCTCACATAACCACAAAAGAATAAAGAGATTAAAACATAACTCGGTAGTGGAACACAGGGAACTGCAATACCCTCCCTACTGGGAAACAGGAGTGCCAAGCAGAACAATAGTGGAAGTGAATAACCATTCTTTTTTTCTTTTTTTTTCTTTTTTGCATATTTTAATTTAAAAAACTATTTTTTTCTTTCCTTCTCAATTGATTTTACCTTTTTAATTATTACATTTTTGTTTTCAACTAGTATTATTACTACTACTACTTTACCTTTTTGGAAAAAAACAAGTATCATTTTGTTTTCTCTTTATTTTACTTCAGGATTAGAGTTCTACATTCTATTTTCATCTTTCCTTTAGCATAATTTTACTCCATCTCAACTCTACCTTTATGCCAACACTTTCCTCCTAACTTTCCCCATTTTGATGTCTTGTTTCTCTTTCCCTTTTCCAACTTTGGATTCTCCCTATTCTTTCTCTTTACCTGGTTAAAATTTCACCCCACTTATATATCTAATTTCAAATCCCCTACTACAAGTTCATACAAACATCTCTCTTCTTGTCTTAACTATCCAACAAGTTGTGTTTCTCTATGTCCTTTTGTTGCTATTTGCCTGACAGTGATTATATCGATTTTTTGTACTTTATTGTGAGATTATTTTAGCTTATTCTACTTGTTTTATTTTGCTTTTTATTTGCTTTCTTTTGGTTTGTTTTTTTCCTCTCTTTTTCCTCACCTCCCTCGATACCAGTTGTTATTTGTAGTTTGTATTAATCTCCAGGTACTGGTTGCTGGCCTTTGTTGGGATTAGTGACTGTTCTATGGGAGGTTTCTCCTAACATCTATATTTTGTTCTGCTTTTCTCTCTTATCTGCTTTCTTTTCTCTCTGACTTTTTTTCTCTTTCTCTTTTCTTCTTCTTCTTTTTATTTTTATATTTTATTTTTTGTTCATTTATTTTTTTTTCTCCCTGTCCCAATTTGATTTTGGAACTTCTTCCTTTCTTTTTTCCTCATTTTCCTCTTCTATTTCTTTCTCTACTTACCCCTAATTTGTCTTTCATTGGTGTTCACCTTATTTGTGATCATTAACATCGTGAATACATTTCTGTTCAGTGCCTTGTGTGTTGTACCAGGTTGTGTTGTAGTTTGTGCCTTTGAATCACTGTAGGAGAGAGAACTACATAACCAGACACCCGGAGAAGAAAGACCATGGGCAGAAGAAGAAACAGCCCGCATCTGACAGAAAGGCAGGTATTTCCAGAAAAGGAATAAATGAAATAGAAGCAGAAATAAGCCTGCCAGAGAAAGAGTTCAGAGAAATGATCATAAGGTGGATGAAAGGAATGTAAGACAAAATCAACAATGTGAGTAAGAGCCAAGAGGAAATGAAGAAGACCCAAGAGGAAATGAAGAAGAAGCAAGAAGAAATGCAAGAAGAAATGAAAAATGACATCACTGCTTTAAAGAACTCAATAGAAAGCATCAAAAGTAGATTAGAAGAAGCAGAGGACTGCATCAGTGAGCTAGAAGACACAGTAGGAAAAAATACCCAAGTACAACAGCTTCTAGAAAAAAAAATTAAAAAGCAAGAGGAGAGCCTAAGGGAACTTTAGGATAACATGAAACAAAACAACATCCGCATAATTGGGGTTCCAGAAAGAGGGGAAACTGAGCAAGGATTAGAGAAATACTAACAGAAAATTTCCCCAATATAGGAAAGAAAAAACCCACACAAATCCAAGAAGCTCACAGAGTCCCAAGCAAAATGCACCTCACAAAACCGACACCAAGGCACATTATAATTAAATTGGCAAACACCAACGACAAAGTAAGAATCTTAAAAGAAGCCAGAGAGAAACAGAAAGTTACCTACAACCCCCATAAGACTAGCTACTGATTACTCAACAGAAACTCATCAGGCCAGAAGGGAATGGAATGAAATATACAAAGCATGCAAAGGAAGGGTCTGAATTCAAGAATACTGTACCCTGCAAGGCTTTCAATCAAAATTGAAGGTGAAATCAGAAGCTTCACAGACAAAAAAAGGACTAAGGGAATATGTTACCACCAAACCAGCAATGCAAGAAATGTTAAAGGGTCTGCTGTAATAAAAAGAAATAGGAAGCAAAGAAGGAATTCGGGGGTAAAGACTAAAAAGTACCTATCAATAATAACTTTAAATGTAAACTGATTAAATGCTCCAGTCAAGAGACATAGGGTAACCGATTGGATAAGAAAACATGATCCATATATCCGCTGTCTACAAGAAACCCACATCAGGAAAAGAAATGCACACAGATTGAGGGTGAAGGGATGAAAGATGGTATTTCAGGAAAATGGAAATGAAAAAAAAAAAGCTAGGGTTGTAATACTTATATCTGACAAATTAGATCCCAAAGCGAAGGACATAACGAGAGATAAAGAAGGCCACTTCATAATATTAAAGGGAACAATCCAACAGGAAGAAATAACTCTAGTAAACATAAACACACCCAATATAGGAGCACCTAAATACATAAAAAAAAAACTCCTGGAGTATATTAAGGTAGAGATTGACAGCAATACAATCATAGTACGAGACTTTAATACCCCACTGTCACCACTGGACAAATCCTCTAAACAAAAAATCAGAAAAGAAACATCAATCCTAAATGACTCACTAGACCAGATGGAATTAATTGACATCTTCAGAATATTTCACCCCAAAGCCACAGAATATACATTCTTCTCTAGTGCATATGGGTCATTTTCAAAGATAGATCATATGTTGGGTCATAAGAAAAGTCTCTTCAAATTCAAGAAGATAGAAATCATATCAAGCATTTTCTCAGACCACAGTGGCATAAAACTGGAAATCAACTATAATAAAAACAATAGAAAGAAATCAAACACATGGAGACTAAACAGCATGCTATTAAACAACGACTGGGTAAACAGAGAGATCAAGGAAGAAATAAAAAACATCATGGCAACAAATGACAATGACAACACAACAATAAAAAATTTATGGGACACAGTGAAAGCAGTCTTGAAAGGGAAGTTCATAGCCCTACAAGCCTACTGCAGGAAACAATAGTAATAAATCACCTACCCTACAACTCAAAAAGCTAGAAAGAGAGCAACAAGAAAAGCCCAGTGTAAATAGAAGGAAGAAAATAGTAAAGATCAGAGCAGAGATAAACAACATGGAGACCAAAGGAACAATTCAAAAGATCAACAAAATCAAGAGCTGGTTCTTTGAAAGGATAAACAAGATTGATGGACCTCTAGCCAGGCTCACCATAAAGCAAAGAGAGAAGACCCAAAAAACAAAATCAGAAATGAAAGGGGAGAAATAACAACAGACCCTGCTGAAATACAAAGGATTGTTAAAAAATACTATGAACAACTCTATTCCAACAAATTGGACAACCTGCAAGAAATGGACATATTCCTAGAAAAATATAACCTTCTAAAACTCAATGGGGAGGAATCTAAACATCTCAATAGTCCAATAACTATGGAAAAAATTGAAGAAGTCATCAAAAAGTACCCAGCAAATAAAAGCCCGGCTACAAAGGAGGGTTTTACCAAACATTCAAGGAAGAATTAAAACCTATCCTCCTCAGACTATTCAAAAACATTCAAGAAGAAGGAACACTTCCAAACACCTTCTATGAAGCCAGCATCACCCTAATACCAAAACCAGATAAAGACAACACAATGAAAGAGAATTATAGGCCAATAGCTCTCATGAACATAAATGCCAAAATCCTCAACAAAATTCTAGCAAACCGGATCCAGCAGTACATCAGAAAGATCATACACCATGACC
>JAAGEH010000208.1:3420757-3436680 GCA_011751065.1 Lasiurus cinereus | reverse complement strand
GTGATACATCACATAAACAAATTGAGAGATAAAAATCACATAGTCATATCAATTGATGCAGAAAAAGCATTTGACAAAATCCAACACCCTTTCTTGATAAAAACTCTCAGCAAAGTGGGAATAGAAGGATCATACCTCAACATCATAAAAGCCATATATGATAAACCCACAGCTAACATCATACTCAATGGGCAAAAACTAAAACCATTTCCCCTAAGAACAGGAACAAGACAAGGATGCCCACTCTCACCTCTCCTGTTCGACATAGTACTGGAAGTATTAGCCATTGCAATTAGACAAGAAGAAGAAATAAAAGGCATCCAAATTGAAAAAGAAGAAGTAAAGCTGTCCTTATTTGCAGATGACATGATACTGTACATAAAAAACCCGAAAGACTCCATCCCAAAACTAATTGACTTAATAAATGAATTCGGCAATGCAGCAGGATACAAAATTAATGCTAAGAAATCTGTGACATTTCTATACACTAATAGTGAGATTATAGAAAGAAAGACTAAAAAAACATTCCCATTTACCATTGCACCAAAAAAATTAAGATACCTAGGAATAAACCTAACTAAAGAGGTAAAAGACCTATATGTAGAAAACTACAGGACACTGAAAAAAGAGATAGAGGAAGATGTTAACAGATGGAAGAGCTTACCATGCTCATGGATTGGGAGAATCAACATCATTAAAATGTCCATACTACCCAACACAATCTATAGATTCAATGCTGCCCCCATTAAAATAACATCGGCATATTTCAGAGTCCTAGAAAGAACTTTCCAAAGACTCATCTGGAACAAAAAAAGACCCAGGATAACTACAACAATCCTGAGAAAGAAGAATAAAATATGTTGTATCTCAATGCCAGATTTCAAGCTGTATTACAAAGCCACTTTCTCAAAACAGCCTGGTGCTGGCACAAGAACAGAAATATAGACCAATGGAATAGAATAGAGAACCCAGATATCCACCCAAACCACTATGCTCAACTAATATTTGACAAAGGAGGCATGAACATACAATGGAGCCAAGATAGCCTCTTCAATAAATGGTGTTGGGAAATTTGGACAGATACATGCAAAAATTGAAACTTACACCAAATATAAAAATAAACTCAAAATGGATACAGGACTTAAACATTAGAAGGGAAACCATAAAAATACTAGAGGAATCCACAGGCAGCACAATCTCAGATATATGCCGAAAGAACTTCTTCACTGATACTGCTCCAAAGGCAATGGAAGCTAAAGAAAAAATAAACAACAAATGGGACTATATCAAAATAAAAAGCTTTTGCACAGCAAAAGAAACCATCAACAAAACAACAAGAAAGACCACTGTATTGGAGAACATATTTGCAAATGTTATCACTGATAAAGGTTTAATCTCCAAAATCTACAGCCAACTTATACAACTTAATAAAAGGAAGATAAATGATCCAATAAAAAAATGGACAGTGGACCTAAAGAGAACCTTTCGAAAGACGACAGAATGAAGGCCAAGAGATACATGAAAACATGTTCAAAGTCACTAATTATCCAAGAGATGCAAATCAAAACGACAATGCGATACCATCTTACACCTGTCAGAATGGCAATCATCAACAAATCAACAAACGACAAGTGTTGGCGAGGATGCGGAGAAAAAGGGACCCTTGTGCACTGTTGGTGGGAATGCAGACTGGTGCAGCCACTATGGAGAACAGTATGGAGTTTCCTCAAAAAACTAAAAATGGATCTCCCATTTGACCCTGTAATCCCACTCTTAGGAGTTTATCCTAAGAAATCACAAACACCAATCAGAAAGGATTTATGCAACCCTATGTTCATAGCAACACAATTTACAATAGCTACAATTTGGAAACAGCCTAGGTGCCCGTCAGCAGATGAGTGGATCAGAAAACTGTGGTACATCTACACAATGGAATTCTATGCTGCCATTAAAAAGAAGGAATTTTTACCATTTGCAGCAACCTGCATGGAACTGGAGAGCCTTATGCTTAGTGAAATAAGCCAGTCAATAAAGGAGAAGCATCACATGATCTCACTCATTTGTGGGTAATAAAGAACATTATAAACTGATGAACAAAAGGATAGATACAGAGGCAGTAAAGCATCAAATAGACTGTGAAATTATAGCAGTAAGAATAAGGTTAGGTGAGGTAGATAAGAGATCAATCAAAGGACTTGTATGCATGCATATAAGCATAACCAATGAACACAGACACTGGGGGGTTGGGGTATGCCTGGGAGGGATGGGGAGCAATGAGTAGATATGTATAAAATATTAATTTAAAAAAAAAGAAGGGAAAAAAAAGAAACCCAAAGGAGCTGCAAAAAGCTGAGGTATGGAGATGCACACATGGAGAGAGTGGGTGCTGGAGTACCTGGCTGGCTTTCTCTGGTGGGAGGGAGACGGAGACTCCCAACAGCATTGAACCTCTTATCCTACGACACTAAACCCCAGGTCCAGCTGAAACTCATACTGTGAAAAGGAAGAAGTACACGGAAATTTAGGGGAGTCGCAAAAGGGCAGAAGTAAGACTGCACGAGCAGAAGACCAACTGTTTATTGTGCCACTGCCTTTCACATGTGGGCGGGAGACAGAGCCTCCCCATTGCGCCACTTATAACTCCACTAAACCACAGTTTCGGGCGAAACCCTGGGGACCCAGATTCCTAAGGTGCCGGAGAGCAGGGGAGCCAGAAAGGCAGAGATCTAGAGGCACTGCAAGAGCGCGCGCCCACACAGGGACCACTCTAGCAATAACCCAGTCACGTGAGACTCAGGGGCCATGGAGGGCAGGGCTGACTGGAAGACAAGGTGGTCCCTTAAGCCCTGAGACTCCACCCATCCCAAAGTCAACAGAGAGGCTTTTGCAGTTTTGCAAGTCTTGTACCATGAGGCTGAATCCAACACAGAAATTCTCCCGGCATAGTGAAAATGCCGAGACAAAGGAAGAGATCACAAACAAAAGAAATGGAGGAAAACAAACGATTGGATATAGAGTTCAAAACCATTGTCATAAGGTTTTTCAAGAATATCCTAGAAAAGATGGATAAAGTTAGTGAGGCCCAAGAGGAGATGAAAAAGAACCAACTAGAGATGGAAAAGGACCAACTAGAAATTAAACATACACTGACTGAAATAAAAAATACAGTGGTACCTAGAGATATGAGTTTAATGCGTTCCGTAATTAAACTGAGGCATGGGAAACTATGGGACGCTCGAGACACGGTAAACTGGTGGGTCGTGTGCAGCCAGCCGATCCACGCGATTACTCCTATCTCAAATGTTGCTTGTATTTCAAAGCAAAAATCGTTCACTCGACGGCTCGTATCTCAAAAATCTCGTATGTTAGGGCACTCATATCTCGAGGTACCACTGTATTATACAGAGACCTAATAGCAGACTAAAGGAAGGTAAGAATCAAGTCAAAAATTTGAAATACAAAAAAATCAGAAAACACTCAACTGGATAAGCAAGAAGAAAAAAGAATCCAAAAATGTGAAGATAATGTAAAAAGCCTCTAGGACAGCCTCAGCATACCAACATCAGAATTGCGGGGGTGTCAGAAGAAGAGAGAGACCAAGATACTGAAGACCTATTTAAAGAAATAATGACTGAAAACTTCCCACATCTGGTAAAAGAAATAGACTTACAAGTCCAGGAAGCACACAGAACCCCATATAAAAGGAATCCAAAGAGGACTACACCAAGGCACATCATCTTTAAAATACCAAGAGCAAAAGACAAAGAGAGAATATTAAAAGCAACAAGAAAAAAACAGTTCATTACCTACAAGGGAGCACCCATGCGACTGTCAGCTGATTTCTCAACAGAAACGATGCAGGCCAGACGGGAGTGGCAAGAAATATTCAAAGTGATGAATAGCAGGAACCTACAACCAAGAATACTCTATCCAGCAAAGCTAACATTCAGAATTGAAGGGCAGATAAAGAGCTTCACAGATAAGAAAAAGCTAAAGGAGTTCATCAACTCCAAACCAGTATTATATGAAATGCCTCTTTTAGAAGAGGAAGAAGAAAAAAGTAAAAGATAAAAAATTATGAACAACAAATACATATCTATCAACAAGTGAATCTAAAAATTAAGTGAATTAAAAATTTGATCACCAGAATAAACTGGTGAATATAATAGAATCAGGAGCACAGAAAGGGAGTGGACTGATAATTCTCAGGGGGAAAGTGGTGAGGGGTGTACAGGGAGAGACTGGACAAAAATCATACACCTATGGATGAGGTTAATGAGAGGGAGGTAAGGGTAGAGGGAGGGGTGGGATCCAGGTGGAGGGGAGCTATGGAGGGGAAAAAAAGAGAAACAAATGTAATAATCTGAATAATAAATATTAAATTTTTTTTAAAAAAAGAGTGTCTTGGCTATTATTGGTCATTTGTTTTTCGGCATATATTAGAAATCATTTAAGTTCTATAAAATCTCTCTTTAGTCCAGTGGTTCTCAACCTTCCTAATGCCTTGACCCTTTAAGACAGCTCCTCATGTGGTGGTGACCCCCAACCATAAAATTATTTCCGTTGCTACTTCATAACTGTAATTTTGCTACTGTTATGAACTGTAATGTAAATATCTGATATGCAGGATGTATATTCATTGTTACAAATTGAACATAATTAAAGCATAGTGATTAATCACAAAAAACAACATGTAATTATATATTGTGAAATATTTATTTCTAATTACAAATAAATAAAATTTTGTCTTGAATCGTGGTGTAGCATGGGTAACAGTCTTAATATGACAACAGTAAACTACATTGCTACAATTTGCTACACCGAGGAACGGTGTGTTAGTTCCTAAGACCATGGGAAATAGGTGTTTTCCAATACTCTTAGGCAACCCCTGTGAAAGGGTCGTTCGACCCCCAAAGGGGTCGCGACCCACAGGTTGAGAACCACTGCTTTAGTGCAATGAATATATAGATCACTTTTTAGATAATTGACATTTTTTAAATATTTTGTTTTGCATTCCACAAACATGGAATATCTTTATATTTAGGTCTTTTTTAAGTATCTCTTAACAAAGTCTTTGAGTTTCTTCAAAGAAGTCCTAAACACACCCTAAGCAATTTTGCTCCATGGTTAAGAGTGTCAGCCCACAACAAAAGGGTCCAAAGTTCAATTCTAGTCAAAGGCACATACCTCAGTTGCAGGTAACCAATCAATGTGTCTCTCTCACATCAATATTTCTCTCTCTGTGTCTCTCTCCTCCCTTCTGCTCTGTCTAAAAATCAATAAAGTGGGGATTTTTTAAAAATCCCTGCACATCTTCTTAAATTTATTTTTTTGTTATTTGATCATTTTCATGCCTTTTTTTTTCAAAATTTAAGTTTCTAGCAGTACTTATGTATATATATAAATACTAGTAGCCCATTGCACAATATCAGGCATAGTAGACCACCTGCTGCTTCCACGGAAGCCAGGGGGAACCACAGCATGCCATCAGGAGCCACACTGCTTCTGCAAGAGGCAGAAGCAAGCCACCCACACCCACGGGAGCTGGGAGGGAGCCACACTGCTTCCCCGGGAGCCAGGAGGGACCCACGCTGCTTCTGTGGGAGGTGGGTCCACATCTCTCCCAGCCTGCACTCAGCTGCGGAGGCTGCAAGCCAGCCTCCCTGTCCTCCAGAGGCCCCAGCTACTCCATGTCCGCGAGGCCAGGGTGGAATGATTGCCTCTTTGCCATGGTGACGAGGCAAGCATTCCTTTCAGGCTGCTCACATTGCCCACTCTCAGTGGCCATCCCCTAAGACTGGGGGACTTCAGTGGGGCTGAGGGGACTGGGTGCCACCATCTTTGTGACAGAGTGATGGTTAGTTTGCATATTACCCTTTTATTAAATAGGATGGTTAACCTATATATACAAAAAGTTCTCTAGCAATTTTGTTAAACTATATTTTTAATTATAATAATTTATCTGTAGATTATCTATATACATATCACGTATCAATTTCTACCCTTATACCTTTCACTTCTATTTCCTGCCTAAAGGCACTCACTAAAATCTATAGCATAATATTGAAGAGAAATGATGATTATGGCTACCCAGGTGTCATTGAATTGTTTCACTCTCAAACATTAAACATTTCACCATTAGGTATAATCATTGTTGTGGCACTTTTGTGGATAATTTTTACCATATTAAAAACATTTTTCTGTATTATTTTTAAATAAATGAGGATAAATTTTAGCAAATGCTTTTTTTGTTTTGCTTCCATCAAATAACCACATGGTGTTTCTTCTTTCATCAATTGATATGATTTGTTATGGCAATTGAGTATAGAATAAAAGATCACCCATACCTAGTGTGAACCCACATTAGTCATGATATAATATCTCTTGCTAATTAATTGATTTGGTTTACATCAATATTCAAGTGGCCTATAATGTTTCTTTCCCATGTTGTTTTCCTTGGCTTTGGCATTGAGATTTTGCTAGTCTCATAAAGGAAATGAGTAGCATATGCTCTCCAGAAGAAATTCTATAGCATTCTTTGCATATTCTATATAGATTTGCGACCATATGAGCTTCTGGTTGTTCTTTTTTTTAATTAAATCTTTATTATGCATATTATTACATTTGTTTCTCTTTTTTCCCCTCCATAGCACCCCTTCACCCAGCTCCCACCCCTCCCTCTGCCCTTAGCTCCCTCTCATTGACCTCATCCATAGGTGTATGATTTTTGTCCAGTCTCTCCCTGTACACCCCTCACCCCTTTCCCCCTGAGAATTATCAGTCCACTCCCTTTCTGTGCTCCTGATTCTATTATATTCACCAGTTTATTCTGGTGATCAAATTTTTAATTCACTTAATTTTTAGATTCACTTGTTGATAGATATGTATTTGTTGTTCATAATTTTTTGGCTTTTACCTTTTTCTTCCTCTTCTAAAAGAGTACCTTTCAGCATTTCATATAATACTGGTTTGGAGTTGATGAACTCCTTTAGCTTTTTCTTATCTGTGAAGCTCTTTATCTGCCCTTCAATTCTGAATGTTAGCTTTGCTGGATAGATTATTCTTGGTTGTAGGTTCTTGCTATTCATCACGTTGAATATTTCTTGCCACTCCCGTCTGGCCTGCATCGTTCCTGTTGAGAAATCAGCTGACAGTCGTATGGGTGCTCCCTTGTAGGTAATAAACTGTTTTTCTCTTGCTGCTTTTAATATTCTCTCTTTCTCTTTTGCTCTTGGCATTTTAATTATGAGGTGTCTTGGTGTAGTCCTCTTTGGACTTGCTCTCTCTCTTCTTCTGGCACCCCCACAATTCTGATGTTGGTACGCTTGAAACTGTCCCAGAGTCTCCTTACATTATGTTCACATTTTTGGATTCTTTTCTCTTCTTGCTTTTCCAGTTGAATGTTGTCTGCTTCTTTATATTTCAAATTTTTTACTTGATTCTTGCCTTTCTCTAGTCTGCTGTTAGGACTCTGTATAATATTTTTTATTTCAGTCAGTGTATGTTTAATTTCTATTCAGTCCTTTATCATCTTTAGTAGGACCTTTTCCATCTCTAGTTGGCTCTTTTGTATCGCTAGTTGGTCCTTTTTCATCTCCTCTTGGGTCTCACTAAATTTATCAGATTTTTCTAGCATATTCTTGAAAAACCTTACAAGCGTGGTTTTGAACTCTATATCCAGTCGTTTTTTTTTCTCCATTTCTTTTGTTTGTGATCCCTTCCCTTGTTTCGGCATTTTCACTGTGCCGGGGAAACTTCTGTGTTGGATTCAGCTTTATGATGCCAGAGGCAAAGCCGCAGAAGCCTCTGTTGAGCTTGGGAGGGATGGAGTCTCAGGGCTTAAGGGACCGTCTTGCCTTCCAGTTGGTCCCGCCCTCCACGGCCCCTGAGTCTCACGTGACTGGGTAATGGCTGGAGCGGTCCTTGTGCGCGCGCGCACCCGCAGTGCCTCTAACCACTGCCTTTCCAGCTCCCCTGAGCACCAGGACCACACGAGTCTAGGTCCCCAGGGTTTCGCCTGAAACAGGGGCTTAGTGGAGTCAGAAGTGGCACAGTTCAGAGGGTCTGTCTCCCGCGCACTCGCGAAAGCCAGAGGCACAATCAGCAATCTGTCCTGCGTGCAGCACCGTGGAAGTGCGAGACCAGACCTGATCTTCTGCGACTCCCCTAAATTTCCGTGCACCTCTCCCTTTTCACAGTCCAAACTCCCCCCCGTATGAGTTTCGCTGGATCTGGGGTTTAGTGTTGTAAAATAAGGGGTTCAATGCCGTTGGGAGTCTCGTTTCCCTCCCACCAGAGAAAGCCAGCCAGGTACTCCGGCACCCGCTCTCTCAGCGCGCGCGTCTCAGTACCTCGGCTTTTTGCAGCTCCTCTGGGTCTCTGTGAGCCCCTCTCTTTCCTTCTAGCTGTAGAACTTCCACTCAGCCAGCTTTCCTGTGGTTCTGGATGATGTCCGTTCTGTCTTTTAGTTGTAGTTTTGAAATTGTTGTGCGAGGCAGCAGTGTAGGTGTTTACCTATGCTGCCATCTTGGATTCCTCCTTCTGGTTGTTCTTGATGAAATGTTTTTGATAACTGAATTAACTGATTTCATCTTTATGAAAAAAATTCAAACTTCTTGAGTATGTTTTTTAGGGATTTGTCAATTTTCAAAATTATTGGCTTTCTAATACTTATAAGACAACATAGATAAGCTTTATATATAAAGTATATATACTTATATCTTCCAGGTACAAACCCCTTCCCAGTTATTGCAAATGCTTTTGCCCACTCTGGCTTTACTTTTCACTATCTTAATAGTGCCTTTGAAAATAAGGATTTCTGAATTTTTACATAGATCAATTTATCCACTTTTCCTTTACAATTTTAAATGGTTTTGTACCTCTTGTTTAAAATTTTTTTCCTATCTTATGTTTATAAAGAAATTCTGTCTTATATTTTAACATTTTTACTTTTAAATTAATTAATTTGAGGTATAATGTATATATACAAAAGCCTAAGCACCCTTTTATGACCCAATGGTCCAAACGACCGGGACAATTGGTAGCTATGATGCACACTGACCACCAGGGGACAGACGCTCAATGCAGGAGCTGCCCCCTGGTGGTCAGTGCCCTCCCACAGCCAACTTCCTGTAGCCCCCTGACACCCCCGGCCAGCCAGCCAACCTCCCACAGCCCTTTCCTTCCACCCAAGCCAGCCAACCTTCTGCAACCCCTCCCCCCAGCCAGCCAATCTTCTGCAGCCACTCCCCACCCAGCCAGTCTGCCTACTTCCCATAGCCCCTCCTCCCAGCTGGCCAGCCAACCTCCTGCAGTCCCTTCCTCTGGCTGCTGGACCCCAATAGGCCTTGATCACCATACATGCCAAGTGACCCACCTATGCATGAATTTGTACACTGGGCCTCTAGTGTTAAATAATCAGGCTTCATCTTTATACATAACCAACACATTTTGCTATAAATTATTTTTATCATTATTAATCATTTTGAACTCACTTTTGATTTCCATTATGATTTAGACTTTGACTGATGATTTATTTAACATTCTATTTCTTTAGTTTTAAAAATAGAGGGAAGCAGACTAGGTCTTGCCCCCTGGTGTGGCCTCAGCCAGGACAGTGTTTTATAAGAAAATCAAACAGCATGACCCAGAGCTCATGTGGCACTGCAGTGGGGTGGACCCAGAGTTCAAACATAGATGAAGATCAGATACTAATCTCACATTTCTATTAGTGATTATTATTGCAGGAAAAAATGAAGAATTCAGAAACCAACTATAGGCTCAGATCAACTGCAAAAGCAGGAATTAAAATTCAAAAACCTCGGAACAGAATTCCAGCAACATCAAACCAGCAGGCAAGGCCTTGCTTGTTGTTCATAAATCCAGGCCATCCTCCACCACATCCACAGGCAAGCAGCGGGCCCTCCTCACCATCACCACCAGCTCTGCCAGCACCACCCACCACCTCTATCAGCAGGAATTGCTCCTGCTTCTCATATATATGTAGATTTTCTGACCATATTTTATTCTGCATTTCTAGCTTAAATTCAATGCGGCCTACAATAAATGATGTGTAATCCTTTAAACACTTGTTAAGACCTAACCTATGGCCTAATCTATGGTTAATATTTTGTAAATCTTGTACATGTGCTTGTAAAGTATATAATCTTCATTTGTTGGCAAGGTGTCATTTCACTTTACCAGCTACCCATAACTTCTATATCAATAATAATCAATTTATAAAATGTGTCTGAAAAGCCTAAAGGACTATGAAGTTGTTTCTTCCTGGCCTTTCCTCATTATTGCTATTGAGAATTCAGCCTTTAATCACCATTCAGTTGAAAGTCCTCTTTCTTTCTCATTATCTCTCTTTCTTAAGATTTCTGCCATGTGTCTAGGGCACTGGCTGGCAAACCATGGCTCTGTTGACTAATGAGTTTGCCACCCACTGTCATATACTATCCTTTACCTCTTTGCACACAATATACCCCAATTGCCTACACTATAACATTTAGTATAGTCCAGTGGTCGGCAAACTCATTAGTCAACAGAGCAGTACCACATGTGGCTCACAAGCCACGGTTTGATGACCACTGTTCTATAGCATTGATTTCTAGGTATGAATTTTTTGTTATTATTGTACTTAAATTTTATTTATCCTCTTAAACCTGGGTGTTTTTAATCACTTTTGAAAAAACAAATGTCAGAGAAACCAAGATGGCGGCAGAAGTGAACACATAAACTGCTGCCTTGCACAACAATTTCAAAACTATAACTAAAAGACAGAACGGACATTGTCCATAACCATAGGAAAGCTGGCTGAGTGGAAATTCTACAACTAGAAGGAAAGAAGGGCTCACGGAGACTCAGAGGAGCTGCAAAAAGCTGAGGTATGGAGACATGCGCATGGAGAGGATAGGCGGCAGAGTACCTGGGCTGGCTTCCTCTAGCAGGAGGGAGACAGAAACTCCTGAATGCACTGAGCCCCAGCTCCGACTGCACTGAACCCCAATACCAGGCAAGACTCATATGGGGGGAGTCTGGACTATCATGAAAAGGGAGGAGTGCACAGAAACTCAGGGGAGCCAGTAAAGGCAGAGGTCTGGAGGCACACGAACGTGAGTGCACACCCAGAGGGCTGTCTGCTGATTGTGCCACTGGCTTTCTCTAGCAGGAGGAAGACAAAACCTCCCAACTGCACTGAACTCCACTTCTGACTGCACTGAACCCCAGTTTCGGGCGAGACCCTGGGGATCCAGACTCAAATGGGTCCCCGGAGTGCACAGAAACTCAGGGGAGCCAAAAAGGCAGAGGTCTGGGGGCACGCAAGGGTGAGTGCGCAGAGAGGGCTGCAGTGATTAGTGAGGAATACTGAGATCCAGGGGCCTCGTAGGGCAGGGCTGATAAGAAGCCAAGGGTATCAGGTAACTGGGAGGAGCTACGTGGCCATATAGAACAACTAGCACACAAAGCTACTCTACCAACTCAGGGAAGCAGCAAAAATGTGGAGAGAAAGAAACAGATCACAAACAAAAGAAATGGAGGAAAACAAACAACTGGATATAGAGTTCAAAACCATGATTATAAGGTTTTCAAGAATTTCCTAGAAAAGTTGGATAAATTTAGCGATACCCAAGAGAAGATGAAAAAGGACCAACTATAAATTAAACATATACTGACTGAAATAAAAAATATTATACAGAGTCCTAACAGCAGACTAGAGAAATGCAAGAATCAAGTCAAAGATTTGAAATACAAAGAAGCAGAAAACACTCAACTGAAAAAGCAAAAAGAAAAAATCCAAAAATGTGAAGATAGTGTAAGGAGCCTCTGGGACAACTTCAAGGGTACCAACATCAGAATTATACAAGTGCCAGAAGAAGAGAGAGAGCAAGATAATGAAAACCTATTTAAAGAAATAATGACTGAAAATTTCCCCCACCTGGTGAAAGAAATAGAAGTCCAGGAAGTGCACAGAACCCCAAATAAAAGGAATCCAAAGAGGATCATACCAAGACACATCATAAATAAAATGCCAAGAGCAAAAGACAAAGAAAGTATATTAAAAGCAACAAGAGAAAAACAGTTAATTACCTACAAGGGAGCACCTAGACAATTGTCAGCTGACTTCTCAACAGAAACTATGCAGGCCAGATGGGAATGGCAAGAAATATTCAAAGTGATTGATAGCAAGAACCTACAACCAACTGCATTCACAGTAGAAATAACAGCAATGCCACCTCATGGAGTTGCTAAGACCATTACATTAGTTAGTGTACATGGGACTCTTGGAATTGCCCCTAGATTACTCTACCCAGCAAAGCTATCATTCAGAATTGAAGGTCAGATAAGAAAAAACTAAAGGAGTTCATCAACACCAAACCAGTATTATATGAAATGCTAAAAGGTACTCTTTAAAAAGAGGAGGAAGAAGAAAAAGATAAAGATAAAAATTATGAACAATAAATACATAACTATCAACAAGTGAATCTAAAAAATCAAGTGAATTAAAAATCTGATGAACAGAATAAACTGGTGAATATAATAGTATTAGGGACATAGAAAGGGAGTGGTCTGAGAATTCTCAAGGGGAAAGGGGTGAGGGGGGTGCAGAAAGAGACTGAACAAAAATCATACACCTATGGATGAAGACAATGGGGGGAGGTAAGGGGAGAGGAAGTGGTGGGAGCCAAATGGAGGGGAGGTATCAGGGGTAAAAAGATGAACAATTGTAATAATCTGAACAATAAAGATTTATCAAATAAATAAAAGAAAAGAAAAAGAAAAAAACAAATCTCAGCCACTATTTCATTATCCCTTTTCTGATTCTTTTGTTTTTCTTCTAGAACTCCAATTATACATATATTCAACCTTCTAATTGGGCTACTTATTATATTTTGGTCTTTGTGACTCTGTTCTTTATTCTTGACAACTTTTTCTGAGCTACTACACATTACAAACTTTCTTTTAATCTTTTTTTTATTTTTTTATTAATTTTTTATACATATCTCTCCATTGCCCCCCCTCCCTCCCAGGCATGCCCCAACCCCCCAGTGTCTATGTTCATTGGTTTTGCTTATATGCATGCATACAAGTCCTTTGATTGATCTCTTATCTACCTCACCTAACTTTAATCTTCCTGCTATAATTGCACAGTCTGTTAGAAGTTTTACTGTCTCTGTATCTATCCTTTTGTTCATCAGTTTATAATGTTCTTTATTATCCCCCAATGAGTGCGATCATGTGATGCTTCTCCTTCATTGACTGGCTTATTTCACTAAGCATAAAGCTCTCCAGTTCCAACCAGGTTGCTGAAAATGCTAATAATTCCTTCTTTTTAATGAAAGCATAGAATTCCATTGTGTAGATGTACCACAGTTTTCTGATCCACTCATCTGCTGATGGGCACCTAGGCTGTTTCCAAATTGTGGCTATTGTAAATTGTGCTGCTATGAACATAGGGGTACATAAATCCTTTCTGATTGGTGTTTGTGATTTCTTAGGATAAATTCCTAAGAGTGGGATTACAGGGTCAAATGGGAGATCCATTTTTAGTTTTTTAAGAAAACTCCATACTGTTCTCCACAGTGGCTGCACCAGTCTGCATTCCCACCAACAGTGCACAAGGGTCCCTTTTTCTCCGCATCCTCGCCAACACTTGTCGTTTGTTGATTTGTTGATGATTGCCATTCTGACAGGTGTAAGATGGTATCGCATTGTCGTTTTGATTTGCATCTCTCGGATGATTAGTGACTTTGAACATGTTTTCATGTGTCTCTTGGCCTTCCTTCTGTCGTCTTTCGAAAAGATTCTATTTAGGTCCATTGCCCATTTTTTTATTGGATCATGTATCTTCCTTTTATTAAGTTGTATAAGTTGGCTGTAGATTTTGGAGATTAAACCTTTATCACTGATATCATTTGCAAATATGTTCTCCCATACAGTGATCTTTCTTGTTGTTTTGTTGATGGTTTCTTTTGCTGTGCAAAAGCTTTTTATTTTGATGTAGTCCCATTTGTTTATTTTTTCTTTAGATTCCATTGCCTTTGGAGCAGTATAAGTGAAGAAGTTCTTTCGGCATATATCTGAGATTGTGCTGCCTGTGGATTCCTCTAGTATTTTTATGGTTTCCCTTCTAATGTTTAAGTCCTGTATCCATTTTGAGTTTATTTTTGTATTTGGTGTAAGTTGGTGGTTCAGTTTCAATTTTTTGCATGTATCTGTCCAATTTTCCCAACACCATTTATTGAAGAGGCTATCTTGGTTCCATTGAATGTTCATGCCTCCTTTGTCAAATATTAATTGAGCATAGTGGTTTGGGTGGATATCTGGGTTCTCTATTCTATTCCATTGGTCTATATGTCTGTTCTTGTGCCAGTACCAGGCTGTTTTGAGAACAGTTGCTTTGTAGTATAGCTTGAAGTCTGGTATTGAGATCCCACCTACTTTATTCTTCTTTTCAGAATTGCTGTAGCTATCCATGGTCTTTTTTTGTTCCAGATGAATCTATGAAGAATTCTTTGTAGGTCTGTGAAATATGTCATTGTTATTTTAATGGGTAGTGCGTTGAATCTGTAGATTGCTTTGGGTAGTATGGACATTTTAATGATGTTGATTCTCCCAATCCATGAGCATGGTAAGCTCTTCCATCTGTTAACATCTTCCTCTATCTCTTTTTTCAGTGTCCTGTAGTTTTCTGCATAAAGGTCTTTTACCTCTTTAGTTAGGTTTATTACTACGTATCTTAATTTTTTTGGTGTGATGGTAAATGGGATTGCTTTTTTAGTTTCTCTTTCTATAATTTCACTATTAGTGTATGGAAATGCCAAAGACTTCTTAGCATTAATTTTGTATCCTGCTACATTGCCAAATTCATTAATTAAGTCAATTAGTTTTGGAAGTGAGTCCTTTGCGTTTTTTATGTACAATATCATGTCATCTGCAAATAAGGATAGCTTTACTTCTTCTTTTCCAATTTGGATGCCTTTTATTTCTTCTTCTTGTCTAATTGCAATGGCTAATACTTCCAGTACTATGTCGAACAGGAGAGGTGAGAGTGGGCATCCCTGTCTTGTTCCTGTTCTTAGGGGAAATGGTTTTAGTTTTTGCCCATTGAGTATGATGTTAGCTGTGGGTTTATCATATATGGCTTTTATGATGTTGAGGTATGATCCTTCTATTCCCACTTTGCTGAGAGTTTTTATCAAGAAAGGGTGTTGGATTTTGTCAAATGCTTTTTCTGCATCAATTGATATGACTATGTGATTTTTATCTCTCAATTTGTTTATGTGATGTATCACATTTATTGATTTGCAGATATTGTACCATCCCTGCATTCCTGGGATGAATCCTTCTTGGTCATGGTGTATGATCTTTCTGATGTACTGCTGGATCCGGTTTGCTAGAATTTTGTTGAGGATTTTGGCATCTATGTTCATGAGAGATATTGGCCTATAATTCTCTTTCATTGTGTTGTCTTTATCTGGTTTTGGTATTAGGGTGATGCTGGCTTCATAGAAGGTGTTTGGAAGTGTTCCTTCTTCTTGAATGTTTTTGAATAGTCTGAGGAGGATAGGTTTTAATTCTTCCTTGAATGTTTGGTAAAACTCTCCTGTGTAGCCGTCTGGACCCGGGCTTTTATTTGCTGGAAGCTTTTTGATGACTGCTTCAATTTCTTCCATAGTTATTGGACTATTGAGATGTTTGGTTTCCTCCTCATTGAGTTTTGGGAGGTTGTATTTTTCTAGGAAAATGTCCATTTCTTGCAGGTTGTCCAATTTGTTGGAATAGAGTTGTTCATAGTATTTTTTTAACAATCCTTTGTATTTCCACAGGGTCTGTTGTTATTTCTCCTCTTTCATTTCTGATTTTGTTTATTTGGGTCTTCTCTCTTTGCTTCTTGGTGAGCCTGGCTAGGGGTCCAT
>JAAGEH010000208.1:3343391-3420357 GCA_011751065.1 Lasiurus cinereus | reverse complement strand
TTGATTTGCGGATATTGTACCATCCCTGCATTCCTGGGATGAATCCTTCTTGGTCATGGTGTATGATCTTTCTGATGTACTGCTGGATCCGGTTTGCTAGAATTTTGTTGAGGATTTTGGCATCTATGTTCATGAGAGATATTGGCCTATAATTCTCTTTCATTGTGTTGTCTTTATCTGGTTTTGGTATTAGGGTGATGCTGGCTTCATAGAAGGTGTTTGGAAGTGTTCCTTCTTCTTGAATGTTTTTGAATAGTCTGAGGAGGATAGGTTTTAATTCTTCCTTGAATGTTTGGTAAAACTCTCCTGTGTAGCCGTCTGGACCCGGGCTTTTATTTGCTGGAAGCTTTTTGATGACTGCTTCAATTTCTTCCATAGTTATTGGACTATTGAGATGTTTGGTTTCCTCCTCATTGAGTTTTGGGAGGTTGTATTTTTCTAGGAAAATGTCCATTTCTTGCAGGTTGTCCAATTTGTTGGAATAGAGTTGTTCATAGTATTTTTTAACAATCCTTTGTATTTCCACAGGGTCTGTTGTTATTTCTCCTCTTTCATTTCTGATTTTGTTTATTTGGGTCTTCTCTCTTTGCTTCTTTGTGAGCCTGGCTAGGGGTCCATCAATCTTGTTTATCCTTTCAAAGAACCAGCTCTTTGTTTTGTTGATCTTTTGAATTGTTTCTTTGGTCTCCAAGTTGTTTATCTCCACCCTGATCTTCACTATTTCCTTCCTTCTGAGTACACTGGGCTTTTCTTGTTGCTCTTGTTCTAGCTCTTTGAGTTGTAGGGTTAGGTAATTTATTACCATTGTTTCCTGTTTTTTGCAGTAGGCTTGTAGGGCTATGAACTTTCCTCTCAAGACTGCTTTCACTGTATCCCATAAATTTTGCTTGGGACTCTGTGAGATTCTTGGATTTGTGTGGGTTTTTTCTTTTCTATATTGGGGAAATTTTCTATCATTATTTCTTCAAACACGTTCTCTAATCCTCGTTCAGTTTCCACTCTTTCTGGAGCTCCAGTTATGCGGATGTTGTTTTGTTTCATGTTATCCCAAAGTTCCCTTAGACTCTCCTCTTGCTTATTAACTTTTTTTTCTAGAAGCTGCTGTACTTGGGTATTTTTTCCTACCGTGTCTTCTAGCTCATTGATGTGGTCCTCTGCTTCTTCTAGTCTACTTTTGATGCTTTCTATTGAATTCTTTATAGCAGTGATGTCATTTTTCATTTCTTCTTGTTTATTCTGCACCTCCTCTAGGTTCTTCTTCATTTCCTCTTGGTTCTTACTCATATTGTCAAATTTGTCTTCCATTTTTTTCAACCACATTATGATCATTTCTCTGAACTCTTTCTCTGGTAGGCTTATTTGTGGTTCTATTTCGTTTACTTCCTTTTCTGGTGAAACCTGCCTTTCTGTCTTATGTGGGCTGTTTCTTTTTCTGCCCATGGTCTTTCTTCTCCAGGTGTCTGGTTATGTAGTTCTCTCTCCTACGTTGATTGAAAGGCACAAACTAGAACACAACCAGGTACAGCACACAAGGCACTGAGTAGAAATATATTCAAGATGTTAATAATCACAAATAAGGTGAACACCAATGAAGGACAAATTAGGGGTAAATAGAGAAAGAAGAAAAGGAAAATGAGGAAAAAGGAAAGAAAGAAATGCCAAAATCAAATTGGGAGAGTGAGAAAGAAAAAAAGATAAATAAATGAACAATAAAATAAAATAAAATAAAATAAAATAAAATAAGAAAATTAAAAGGAGAAGAAGGAGTAGGAAAGAGGAAGAGAAAAACGTCAGAGAGAAAGGAAAGTGTATAAGAGAGAGAAGAGGGACAAAATATAGATGTCCGGAGACAACTCCAATAGAACAGTCACTAATCCCAATAAAGGTCAGCAACCAGTACCTAGAGATTAAGGCAAATTGCAAATAGCAACTGGTATCGAGGGAGGTGAGGGAAAAGAGAGGTAGAAAACAAAGCAAGCAAAAACCAAAATAAAACAAGTAGAATAAACTAAAACAATCTCACAAAAAAAATTTCAAAAAATCAATATAATCACTTTTCAGGTAAATAGCAACAAAAGGACATAGAGAAAAAACAACTTTTTGGCTAGTGAAGACAAGAAGAGAGAGGTTTGTGTGGACTTGTAGTAGGGGATTTGAAATTAGATATACTAGTTTAAAACAAAAATGTAATAATTATAAAGGTAAAATCAATTGAGGTGGAAAGAAAAAAAATATTCTTTTAATTAAAATATGTAAAAATGAAAAATTAAAAATTAAAAAAAAAGAAAAAAGGAAAAATAAAAAAAGAAGAAAAATAGAATGGTCCTTCACTTCCACTATTATTCTGGTTGGCACTCCTATTTCCCATCAGGGAAGGCACTGCAGCTCCCAGTGTTCCCCTCTTGATGTTTTATTTTTTTAAATTAATTTTTATTAATTTTTTATACATATCTCCCCATTGCCCCCCTCCCTCCCAGGCATACCCCAACCCCCCAGTGTCTGTGATCATTGGTTATGCTTCTTTGCATGCATACAAGTCCTTTGATTGATCACTTATCTACCTCACCTAACTTCAATCTTTCTGCTGTAATTTCACAGTGTTTGATGCTTTATGATTTTTGTCCTCCTGAGAATTATCAGTCTACTCCCTTTCTATGCTCCTGATTCTATTATATTCATTAGTTTATTCTGTTGATCAAATTTTTAATTCACTTAATTTTTAGATTCACTTGTTGACAGATATGTATTTGTTGTTCATAATTTTTTGTCTTTTACCTTTTTCTTCTTCCTCTTCTAAAAGAGTACCTTTCAGCATTTCATATAATACTGGTTTGGAGTTGATGAACTCCTTTAGCTTTTTCTTCTCTGTGAAGGTCTTTATCTGCCCTTCAATTCTGAATGATAACTTTGCTGGATAGATTATTCTTGGTTGTAGGTTCTTGCTATTCATCACGTTGAATATTTTTGCCACTCCCGTCTGGCCTGCATCGTTTCTGTTGAGAAATCAGCTGACAGTCGTATGAGTGCTCCCTTGTAGGTAATGAACTGTTTTTCTCCTGCTGCTTTTAATATTCTCTCTTTGTCTTTTGCTCTTGGTATTTTAATTCTGATGTGTCTTGGTGTGGTCCTCTTTGGATTCCTTTTCTTTGGGGTTCTGTGTGCTTCCTGGACTTGTAAGTCCATTTCTTTTACCAGATGTGGGAAGTTTTCAGTCATTATTTCTTTAAATAGGTTTTCAGTATCTTGCTCTCTCTCTTCTTCTGGCACCCTCACAATTCTGATGTTGGTACGCTTGAAGCTGTCCCAGAGGCTCCTTACATTATCTTCACATTTTTGGATTCTTTTCTCTTCTTGCTTTTCCAGTTGAATGTTTTCTGCTTCTTTATATTTCAAATTTTTGACTTGATCCTTGCCTTTCTCTAGTCTGCTGTTAGGACTCTGTATAATATTTTTTTATTTCACTCAGTGTATGTTTAATTTCCTTTTGGTCCTTTATCATCTTTAGTTGGACCTTTTTCATCTCCTCTTGGGTCTCACTAAATTTATCCATCTTTTCTAGCATATGCTTGAAAAACCTTATAAGTGTGGTTTTGAACTCTATATCCAGTCGTTTTTTTCCCTCCATTTCTTTTGTTTGTGATCCCTTCCCTTGTCTCGGCATTTTCACTATGCCGGGGAAACTTCTGTGTTGAATTCAGCCTTATGATACCAGACACAAAACCGAAGAAGCCTCTATTGAGCTTGAGATGGGTGGAGTCTCAGGGCTTAAGGGACCATCTTGCCTTCCAGTCAGCCCTGCCCTCCACGGCCCCTGAGTCTCACGTGACTGGGTAATGGCTGGAGCGGTCCTTGTGCCTCTAACTGCTGCCTTTCCAGCTCCCCTGCACAGCAGGACCTCACGAGTCTAGGTCTCTAGGGTTTCGTCCGAAACAGGGGCTTAGTGGAGTCAGGAGTGGCACAGTTGGGAGGATCTATCCCCCACCCACTTGCGAAAGCCAGCGGCACAATTAGCAGTCTGTCCTCCGCGCAGCGCCATACGCGCCGCCACCAGGCCTTTGATCTTTTGCGACTCCCCTAAGTTTCCGTGCACTTCTCCCTTTTCACAGTCCAAACTCCTCCCATATGAATTTCGGCTAGATCTGGGGTTTAGTGTCGTAGGATAAGGGGTTCAATGCCTTTGAGAGTCTCCGTTTCCCTCCCGCCAGAGAAAGCCAGCCAGGTTCTCCGGCACCCGCTCTCTACTCGCTCGCGTCTCCGAACCTCAGCTTTTTGCAGCTCCTCTGGGTCTTTGTGAGCCCCTCTCTTTCCTTCTCGTTGTAGAACTTCCACTCAGCTAGCTTTCCTGTGGTTCTGGATGGTGTCCATTCTGTCTTTCAGTTGTAGTTTTGAAATTGTTGTGCGAGGCAGCAGTGTAGGTGTTTACCTATGCCGCCATCTTGGATTCACTCCCCCCACCCCCCACCCCCGCTTGGTGTTTTAATCTCTTTATTCTTTTGTGGTTATGCGAGAGTCAATTTGTGTGTCATCCACTGGGTGGCAGTGTTTCGGAATTGATCTCAGAGACAAAGCACAGGACCTCTCTAGGCTGTGCTCAGATCCTGCTACTCTGTGGTTCTCAAAGCCAGTTTGTGGGGGTTTTGCAGTCGGGACACTGTAGTAACTCCCAGGCTGTCCCTCTGCCCCAGAAAAAAAAAAATGAGTCATTTTCCAGAGCTCCCCTCTTGTCAACAACTCAGAGGGTTTGCCTTCACACTCAGGGATCACGCCCTGACTACCTCTGGGGACCTCTCCAGAGGCAGCTCTCCCACAGCCTGGCTCCCACAGTGTGCGCGTCTCTGCCCTGCGGGGGTAGGAGACCTCACCCTGGCCCAGGCGAAATCTGACCCCTCCGAATCCGCCGCCGGCAAGCCGTGCTCTGGGTCCCCGGCTGCTCTGTGGGTGCCTCCGTCAGCCACAGCTTTCAGACCTCAGCAGACCTCTACCTCCCCCTTATCTCAGGTGCAATCTGACCTTCCCGTGTGCTCTGTGGATCTCTGGTTCCGCCGCGTGTCTGCGCCGATTGGAGAGCAGAGTTCTGGGTCCCCGGGTCCCTGGCTGCTCGATGGGTGCCCAGCCGAAGGCTTCAGACCGCCACAGACATCCACCTCCCACTGCAAGATGGCTCGGGCTCTGCGTTCGCGCTGGTGGCTCTGGCGGACAAAAGCCCCTTGGCAGTGGGGCTGCCTGGCTGGGAGAGCCCCTTCCAGCAGTTCTCCGCCTTCTCCTCAGCTTTTTGCAGCTCCTCTGGATCTCTGTGAGCCCCTCTCTTTCCCTCTAATTATAGAACTTCCACTCAGCCAGCTTTCCTCTCTTTTAATCTTTGTCTAATCTGTTAACTTTACCCACTATGAGGTTAATTTTGCTTATAACGTTTTTCACTTTTAGAAGTCATATTTAGTTTTTCAAATGGCATGTCTCTTTTTAAATTTCCATATTCCCTGCAACTCCATTTAAAGCTTGTTTTTATATCAACACACTTGTTTTGTAATCTGTATCAAATTATTCTTATAATATTATCCCATCATTTCCTTTGCTTGTTGATTTTGTTTACATTTGACAATACACTTGTTATTATAATTGAAATTACCCCACCACATCTTTATTCAAATCATTTGCCAGCGCAGCAACAGTGGCAGGATCCTCTCCCGCCTCTGTGGCAGTGCTAAGGATGTTCAACTAATGGCTTAGACCCACTCCCTGGGGAGTGGGCCTAAGCCAGCAGGTGGACATCTCCTGAGGAGTCCTGGATGGTGAGAGGGCAAAGGTTGGGCTGAGGGACACCCCTCCCCACCCTTAGTGCACGAATTTTCATGCACCAGGCCTCTAGTATTTATATATAAGAAAAGGACATTTAACCTGTATAAGATTTTCAAGTGGGCTTATCACAAACTTTAAAGTTTAAGAATTATACTACTTTTCAATTCTGATATACTTTTTGCAAAAATTATACCGGATTATACTGTTTTGTTGAACATATACAGAATCTCCTACACAATTTTAAGAGTGTCTCACAACCCACTGTATTATTTTGCAATACTCAGCTGGGTTTTATTCCTAGTGTTGAATGAGTAGCTTCAATGCTTTGTATTTATGTATTATAGGGAGCACAGCAAGGATGTACTTTCTAAATCATCCCCATCCCTGGATAGAGAATGGGGATTTGGATGATGGGTCTCATATCCTGGATGAAATAGGATCTTATAAGTTTCAAGCTAGCTTCTCACAGCTCTCAACAGAATCAACCCACCAGGCCTTGCCTGCATACAGAGAACCCTCTGAGACACAAAGGTTCTCATCTTGAAAAGTTAAGCGGCAAACAGAAGACCTCAACTGTCCTAACTTTTACTTAGAATTCCTTCAGCCTCAAGTGACCTAAGAAAATTGCCATCAGGGGCACAGCCTTGTTCTTCCATTTTCCTTCTCTGCCAGCACCTCCACCCACCCAGCAGAGAGAGCCTCTAAATCTGCCTTGACAGCTTCTAGAAAGAGGTGGGAGCAGCTAGGGTTTCAGCTGGTGACCAGGGCCCAAAAGGTGAGTTCAGGCAGGCTTCAATCCCAAAGGGATAAGAAATGATGTAGTAGGCAGCTAGCAGCTTCTGTGCCTTCTTGAGATATTATTGAATTAGATGGGTTTAGGGTCCTGGGACGCCATGCCCAAAGCTTCTCTCCTTGTGTCCAGGTTCTCATTTCTACTGAACATGACTCAGCAGCTCTGGGAGATCCAGTGTTGCTTCCCCCCAGGTCACTAACAGTTTGTAGACAAACCTCCTGGGCAGCCAAGGGTGATGAAACCTATTATACTAACAGAAAAAGTGGAATGGGAACCCTCAGGCCCCACCCTACCCCTCCTTCCTCTCTTGGGGATTAAAAGCCTGGCAAGAGGAAGCACCAGCAGCTGATTAGTCAGCCTTCCTGAGAAGATGCAGCAACTCCTGCTCCTGGTGGCCTTTCTCCTACCCGCAGGGGCTAGGGCAGGTGAGTGACCATCCAAACCCACAGAAGCCCAATCCCATCCCCTAGATTCTGGGCCCAGACAGTGTAGGCACTTCCTCACTGTGTGTCATTAGGTACAGTATCTGCATTCACAGTTCCCAGGTCCCTTATCTATAAGTAGAAATAACAGCAATGCCACCTCACGGGGTGGCTAGATCAATTACATTAGTTAGTGTACATGGAACTCTTGGGATTGCCCCTGGCATGTAGAATGTGCTCTGTAACTCTGCTCTATGAATTTTTCTGTAGCCCATATGCCAAAGACAAGGAGACAAGTATACACAATAACAGTCCCCTCAGCTCATATCTAGATTCTTAAAAAAACAGTCTGTGATCTGGTCATGAGCTGGACTCAGAAGGAACAGGAAGGTCCTTGAAAAAGAAAGTCCCAGAAAATTTCAGGAAGAAGCTACTCCTGTGGACTCTGGATGCCGACAGTAGAGATCTTTCCACATTATGAGAGGCTTAGGTGCCTTGCCTGGAGCAAGGGTTATTTTCCTTTTGGGGAGGTGGGAGTAAGTTGAGGTTTAGGGTAGGAGCCAGCAGTGTTTCCTGAAGAATCCTGGAGCCCTCTCCCATAATGTGGTACCCTGCAAACCCCAATTCTTACCACCAAATCCTCCTTTCCCTACATCATCTCTGTAGCTTCCCCATCTTCTAGCCTTTCAAGATCAACCAAGCTGTGAGTTCAGCGAGCACAGAGATGAGTGCTTAATATTTCCTTCCAGGGGAGATCATCGGAGGTCAAGAGGCCCTGCCCCATTCCCACCCCTACATGGCATATCTTCTGACCCGAACACCAAGGGGTCTGAGTACTTGTGGAGGATTCCTGGTGCGAGAAGACTTTGTGATGACATCAGCTCGCTGCTGGGGAAGGTGAGGAATTAAGGGTCTTCTAGGCAGCCAGTAAAGCAGATTCAGAAGAGTTCGGAAGCATGCAGCCAATAGCAGAGTTCTAGCAATAAAGGTGAGAAGAGAGACTAAGTAAACACTGGGAGGCAGGTAATAGTCTAGTCACAGTGTAAATGAGGTCAAGAAGAAGAGATAGAAGGCATGCATTAGGCCTCAAAATATGAATGCAAGCTATTTCTCAAGTTATTCTAGGGGAGGCAAAACTTGAGGTCAGTGTGTCCCCCACCATCCCCAGTGCAAGGCTTTGGAGAAGCAGAAGATACGAAGATCTCAGCCCCAGGGCCTCCCTGTCTCCTCATTTCCCTCAGTTGCAGTTCTGCTGCCCTGAGCTTTCACCTGCTCAGCACAGCTCATGCAACTCATACCTACCACTAAGCCACTATTCCTTTGCAGCCGTATGCGCGTCATCTTGGGGGCCCACAACATCAGGAGACAGGAAAGGACCCAGCAGAATATATTGGTGCTCAGAGCCATCCGCCACCCTAGATACAATCAGCAGAACCGCCTGAATGACATCATGTTACTGCAGGTACCACCTGTCTGAACTGGGTCCTTCCTAGCATGGGAGCTTCAGGGAGGAGGAAGCAGGGGCAGAGTCCCAGGGGTGGTGGGTTAGGGCTGCATAGACATTCCCTGAGTACCTGCACCCTTCCCACCAGTTGGAAAATAGAGCCAGACGGAATCGATTTGTGAGGCCAGTGGCTCTGCCTCAGTCCCAGATCAGACTGAGTCCTGGGTCCTTGTGCACTGTGGCTGGCTGGGGCCTGATCAGCCAACACAGGAGAACAGACACACTTCAAGATGTGCAGCTCAGAGTGCAGACGGATCAGGAGTGCAGCAATTGCTTTGATACCTTCAACGGCCAAAGGCAGATTTGTGTAGGAGACCAGATTGAGGGGAAGACCACCTTCCTGGTAAGGCCACTGGCATCTGCAACACTACCTGAGACAGGAGGGCTGGGCAAACAGGGCAGTGGAAACAGACTATATCCCCACAGCCTGTCTGGGGGCCAGACCAAAGTTAAGTGGAGGGTTTCCCATCAACCCAGTCTCTGAAAGAAGGGGAGGAGCATGGGACACACAATGGTTACACATGCAAAACTTAAGGTCAGTGCAGTATTTTCATGGGAAAGAGCAAGATATCTTGACTTGAGTTGAGCTAGAGACAATTACCACATTCAGGGTTGAAGCCTAAGCAATGAAAGACCCAGGAGCTTGACTTCACCTGCACCAGCCTCCCTCCTCTGAGGGCCAGACCTTAGGGACCAAGCATGGGAAGTATGGAGTTGGGGGGCCTGGCTTAGTGTCCCTTCCTCTCCACACCCACAGGGGGACACTGGAGGCCCTCTGGTGTGTAACAATGTGGCCCAGGGCATTGTCTCCTATGGCAGAGGATTCGGAGCTCCTCCAACAGTCTTCACCAGGATTGCTCGTTTCCTACCCTGGATAAATAGAACAATGAGCCAACTTAACCAAAAGAGAGCACACTGAGACCTTTCTTCCCCCTGTAACTGATTTTTCTGGAATGGAAGCTAGCTCCAGTGGGGTTGCCAAAACCTTAATAAATGGCCATGTCTTCAGTGGAAATAACAGATTTCTCGTGTTATTAAACATCTACTCTATACAAAGCAAATGTATCCAGGACTGAGTCTGATCTCCTGCAGGAAAATGGGATCTTTTCCTCAGGGCAAATGAACCTCCCCCAATCAATCCTGGGGGACAGGATGAGCTACATACCTCCTATAAGACAATCATTCCCCCTATCCCCTCCCCACATAGCTTTGAGGAGTGATGGAAAGCCAGATGTCTCAGCAGGGCAAGGGTTTCTACTCTCCACCCTACCAAAAACTCTCCTACCAGACATTAAAGTATACTCTAGAACTCTGTGCCACTGGTCTGTGTAGCACAGGCCTACTAAAGGAAAGAATTAAAATTCCATAGAATGTTCAATTTAATATATGGCAAAGATGGCATCTCAAATCACTGGGAAAAAAATAAACTTTTAATACATGGCATCAAAACAACTAGATAGTTTGGTGGTGACAGGTAACAAAATTGGATCCAAAATAATTCTCAAATGGACCAGAGATCTAAATAATAAAAAATTAATCATACAAGGCCTAGAAGAAAGAAAGGGATCTGCTTGCTTAAAAATAGCCAATGAACCTAGCGACTGTGGCTCATGGTTGAGTATCAACCTATGAACCAGGAGATCATGGTTCAATTCCCTGCCAGAGCACATGCCTACGTTGTAGGCTTGATCCCAGTAGGGGCTTGCAGGAGACAACTAAGCAATGTTCTCTCTCATACTGACATTTCTATTTCTGTCTCCCTCTCCCTTCCTCTCTCTGAAGTCAATAAAAACATATTTTTAAAAAATAGCCAGTGAACACCCATGTTCACAGCAGCACTATTCACATGGCCAAGAGATGAAGCAATCCAAGTATCCATCGATAACCAAAGTCCTTCTCTCAAATCCCCATGCCAACCAATGTAGACCAATGTTCTCATTTTCAATATGACAGGGCCTATTCCTGTTTTCAATACTCTAAAATTTTACCAAACTCAACCCATATGTTGACTAAAATAACATGACTTCTACCCTAAAGATTATCCCAGGACTGTCTGCATTAATATTATATTCAAAATAAAAGGTTACTGAAGTCACATGACTTAAAATCGCACTTTAAACACATTCTTAATGTGACTGTACAGAATCATCTGGGAGGTTCTTCTATGTCCATCAAAATGTCAATTATTCCCTGTAGTCTGGCATTTACCATCTGAACTTTGCAGTTTCCATCCTCTAAATGGAATTATCATTGAACACATAGCAAATCCAACTGGCTATCAACATAAATACTTTGGTAAATTCCAAAGTTCTTATTAGAAAGTCATTTGTCTAATATTCAGTATAAGCTATTCAGCAACAAAATTTTAATCAACAATGCATCTTTGACAATACAGTCATTCTCTCTGTTATGTGCCACAACTTAACCATAGGAATTCCATCACTGCATGTTCTGAGGGAGTAACAGTCTCATTTTTCAAATATTTGCATTGCCAAATGGAAAGAATATTTGATGATAGAGCTGGGGAGGAGAAAGGGTGAAAGAGCCCTCAACCAGCCCTTACTGTCTGTGACAGGTACTGAGATTCCCAGAGCCCCACCTAGTATCAGGATTCAGTCCCCAGGAAACACCCAGCACAAACCCATCTCACTTCCCCATCTTTTCTCTGACATTCAGCACTTCTCTGCCTCCAGCTGCTCTGTTGGAAAAGTTTCTATAGACTTTATGGTACTCACCTCCAGAAGACAATTTCTTTCCTAACCATCCCAGACTCAGCCACACCACTTCCCAAAGCTCTGCACAGTTCCCCACTAAATAAACCTCAGCAGCAGAGCTTTGGCAAGAACGTATTTTCAAGGCACATTGAAGCTAGTGCAAAAGGACGACAATTCCTCCCACTTTCTTTTTCCAGGTACAGATTATGTGCATTAGGGACCCTACTGACTAGACTAGAAAATCATAAAACCAAAACAAGTTATTGTGCAGTAACCTTACGAGGAACCTCTCTCCCAACCCAATAGCTAAGGCAGACTTCCCATCTACAGAGCAACTGCCCCTGGCCCTGCACAGAGTATCAAGTTCAGAAGAAACTAGACATTGGCTATTCATCACAACTGTAGCAGAACTGCAGAAGTGATTGGTGATGACATTGATAATGGTGCCTGATTTGGGTGGAAAAGTGGGGGCCCCTGGAGAAAGCCATCTGAACTCTGCATAGGACAACAGAGGGCAGCACAGGTCAGTCCCAATCGCTCGTGGAAAATAGAAATGTGAAAAAAACCATCAGAAGTGTATGAAATCTGAAAAATAAATTATAAATGATTTCAAGATTTTAGACAGCATGATCCCACAGAACAATTAAGAACTCTGTTAGCCTGATACTGTCAAGATTGCTTTTTCAAGTTTCCAATTAATTTTCCAAAGTATAGTTTTCCAGTGCTACAATATGATCCACTATATAGCAAATTATTAAAACAGAAATTTTACAATGTTTGTTTTAGAATTGCTGTTACAACTTTGACAATTAGAATGGGTTTCAGAGGTAGCCAGCCTCTAATATGGTCCTGAATGATCCTCTCTTCTCCACACACACCTCCTGGTATTCCCACTGGAGAGTGAAGACTTTGTTGGCAGACAATTATCACTGAGACCCCAAATTCCCAGTGCAAGGGAAACCAGAATGATTAGGGAATGTCAAGATAAACTGCACCTTCTTCATCTTTTCTGCACAAACAGGTGTTACTCATAGTGCCCACATCACCAAGGGGGTACCCACCCAGAAGCAAATCTCTGTGGGTAGAGCCATCCCAAATCCTGATGGAGACAAGAGACAGGGACTGGATATAACTTAAGTACCCCATGCCTGCATTCCTGGATCAGCAACTGATCAGGCCCCCTCTTCACCCCCTCCTCCAGCCTGACTCATCTACTGTGTCTCAAGAAGGCTCAGGAAACATAGCTCCTCCCTGGCTCTAAGGCCCAACACAGAGCAACAGATCGTTTGCCATCTTTTGCCTCTTCCCAGCCATCTGTACACAGGCCAAAAGACTTCCACTTTGAGGTCCTTTTTCTTGCACAAGAGCTAGAACTAGGGGGTTAAGGGGATGAAGTGCAGATAGGCGGGGCTGGGAATATGTGGATGATGGCAACTATCCAGACACACTCTAGGAAATGGAAATGGAGGTTCAGCTTAGCATCATTACTACTAAGGCTCTGACCAGTTGTGCATAGGATGTTACATGTGAGAAAACCAAAAGAGAAGAAGGCTGTTGCAAGGGATAGGTGACTCAGAGGCAACAAAAGAAGTCCTAGTGGCATCTTGGAAGATTATGATGACATGGGTGAGTCTCAGATCCAAAGAAAAATCTCCCTCTGAGAGGAATGCACTTGAAAAGCCAGGTGAGCAGAGTGAGGAAGACATCTGAACAGGGGCGATGAGCTGGGCTAAGAGATACCTGAGAATCCAAGAAACCACTCATTCCACCATGACCCCTTTCCATATAAAATCACCCACATATCCCTGGCCTAGGTTCACACAGCTGAACATTGCATACCCTGTGGGTAACTATGGACTCCTTTTTGTGGTGCCAGACTCCCGGCAACTCTGGTCTAAATGCCAGAGGACAAAATTGTAGCACCTGCCCCAACCTCAGGGTTGATCACTCAGCAGCTACAGCATATTTTAGCCTAGCACTCTGGTCACAGCTGGCAGTTTGGCTCTTCTGCCATCCATCAATATATAAATGGTTAGTGAGGATTAGTCAACTGCTAGGGAGAGTGCAGGGTCTTAGAGAGACAGTGGTGAGAATTACAAATGTCTAATGACCCAGAATCAGAGGGCCAGCATAGCCATTCAGCAAGAAATGCACAGGGGCAAGGCTGCCCGGTGTCTCCACTACCAGATTTTACTCCTCACACTCTCTTCTCTCCAAAACTGTGTCCACACAGCCATACAGGATGCTCTGACACCTACTGGAGAGGATGTCCTCTCTGGGACCATGAGGTATATCCCATATCCTGTCCATAAGCTCAAATCAACCCCTCTGGGCTTCAGACAACTGTATTTCTCAATTAAGAAGTAAAATCTAAGTTACCTGAGTATTTTCTCAACTCCCTCCACTAGTGTGACTCAACAGATTATTGAACTTCAAGGAGAAAATCTCATCCAGGCCCTGATAGTCCTTAAGTTAGGTCAGCAATCATGCATACCATTCTTTTAGCCCAACTACACTTATATTCTCTTCCAAGCTAAATATCTCCAGTTCCTTACCTATCCTCCTCTTAAGGAAGTGAAAACCCATTCAACTCCCAGGATCATCTCTAGTGGAAATTCTCCTCAGAGGATAAGATGGGAACTCCAATGACCAGATTCTCTTGGTTTCTCTCTACCATGCTCTCAAGTAATAAAGGAATCTTACCAATTTGGATAAGATCCATTCTCCACTCTAATGAGCTGTTCCATTGAAGCCCAGGCCAAAGAATGTGTTTGCAGTAGGAAAAGTGACCAGTATTTCCACTACACCAACCATTCCTCTCATGATACTAAGTATTGGTCAGGACATTGAGTAAGAAGAAAGGCAGAAAACAACACCCAGGTTGAGTCAGTCTCCCATATTATTTCTTTCCCATATTATAATTCCTGGAAATTAAATCAGACACTCTCAACTAAGAATGGAACAGCTAGATAATACTATACAAAACATTACTGCCAAACACTAACCTATACTCCTTTCAAATGTATGTGAAACATTGGCCAATATTGAATAGCTGCTAAGGCAGTGGTCGGCAAACTCATTAGTCAACAGAGCCAAATACAATGATTGAAATTTATTTTGAGAGCCAAATTTTTTAAACTTAAACTTCTTCTAATGCCACTTCTTCAAAATAAACTCACCCAGGCCATGGTATTTTGTGGAAGAGCCACACGCAAGGGGCCAAAAAGCCACATGTGGCTTGCGAGCTGCAGTTTGCCGACCACTGTGCTAAGGCAAAGAATTTTAAAGTTTTGAATTCATACAGTATTGCTCTAACCCACAATGGATGTTATAAATAAAAAATTAAAAATTGTAACTAAAAATTAACCAATATTTTTAAAACAAACTAAATAATCCTTAGATCAAAGAAAAAAATCAGTGCAAATTGAGAAAAACATTAAATTAATAATAATAAAAGTAATTATTACCTTGGTTGGAGTATCGTCCCCTACCAAAAGGTTGAAAGTTTGATTTTTGGTCAGGAGACATACCTAGAATATAGGTTTGATCCCCAGTCAAGGCATGTAAAGGAGGCAACTAATCAACGTTTCTCTCTCACATCAATGTTTCCCTCTCTCCCCCTTCCTCTCTTTCTAAAATCAATAAAAACATATCCTCAGATGAGGATTTCTTTTTAAAGTGTATATATATATAATTTGACTGTAAGTTCTATATATATATATTAAAATATAGAACTTACAGTCAAATTTGAACTGCAGATTTTAAAAAGTCTCCTATAAGTATGCACCATGAAATAGATGGACCTCTTTATGCTTAAAACGTATTCATTGTTTATCTGAATTCAAATTTAACTAGACATCTAATATTTTATTTGACAACCCTTAAAATGATTTTAAAAGTTTGAAGAAAAAATTACCGAAATAAAACATGGGAAAGCAGACATCACTATACATTTTATAAACATTTAAAAAATGTTTATGATATTTTAAACACCTTTTTGACAATTCATTTTAAATTCTAAGTTAAAAATTGACTAATCCTTTCAAAAGCATAACTCACGGCCTTAGCCGGTTTGGCTCAGTGGACTGAGCGTTAGCCTGTGGACTGAAGGGTCCTGGGTTCGATTCTGGTCAAGGACATATACCCAGGTTGTGGGCTCAATCTCCAGTAGGGGGTATGCAGGAGGAAACTGATCAATGATTCTCTCTCATCATTGATCTTTCTATCTCTCTCTCCCTTTCCCTTCCTCTCTGTAATCAATAAAAACATATTTTTTTAAAAAAAGCATAACTCATCAAAATTTGAAAATATGAGTAGTCCAATATCTGTTAAGAGTTAGAACCTGTCATTTAAAACATTCTAGAGGGATGTGCTAGACAGTTTTGCTCAGTGGACAGAGCATCAGCCTATGAACTGAAGAGTCCAGGGTTTGATTCCAATCAAGGACATGTACATTGATTGCAGGCTCCTCCCCGAGCTGGGCCCTGGTCAGGGCACATGCAAGAGGCAACCAATCAATGTGCTTCTCTCACATCGATATTTCTGTCTTTCCCTCTCTCTTCCACTCTCTCAAAAAACTAATGGAAAAATATACTCAAGTGAGGATTAAAAAATAATAATAAATAATAATAAATAAATATACATGTAACACAATATAAATAAATAAATAAATAAATAAATAAATAAATAAATAAATAAAGTCCTCAACTTTGGAAATAGATAGATAGATAGATAGATAGATAGATAGATAGATAAAATCTTCTAGAAAGAAAACTCCAGAAGCTAATATCAAACACTATCTTCGTGTCCTTTATTTTTTTAATTAAATTTTTATTATTCAGATTATTACATTTGTTTCTCTTTTTTCCCCTCCATATCACCCCTCCACCCAGCTCCCACCCCTCCCTCTGCCCTTAGCTCCCTCCCATTGATCTCATCCATAGGTGTATGATTTTTGTCCAGTCTCTCCCTGTATACCCCTCACCCCTTTCCCCCTGAGAATTATCAGTCCATTCCCTTTCTGTGCTCCTGATTCCATTCTATTCACCAGTTTATTCTGTTCATCAAATTTTTAATTCGTTAATTTTTAGATTCACTTATTGATAGATATGTATTTGTTGTTCATAATTTTTTGTCTTTTACCTTTTTCTTCTTCCTCTTCTAAAAGAGTACCTTTCAGCATTTCATATAGTACTGGTTTGGAGTTGATGAACTCCTTTAGCTTTTTCTTATCTGTGAAGCTCTTTATCTGCCCTTCAATTCTGAATGATAGCTTTTCTGGATAGATTATTCTTGGTTGTAGGTTCTTGCTATTCATCACGTTGAATATTTATTGCCACTCCCGTCTGGCCTGCATCGTTCCTGTTGAGAAATCAGCTGACAGTCGTATGGGTGCTCCCTTGTAGGTAATAAACTATTTTTCTCTTGCTGCTTTTAATATTCTCTCTTTGTCCTTTGCTCTTGGTATTTTAATTATGATGTGTCTCGGTGTGGTCCTCTTTGGATTCCTTTTATATGGGGTTCTGTGTGCTTCCTGAACTTGTAAATCTATTTGTTTTACCAGATGTGGGAAGTTTTCAGTCATTATTTCTTTAAATAGGTTTTCAGTATCTTGCTCTCTCTCTTCTTCTGGCACCCCCACCATTCTGATGCTGGTATGCTTGAAGCTGTCCCAGAGTCTCCTTACATTATGTTCACATTTTTGGATTCTTTTCTCTTCTTGCTTTTCCAGTTGAATGTTGTCTGCTTCTTTATATTTCAAATTTTTTACTTGATTCTTGCCTTTCTCTAGTCTGCTGTTAGGACTCTGTATAATATTTTTTATTTCAATCAGTGTATTTCTAGTTGGTCTTTTATCATCTTTAGTTGGACCTTTTCCACCTCTAGTTGATCCTTTTTCATCTCCTCTGGGCTCTCGCTAAATTTATCCAACTTTTCTAGCATATTCTTGAAAAACCTTACAAGCGTGGTTTTGAACTCTATATCCAGTCGTTTTTTTTCCTCCATTTCTTTTGTTTGTGATCCCTTCCCTTGTCTCGGCATTTTCACTATGTCGGGGAAACTTCTGTGTTGAATTCAGCCTTGTGAAACCAGACTTGCAAAGCCACAGAAGCCTCTGTTGAGCTTGGGATGGGTGGAGTCTCAGGGCTTAAGGGACCGCCTTGCCTTCCAGTCGGCCCCGCCCTCTGCGGCCCCTGAGTCTCACGTGACTGGGTAATGGCTGGAGCGGTCCTTGTGCGCTCGCGCCCACAGTGCCTCTAACCGCTGCCTTTCCAGCTCCCCTGCACACCAGGACAACACGAGTCTAGGTCTCCAGGGTTTCGCCCAAAACAGGGGCCCAGTGGACTCAGAAGTGGCACAGTTGGGAGGGTCTGTCTTCCGCCCATTCACGAAAACCAGCGGCACAATCAGCAGTCTGTCCTTCACGCAGTGCCGTGCGCGACCAGACCTCCGATCTTTTGCGACTCCCCTAAATTTCCGTGCACCTCTCCCTTTTCACAGTCCAAACTCACCCCGTATGAGTTTCGGCTGTATCTGGGGTTTAGTGTCGTAAGATAAGGGGTTCAATGCCGTTGGGAGTCTCTGTTTCCCTCCCGCCAGAGAAAGCCAGCCAGGTACTCGGGCACCCGCTCTCTCAGCGTGCGCATCTCTGTACCTCAGCTTTTTGCAGCTCCTCTGGGTTTCTGTGAGCCCCTCTCTTTCCTTCTAGTTGTAGAACTTACACTCGGCCAGCTTTCCTGTGGTTCTGGATGATGTCTCTTCTGTCTTTTAGTTGTAGTTTTGAAATTGTTGTGCGCGGCAGCAGTGTAGGTGTTTACCTATGCCGCCATCTTGGATTCTCCCTTCGTGATCTTTAGATGTGCAAGAATTTTAGATAAGGCACACACAAAAACACTAATCATAAAGAAAAATATCTTAAATGAGCAAAATATTAAACATACCCTTTGCAAATCAGGATATTAAGTGACCAATAAGCAAAGAAAACTTTTTCAACAGTTCAAGAAGAGCATTAAAGATACATTGGGGCTGGGCGCTCTGACTCTTGCCATGCTAGCTCAGAGCAGCCAACTGACTCCATTCCTAGCAAATCAAACAAGCTTAATATAGGCACATGAAAAGGACAGTTGGTGCCGCAGAGGCCTCCCCTAATTGACCACCAGATATGAGATGAATGCCAATGACAGATTTGATTCTAAGATCCTCAGAATTATCTGTTGCAGGCTGCCCAGGCTTTCTACTGGTAGAGAGACTAGCTGCATCACAGAATATATGAAAGAAGCAACCTATATTTAAGGGACTTTACCCAAACTCATGGAAAAAAGAATAGCTTGAGGACTGCCTAGCATGACTCCTAGACAAACAGAGAGGCTGATGAAGGAGGTGAGACAGAATAGGAAACAACACAAGGCCAACTGTTGTCAGATCTGCAATGAGCCTACAACGGAAGTCAGAAACCAAAACAAGAAGCTGTCCATCCCCTGCCATTTCTCACCCTTGAGAAAGTGAAACCCACCTCCCCTCCACGTTTTACTTTCTTGGCAACTTTATTCACCACCACCTTCAAGCAGAAGCACAATTAAAACAAACAAATAACAACAAAAGCCCAAGATGCCCTCAGTCATATGATAGAGAGCCCCGAAACCCTATAACTAAAGACTAAAGTACAATGAGCATCAAAGCAAGGCAAAACTTTCTAATAAAGTGAATATCAGAGAACAATAAGTAGATTCTGGCTAAAGTACAGAAGAAACAAATTATCCAGTCCCTATCCTATGCACTCATCTTGGGAAGCCCTCTTTATACACAAAACAGAGAATGTGGAATTCAGCTAAGTGTCAAAATAAAATCTAGGGAGGTGGGGTTAAAACCACAAATATAGGCCTACTGCTCTGGCCTGATGCATGAAATTTGTGCACTGAGGGGGTTGGGGGTACCCTCAACCCAGCCTGCACCCTCTCCAATCTGGTATCCCTCTCACAATCTGGAACCACTGATTCCTAACTGCTCACCTGCCTGCCTGTCTGAACACCCCTAACTGCCCCTCCTACCAGCCTGGTAGCCCCTCACTGCTCCTGCCTCACACAGCCTGCTGTTCAATCGTTTGGTCATCCCTCACTAACCCCCCTGTCGGTCTGGTTGTCCCACACAGTCTGTTTGATCATCCCTTCAGTTGTTTTGGTTGTGACAGTCACTTAGGCTTTTATATAGAGAGATAATGTATTGTTTCTACAAGTAAAAAGACAAAGGGAGTATTTAAAAACTCAATCACTTATAAAAACAGACAAGAAAGGAGGAAAAATGCATACTATAAAAAAGTTAGTTAAAATAAATAAAGAAAAAGAAGAAAAAAAGTTAGTATAAATAATTCAAAATATATCAGCCGTTAAAGAAATTGTAAATGAATTCAACACTTAAAAGATAAATATCAACAGATTTGGAGAATCAATTCAGCTAAATGTTTACTTACTCTCAAGAATGTTAAAAGGTTGCAAAGTGACTATATATATATATATATATATATATATATCTGGCAGACCCAGACCAAAATAGAGATGATTCAATTATATTAAAACCAAATTATTTGTGTGTTAAAAAAAAAAACACATTATATGGGATTTCCATGTGTAAAGATAAGAGTCAGAAATCTCTAGAAAAACACAATTCTAAATATGCCTTTATAAAAATCAATAATTCAAAATATATATATCAAAAATTGGAAATGAAGTCTCAAGCCAATTATCTAAGAACCCACCTTAAGAAACTATTAAAAGAAGAGAGGAGAATCACGATGGCAGTGTAGGTAAACACTGGTACTCATTGCCTCCCACAACCATATCAAAATTACAACTAAAATACTGAACAACCATCATTCAGAACCAACTGAAAGCTGGCTGGAACAAGTCCAGCACCCACATGTGGTGTGTTTTTAATTGGGAGGAATGTCTGCTGTGGAGGACCGCTGTGAGAAGCAGGGGGTCCCAGCCCCACACCAGACCCCCAGCCTAAGGTTCCAGAGCTGAGAAGAGATAACCCCATAACTTTGGGCTGCAAAAACCAATAGCGATTGTGGCTGACTGACACAAAGCCTGCTGGAGACTCAGGCAGTCCCTCCTAAAGAGCTGGTGCACAAACTAATAAGGTCCTACTCACTCTGAGCTCTAGCTGTGGGCAATGGCATTGGGGAAACCAAGGACATACAGGGAAAAACTGGGTTGTCTGGCATCTGGGCAAGAACTCAGGGGTGGTGTTCTCTCAGACTAAGGTGCTCGCAGGGGTCATCATTCCTATGCTGAAACTGCCCCATCACAGAACTGACTGGCAGCCATCTCTGAGTTTCTATAAGCTTTGCTCACAATGTTCCCTCCACCCTGGTGACACACTAAGACCCCACCCTATCAATTTACAGTCTCACCCAAGCTATTTGCAATGGTTTTTCCATATGAATAGCCTATCCTGGCTCAGACTTCAAACTTTCCTAAAAACTCTTAAATAAGAAGCAGTGGCATCAGCATACCCCATACCCATCAATAAGAGGATTAAGACTTGGCACCAGCACCAGTTTGCCTTACTTCACAGCTTGGCCACCCCTGGGCACTTCCAAGTCCAATACAAGCAGCATCCCCTGCAGATCACTCAATAGCTCCTGCCAGGTCATCCCAGTCAGTAGCTGATTTTGTACTTCCCAGGAGGCCCCAGAGCCAGTGAACCTAGTGGAGCTTCATATCATACCAGATTACAATTCTCCACATCCTCAAGTAACACACTAAGGGTCAGACTCAGTGAGCACCAAAGCCCCACTGAAGCAAGTCCTGCTCCATAGGAGTATCTCCTGTACAGCAGCTCTTCCACTGTAGTCACAGCTGGTCCTCACAGCCAGTTGGCCTGTAGGTCAGTTCCTCCCAGTGATACCAACAGCAATCAAGGTTCAATTACAACAAGACTGTGCACACAACTCATACAGGGGCCCACCTAGAGTGCCCAGCTCAGGTGACTGGAAAAGCTGAGCCATTGGGCCCTACAGGACACCTAATACACAAAGCCATGCAACCAATTCCAGGAGACAGAGCAATAGAAACAAACACAGGAAAGCAGCCAAAATGTGAAGACAAAAACCATGTCTCAAATGAAAGACCAGAAGAAATCTCCAGAAAAAGCTAAATGAAATGGAAGCAAACAAACTACTAAATACAGAGTTCAAAACAATGTGTATAAGGTTGCTCAAGATTCTTAATGAGAGCTTCAAGGGACTTAGTGAGACTTTCAAGGATCTTAGTGAGAATTTCAAAGACATGAAAAAGGACCAGTCAGAAATTAAGCATACACTAATTGAAATAAAGAATAATTTACAGGGATTCAACAGTAGATTAGAGGATGCTGAGAAACAAATCAACAATGTGTAATATGAGGAAGGGAAAAACACCCAATCAGAATAGCAAAAAGAAAAAAGAATCCAAAAATATGAAGATAGCATAAGGAGCCTTGGGAACAAGCATATCAACATTCACATTAAGGAGGTGCTATAATATGAAGAGAGATAGCAATATATTGGAAATCTATTTGAATAAATAATGACAGAAAACTTTCCTTACCTGGTAGAAGAAATAGACTTACAAGTCCAATAAGCACAGAGTCCCATGCAGGAGGAGCCCAGAGGTCCACACCAAGACACAACATAATTAAAATGCTAAGCATTAAAGAGAAAGAGAAAATCTTAAAAAAACAGCAAAATAAAAGTAATTAGTTACCTACAAGGGAGTGCCCATATGCTTGTCAACTGATTTCTCAACAGAAACTTTGCAGGCCAGAAGGGAGTGGCAAGAAATATTTTAAGTGATGAATAGCAAGCACCTACAACCAAGATTACTCTACCCAGCAAAGCTCTCATTTAGAACTGAAGTTCAAATAAAGAGCTTCACAGACAAGAAAAAGGTTAAAGGAGTTCATCACCATCAAACAAGTAAATGTTGAAGGGTATTCTTTAAGAAGGAGAAGAATAAAAATAATAAGAAGGAGGAGGACAAGGAGGAGAAGGGGGAAGAGGAAATGTAGAAGGGGAAGAGGGGAAGGGGGATCAAAAACAATAAAATGGCAACAAATACATAGCTATTAATAATTGAATATAAAAATAAACAAACAAGGATTCTAATGAATAAAATAAACTGATGATTAAAATAGAACCAAAGGCATGGAAACATGGAACAGTCTAACCAATCTCAGAGGGAAGGAGGAAGGGGGAGGTGGGAGAGATTAACCAAAGCTCTTATATGCATACTAGAGACCTGGTGCATGAAATTTGTGCAAGGGAGGGTGTGTCCCTCAGCCCAGCCTGCATCCACTTCAATTTGGGACTCCTCGAGGGATGGCCAACTACAGACAGACAGACATCCCTCTGACAATCCAGGACTGTTGGCTCCCAACTGCTCACTTGCCTGCCTTGTTGATCACCCTCTAACCACTCCCTGCCAGCCTGATTGATGCCTAACTGTTCCCCTGCCAGCCTGAAGGCCCCTAACTGCCCTCCCCTGCAGGCCTGGTCACCCACAACTTCCCTCCTTTGCTGGCCATCTTGTGGTGGCCATCTTGTATCCACATGGGGGCAGCCATCTTGTATATTGGAGTAATGGTCAATTTGCATATTACTCTTTTATTAGATAGGATAAAGGCCTGGTGCACCGGTGGGGGCTGGCTAGTTTGCCCTGAAGGTTGTTCCAGATCAGAGTGGGGGTTCCCTTGGGGCATGGGGCAGCCTGGGTGAGAGGCCTGTGGTGGTTTGCAGACTGACCACACATCCCCAGTGACCCAAGTGGAGGCCCTGGTATCTGGGATTTATTTATCTTCTATAATTGAAACTTTGTAGCCTTGAGTGGAGACCAGGGCAGGCCAGGGCAGGCAGAAAGCTTGGCTTCCTCATCACCATGGGAAATCCAAGCCTCCTGCTCTCTCCAGCTCCATAGCCACTGCCATCTTTGTTGGGATTTATTTATCTCCTATAATTGAAACTTTATAGCCTTGAGCAGAGGCCAGGGCTGACCAGGGGAGGCGGGAAGCTTGGCTTCCTCCATCACTGGGGGTAACCCAAGCCTCCTGCTTGCTCCAGCTCTGTGACCATTGCCATATTTGTTGGGTTAATTGTACACTTGCTCCTGATTGGCTTGTGTGTGTGGCTTGTGGGCATACCAGAGGTATGGTCAATTTGCATGTTTCTCTTTTATTAGATAGGATATGCATTTCCTATGGACACAGACAATAGGGTGGTAAAGGCGAGGGTGGGGCAGGATCCAGTGGAAAGAGGCAATGAGAGGACAGGGGAGGAAAGGGGGACATCTGTAATATGCTTAACATTAAAGATTTTTTTAACTTTATTTTATTGTTTAAAATATTACATATAGTGTATGTATGTAATTTTTTTACCCATTGACCTTCCCACATACTCATTAGAGTCACTCCACAGAGTTATGTACAATATGACAGTTTGCTTCTCCTAATGCAAAAGAAAAGCACTTTAAGATTAAAAAAAGAAAGAAAGAGGTCTGGTCGGTGTGGCTCAGTTAGTTGAGCATCATACAGTGCACTGAAGAGTTGGCAGTTAGATCAGGGCACATGCCCAGGTTGTGGTCTCCATCCCGGATGAGGAGCATGCAGTAGGTAGCCAATTGATGTTGCACTCTCATATCTCTCTCTCTCTCTCTCTCTCTCTCTCTCTCTCTCTCTCTCTCTCTCTCTTTCTCTCTCTCCCTCCCTCCCTCCCTCTCCCTCTACAAATCAATAAAAATATTTTTTTAAAGGCCGGTTTGGCTCAGTGGATAGAGTGTCAGCCTGAAGACTGAAGAGTCCCAGGTTCGATTCCAGTCAAGGCACATGCCCAGGTTGCAGGCTCGAAATCCAATGGGGGACGTGCAGAAGGCAGCCAATCAATGATTCTTTCTCATCATTGATATTTCTATCTCTCTCTCTTCCTTCCTCTCTGAAATCAATAAAAATATTTCTTTTAAAAGGAAGGAGGGATGAAAAGAAAGATGCCCAAATAGAAGTCATATTATTTTAGCAAGATAATCATGAGCCCATTCAGCCTGGCTCAGTGGCTGAGCATCAACTATGAATCAGGAGGTCACAGGTCAATTCCTGGTCAGGGCACATGCCCAGGTTGTGGGCTCGTGCAGGAGGTGGCTGATCAATGATTCTTTCTCATTATTGATGTTTCTACCCCTCTCTCCTTCTCTCTTCCTTTCTGAAATCAATAAAAATATCTTTTTTTAAAAAGATAATCATAAAAGTGTCTTTCTGTCACTCCTACAATATACTATTAAATAGAAGTGAGTCAGTCAGTGTAATCCACACTCGGGGAGAAGGAGATTACACAACAGTAGGTACCAGGAGATGGGATCACAGAGGACCATCTTAGAGGTAATGAAAGAATCAAATATTACTTTAAAGATTTTAGAAAATCAAATATAACAACATAGAAAGGAATGATGTATCATGATCTGGTAGAGTTTATCCTAAAACTGTAAAGTTAAATATTGAAAAATCAATTCCTGTAATTCACCATATTAACAAACTAAAAATAGGAAACCTTATGATAATCTCAAACTGTGCAAAAAAATTTTTTAAATAGAATCCAACATTCATTCATGATTATTTTTTAATTCAGCAAACAATGAGTAGAAGGGAACTTCTTCAACCTGAGAAACAGCATCTACAAATACCTAGGTCTAACTTCATACATAATGGTAAAAGATTGAACGCTTTTCCCTTAAATGAAGGAACAATGTCATTCTCACCACTCTTACTCAACCCTGCACTTCAGGACCTAGCAAGAGCAATAAGACAAAAAGAAGAAATGAACAGTATATAATTTAAAAAGAAAACTGTCTTTTTGTTGTTGTTATTTTATTTAGTTCAGTGGTTGGCAAACTCATTAGTCAACAGAGCCAAATATCAATAGTACAACAATTGAAATTTCTTTTAAGAGCCAAATTTTTTAAACTTAAACTTCTTGTAATGCCACTTCATCAAAATAGACTGTGGTATTTTGTGGAAGAGCCACACTCAAGGGGCCAAAAAGCCGCATGTGGCTTGCGAGCTGCAGTTTGCCAAACACTGGTTCAGTTAATCCTCACTAGAAAATATTTTTTTCATTGATTTTAGAGAGAGTGAAAAGGAGGGGGAAGAGGAGAAAGGAGAGAGAGAAAAATATTGATGTGAGAGAACCACATTAATTGGTTGCCTCGGCACATGCTCCAACCAAGGCAGGGAATCTGCATCCCAGCTACATGCTGTTGACCAGGTACATGCCCTTGACTAGAATTGAACCCGAGACCCTTTAGTTCAAAGGTTGACACTCTAATCACTTAGTAACACTAGCCAGGGGGAAAACTGTCTTTATTTGCAGGTGACATTCTCATCTATAGAAAGTCTTAAGGAATCTACAGAAAAGCTACTAAAAGTAATGTGATGCCTAAACTGGTTTGGCTCAGTGGATAGAGCATCGGCCTGTGGACTGAAGGGTCCTGGGTTCGATTCTGGTCAAGGGCATGCATGTATCTTGGTTACGGACACATTCCCTCTATCCCTCTCTCTTCCTCTCTGTAAAAATTCAATAAAATATATTTTAAATTTTTTAAAAATTAAAAATAAATTAAAAAATAAAAGTAATGTGAGTTTAGCAGGTTTACACATTAGATCAACATATAAAATTCTATTATATTTTATATACAAATAAATATGTGTCCATTTATATAACATTAGAGGCCCAGTGCAACCCTCAGCCAACCCTGGTTACCTGAGCCTTGGGCAGCCCTGGGAGGCTGGGCAGCCACCATCCGAGGCTTGCCTGCACCTTGGGCCGGCCCTGGGTGGCTGGGAGGTTGAGGGGACTGGGGGACTCCAGAGGCAGATGCCCTGGTAGGGTTGAGGGGACTGGATGCCACCATCTTGTGGTTGTGGGTGCCACCATCTTTGAGGGTGTGACAGTCAATTAGCATATTCCCTCCTATTGGCTGTGGGCATTGCCATCTTTGTGGCTACATGAGGGTCATTTAGCAAATTCTCTCTTTATTAGATGGGATTCTTTTTTAATTTTTTTATCCTCATCCAAGGATATGTTTTTATTGATTTTAGAGATAGAGAAAGGGAGAAGAAGAGAGAGGGAAATCTCAATGTGAGAGAGAAATATTAATTGGTTGCCTTTCATAGTATGTGCCCCAACCAGGGATCAAACCCACAACCCTGATATGTACCCTGACCAGGAATCAAACCAGCAACCTTTCAGTGCACAGGACAACACTCAACCAACTGAGCAACTCTTGATGGGCTATATAAATTGGTGAAATAACAACATTATAGATAAGAGATTAATGGTTGCCAGGGGCTAGGAAAGGGGTGAGGGTCCACATTTAGAAGAGAGATGAGTTTGGTTATAAAATTAGATCCTTGTAATAACACAACTGTTCTATAACTTGACTATTGTGATAGGTAGATGAATCCACATGTGATAAAATAACATAGAACTAAATATTACATATGCACGCACACATGCATGCTCACATATACATTATGAGGTGGATCCAGGCCAAAAGCTTGTTGATAACTTCATAAACCCCTCCTCTAACTGGTGGTGCACAGAGGCCTTGTGTGTCTTTAGAAATTAATATCAATTAGAACCAGTGTACAGTAACTGAACAAAAAGACATAGTTATTTCTCAGTTTGTTTTTTTCTCTAATTCAGTTACTCTAGGAAATGGCCACAGGTAGCTTTGGGAAGTCATGAAGAACATGTACTTGATACCTAGGTCTGATATTCATTGGTTATGAAATCTTCTCAAGTGACTCATATTCTCTGAGCCTCCATTCCTTATTGGTAAAATGGAAACAACAGTACTTCCGAGAGTTGATGTAAGGGTGAATGAGATAAAGAACGTACCTATATCATGCTATAGTTTATAATATTTCATTGATTCTAAGGTGCACAACATTTCACATTTTAACCTCTTTACAAGAATGAGTCCTGTAATCAATGGCATGTTTCTATCTAATTGAGAACACTTTTTTCTTTCTTGGTGCACATATATACTAATAAAAGGATAATATGCTAATTAGACCAGGTCGACTAGACATATTCAGAACATCCGACTTCCTTCCGGATAAAGCCACAGTAGTAGGGGCTGAGGCAGAGGAAGTCAGGGCCAGTCAGGCCTGCAAAGGAGCAAGCAGTTAGGGGCAAGATAAGTCTGGGTGGCAAACAGTTAGGGGGCAATCAGTCTGGCAAGGGAGGCAGTTGGGGTGATTAGGCCAACAGGGAAGGGCAGTTGGGGGCAGTCAGGCCAGCAGAGGAGAGCAGTTGGGGAAAATCAGTCTGGCAGGGGAGGGCAGTTAGGAGCAATCAGGCAGGCAGGCAGGCAGAGGGGTTAAGGGCAATCAGGCAGGCAGGCAGGTGAGCAGTTAGGAGCTAGCAGTCCCAGATTGTGAGAGGGATGTATGGCTGCTGGTTTATGCTCAATCCCCCAGGGGATTACGGATTAGAGAGGGTACAGGCTGGGCTGAAGGACCCCCCACTCCTGTGCACAAATTTCATGCACTGGGCCTCTAGTAAAATAAGAAGAGCTCAGAGTAATATCTCAAGTAATGACAAGTGCAGCCCTAGTCAGTTTGATTCAGTGGTTAGAGTATCAGCCTGAGGGCTGACGAGTCCTGGATTCAATTCTGGTCAAGGTACAGGCTTCAGTTGCAGGCTCAATCCCCAGCACTAGTCAGACCACATGGGGGTATGTCTCTCCCTGCCCCCTTCCATTCTCTCTAAAAACCAATGGAAAAAATATCCTCGGGTGAGGATTTATAAAAAGAAAATAATAATGACAAGTGCAGATATAATTTCATTATCAAACAAAATGTGACGCTCAGTACACCAGTAGTGTCCCAGAATTTATCTAAGGATGCAAGCACAGGTGGCCAAGAGTATACTCTGCCAATAGAATGGACTTATACGGATGACTCAAGACACTTATTAAATATTGGCCGAGCATAAATTACACAGGAGACAGACATGCAATGCACGAATCACATGCGGTTTATTTACCAGAGTCCTGGTGGTTTCCAGACCTCAGCAGGCCACCCGGAGATCCATGCTGAGAGACACACACACTGGACGTTGAACGTTGCAGCTGCAGCTCGGCATCTTGTAGAGGCCTCAGCTTGTGGCTCACGGTTCGGACCCAGGGTCCACGGCAGAGCTCAGAGTTCAGGCAGGATGCAGGAAGGGGAGCGGAGAGCAACCGTCTGTGGAGGAGCAGACAAGCGGTTCTAATCTCCTTCAGAGCTTACTCTCTTTTATGTGCTCAAGCAGACATCTTCAGTGTGTCTCATCAGTGGGTCCCAGGTGTTCGGCTATCTGGTCTTTACATGTGGGGTACAAACTTTTATATCTCTTACATGCACATCTCTTTTAAAAGCGTTCACACTTCATTCCACTCTCTAATATGTCACACCCAATTTCTTATATTTGTATTCTATCCTTATTATTATTACTATAACAAGTAGGAAACCTCAAAACTCTCTAGAGAACACATTCCATTCTTTTCTCCATTCATTGTACTAACGCTTCATTCCACACCCCTTATTTTTCAGTTTAGTGGAATGAAAAAGTATGAATTTTAGAATCTAACATATTACATTTTCAGTCTTAACTGCTACGTGACATTCTGAGCATCAGTTGAGTGCTCCATAATTATGTATAATAATACTTACTCAAAAGGATGTTTAAAAGATTAAATGAGATGATACCTATAAAGCTCTATCAGTGCCAAACATATTGTGGGTGTTCTAATATATAATCTTCTGCTGATTATTTGCCTTGAAGGAAGGGCTGATCTTCTAGATGGGGAAGTAGGGCAAATTCTGGCCCTCAGGCCAAATACACCCACTTCCTGTTTTTGTAAATAAATTTTTCTTGGAATACAGTCATACCCACTTGTTTACATCTTTTTCTTTTAATAGGCCCAATCAATGCCATTTATTATATGTGTTGAACAGCCTCTGAGACCCAAAGGTTCCCATATGAGGGTTTTTTTTCCTGTTTGGTTTTGTTTTTGGGTTTTTTTTTTTTGCATCAAACAGCTTCTTCCAAGAGCTTGCTCACAGGAAAGACAAAAACAGAGTAATCCTCAATAAAATAAAACAAACAGGAATAGATGAACATTCTACATATGGAAAACAAAGGTTAAAAAACTCAACAAACAAAAACCACACCAAACATGCATCTTATTTAATATCCTGTTACATGCACTGAGGAAACCAAGAACATCAGGCCCCAAGGCAGTAATGCTCTGAGGTTCTAGTTTAGACTTCTTCTATGTGATAGATTCATGCACACACATTCACACATACTACTGGCCCAGGCAGAAGTATACATGAATGCACAGGTGGCTGAAGAACCACAGTAGGGAATGAGGAAAGGGGGGAGTGGTGGCTTGTCAAGGATATAACATCAACTGGAAACTAGGGACCTCGAGAACCTTTCCACTGCAGCAAGAGTCAATATTAAAACAAAGGCAGAACACATGCCCTAGCCAGTTTTGCTAAGTGGATAGGACATCAGCCTGCAGACTGAAGAGTCCCAGGTTCGATTCCAGTCAAGGGCACATGCCCCAGGGTTGTGTGGGCATGCAGGAGACAGCCGATCAATGATTCTCATCATTGGTGTTTCTATCTCTCTCTCCCTCTCCCTTCCTCTCTGAAATCAATAAAAAATATCTTTTTTTAAAAAAAAAGGCAGAACACAGGATAAATGTAGGATACTCAGATAAGACTGGATAGATGAAGAGGGAAAGATGCAGGGGAAGTATTGGGAAAGAAGCCACAGAAGAGGTTTTTCTTTATTGGGAACGCAGATGGGCAGAGGTCTTGTTATTTGAGTGATAACGCTGAGGCTAAAGGAATATGCTGCAGCTTTACCACTGCTTCTTGTGCTCTCTCTCAATGAAATAGGACAGGTTTAGAAAATTTTGGAAATTAAGTTGACCATGGAGGAAGCACAGGACTGCAGAGTAACAGAAGGTATATTTCCATAGAACAGGGGAAACTGAAAAGCTTCATCAGGTACATTTCCATAGAATGTGAGAACTGGAAACAGCAAAAGGTCTATACTTACAAAATAAAGAAAAGGAGCCCTTCATCCAGAAAAAGAAGAAAGCCCAAAGGAAATAGGAAAACAATAAGGAAGGAGGGTGGAGAACTTCACATGTCCCATGTGAGGTTTGACCTTTGAGCTCAGGAGTTACTATAGTAACCAGTCTAAGGGAATAGTGAACAATCAGAGGAGGTATCAAGGCACCAGGATCTGCAGCCTTTAAAAGCCATAGGGAAAGGAACTCTATGGGATCCTTATCCCCTCCCTACTTGGGAGTCTATTCTGTGAGACTCTTTCCATCTCCCTATGTGGGAGTCTGTACTTATTCTTCAATAAGTTTCCACCTTTACTATACCACTTTCTGTCTGTGCATTCATTCTTTGATTCCAGCGGATAAAGAATCTGGGTTCCAGTCCAAAAATTCCATTTCATCAAAGTGGGGGGAAACTAAACATCCACTCTCTAGTCCTCCCCATTGCCACTCAAGGACTTTCCCAAGTACTCTTCCCCCAAAAAATGAACCCGCCCACATTCAAAATTAAGCTCAGCAAAGGGCCAAGCACAGAAAGCCAACTTTTCTTGGTAAAATCAAAGCCAGAGAAGCCCATCACAGCTGCCATCTCATCATCATCCTCAAATGTCAAGTCCTCCTCAGCCCTCCTTTCTGCTCTTTCCATTTCTCTTTCTTGTAGGCTTTGGCCTTTTCTTCTTCTTCTCTAAGCTCCTTCCTCCTTTCCTCAAAGTCATGCTCCTTTTGTTTCTCTTCCATCTTCTTGTTGACTTCAAAACATTTCTTCATCTAATCCAGTGGTTCTCAACCTGTGGGTCGCGACCCCTTTGGGGGTCGAAAGACCCTTTCACAGGGGTCGCCTAAGACCAGTGGAAAACACCTATTTCCCGTGGCCTTAGGAACCAACACACCACTCCTTGGTGTAGCAAAGTGTAGCAATATAGTTTACTGTTGTCATATAGAGACTTTTACCCATGCTACACCACAATTCAAGACAAAATTTCATTTATTTGTAATTAGAAATAAATATTTCACAATATATAATTACATATTGTTTTTGTGATTAATCACTATGCTTTAATTATGTTCAATTTGTAACAATGAAAATACATCCTGCATATCAGATATTTACATTACAGTTCATAATAGTAGCAAAATTACAGTTATAAAGTAGCAACAGAAATCATTTTATGGTTGGGGGTCACCACCACATGAGGAGCTGTATTAAAGGGTCGTGGCATTAGGAAGGTTGAGAACCACTGATCTAATCCAAGGTGGAAAGTTCCACACCCATAGATATGTCCAGGTTTTGCTGATGTTTCTTTCCATTAATGTGATCCAGGAAGTTGATGGAGTCCTTCACAACACAGCCACAGACATTGCAGTAATATCCTCTCATCTCAGATTGTGGGGTGGTCTTGGTAATGACAATTGTCTTCCCAAGCTTAGATTCCTGATCCACCTTGTAGTCCCTATGCTGGAGAAGCTCCCACTTGACTGGCTGCACTGGTTTTCCATACTTTTTTTCTTTCTTCTGTGAGCCTCTTCTCAGTAAGCTTCCATATTCATCATTGCCCCACTTGTGGCAAAAGCCCAAGTTTTTGGCCCACTGCTCAACACCATCTTCCCACTTGTTTACATCTTGCCTATGTCTGCTTTTGTGCTATGATGGCAGAGCTGAATAGGTAAGACAGAGACAGTAAGACTCACAAAGCTGAAAATATTTATCAACTTGCTATTTACAGGAAAAGTTTTCTGATCCCTGTTCTAAATGCCTACAACATTTAAAACATGATCCCCCTCCAATTTGTGATACAATTATGCCTTTAGAGAGCTGCGTTAGATGAGAAAGGTGCGTTCCTCACCGTAGAAGCCAGGACTATGGGCTCTAACCACAGCTTCTATACCAGCCAAGCAGAAAGGAGAGCTATGAGAATCTCTGATTAGGAAGATAAGCCAGGCCAGAGTGAACAACAAAAATGTGATTTCCAGCCCTCCCTCCCCATCCTCTTCACCCCGCGCCTCTCCCCTCACACACACACCCTTATATTATTGGGGTTATAAAAGCAGGGACAAGAGTGGGGAGTGACAGCAGAACCTTGCCATGGGCAGCATTGCTGGGAAAATGCAGGCTCTACTTCTTTGGTTGGTCTTCTTCTTGCCTCCTGAAGCTAGAGCTGGTGAGTCTAGGATATAACTCCCTGTCCTCTGGGTCCTTAACTTCTATTCCAATTTACTGACCGAGTCAAAGAAGATCCTAAAATGAGAATGCAAAATTCCATTGCAAGTGTTCCAGGGGAAATCTCTACCTGGAAGAGTCCTATTCTTTCCCAGCAGTTAGTAATAGTTTCTTAGGGGGTAAAATCTTGGGTGGAGATAGAATCAGAAAACTGGATTTGGAAGTATTTCTTAAGCTGTTCTCCTCAAAATATCCATAATTCTGATTCCTGGTTCTTTTCTCCTTTGTCTTTGCTCTCATGTGGAAAAGGTCAGGATCAGGACATGAAGAAATGTCTAAATGACAACTCAGAATCAAGACTAGCCATTGTGTTCTGAAAAGTGGGATTGACAGGGTGGACTGGGATAAGGGAAGCCAATAAAAAGGATACATGGAGGGGCTTAGTTACATTACAGGTAAGGGTGAGCTTGGGGATGGGGGTTACCTCAGTTTTCAACTCATTTTCCTTACCTAGTGCTCTGTCTGAAAGCTGAGTTACCCTGTATTTGGGAACCTTGGATTTTCTATTTCAGGGGAGATTATCAATGGCATTGAGTCCAAGCCACACTCCCGTCCCTACATGGCCTATCTGGAAATCGTCACTGATGAGGGCTATGTTGCTAACTGTGGTGGATTTCTCATAAGTCAAGAATTTGTGGCGACAGCTGCTCATTGTAAAGGAAGGTAAGAAAACTTTTATTTGTTCTCTTTTCATGTGAGGAGTTGTAGGAATCAGAGTTAACACAATTTTCAAGTGGCCTCAGGAGAGATTTTTGTGCCTAATTTCAAGATGGTCAGTTATATATATATTGAGAGGAACTGGGCCATTGTGATTGATTAGTCATCTCCATCTCCACAGGTCAGGGCTTTACCAATGAGCAATCCAGATCAAGACAGGTCAATACTGCCCCTTTTGTCCTGATGCTAGACAACTCTCTCAGTCTGCTAGGGCCTGGCCCTTCCTAAAACAGCTGTGGTCCCTGGGAGGAATGTCTTTCCTCAGTAAGAACTGAGTTCCTCAGTTGGCTCTACACTGATGAAGAGGGTCTGTTGTCACTCTGTGCAAAATGGGCCCTTCTCAGGAGACCAGCACCTTTCCTGACTTCTCTTCCCTCTCAACAGAAAAATTACTGTCATTCTCGGAGCTCATGACATAAAACAAGAAGAATCCACATGGCAGAAGCTAGAAGTCAAAGAACAATTTGTTCATCCGAAATACAACCATTTTACAAATGTTAATGACATCATGTTACTGAAGGTGCCATTCTCTTTCTTGGACTTCTCAATTCCCCCTTCTTAACCTGTCTCCTGACTTGTACCTTTCTCATTCTCTTCCATTCTCTTCCAACCCACTTTCTCAGGTACCAACCCCACTCCATATCACCACCACCCCATTCAGGAAAAACTCTAGGCCCTGCCCAGGGAGCCTCTACCATGCCACACCACCCACATTCCTTGTGACTGGCAACCATCTACTCTTCCTCCCTCACAGCTACAAACAAAGGTCAAGCTGAACCATGCCGTGGGGACAGTTCCCCTGCCCACCAAGTCTACCTTTATTCAACCTGGAAAAGTATGCCGAGCAACTGGCTGGGGGAAAATAGGAGTGAAAAAGCCAGGGTCAGATACTCTGAGAGAAGTGAAGCTGAGACTCATGAAGGCCAAGGCCTGCAATCAATTTATGTTTTACAATCCTAACTTGCAAATCTGTGTGGGCAATCCCAGGAAGAAAAGATCAGCATATAAGGTACCACAAACTTACTCTTTCTCCTCATAATCAATTCCTGGGAGACAGGGTCCTGCTGAGAGGGGGTGGATCAGGAAGTCCCCTGGTTCAGTTACTGGTGTCTGCATTCATGGGTTTCTAGAACTATGGGAACTGGAATCCTCCTTCTGGGTTCCATCCTTCCATATGCAAGTCCTGCCTCTAATCTTCCCATGTAATCTGAATACAGGGCTCCAGGAGAGAAAAAAATAAGATGTTGGGGGGGCAGGATCCATGTTCTATGCTAGAGAGAGAATGAAGACATTTAAAATATGACTCCTGCTTTTTTTTAACCCACAGGGTGACTCTGGGGGTCCCCTTCTGTGTGCTGGGGTGGCCCAGGGAATTGTGTCATATGGACGTGCAGATGCAAAGCCTCCTGCTGTCTTCACTAGAATCTCCCCATATGTGCACTGGATTAATAAAATCTTAAAGTACAAGTAGCCACAGAAGCCTGGCCAGCCACAGGAAAAATCCCAAAGCCAGAGCTCTCCCTGAGTAGCCCCCAGATTCCACAGGAGCCTGGACACAGCCCAAGACCAGGGAGGCTCCCAGAGGTACCTAAAACCCCTGCTGATTGTATCCCCAGCAAAATTCAATAAAGATGCAGCCTCCAGCACATGTGTGTGAGACTGTTTCTTCCCCAGAGCTCCCCCAAGGACTGACTGTGCCACAGGAAGGAGTTAAGGTCCTCTTCTCTAGTAAGAATGAAGAATTTTGTTGAGCTCCTTTTTTGGCAGATTAATAACCAAGCCTACCAATTTCCATAAACATTGTGTGGTGCTATGGATTATTAAAGAAAATATTTTAATCTGCACAATACTATTTAATACCCAGAGTAATATTGGCACTGAGTGACCTTCTTTTTCCTCTGTTCTCTCTTCCTCTTCCTCTTCCTCTTCCTTCTCCTCTCCAATTTCTCTTCTTCCCTCAAATCCATGTCTCGGCCACTGCACTACAGGACACAGATGAGCCATAGCAAATTCTCCATGACTATTTCTGAAGATGGCCAAGGCCTGGGTTTATGTCTTTACACCCACCTCTGCCTCATGATTGTCACCTCAATAGTGTGTCTACAACCACAGAAGCATCTATCAAGTGGGGGAAAATGAAAATTTCCCAAGCATGAGAGCTCAGGATAAATAGGGTGAGAGAGATGACCCTTGGAAGTCCTCAGGATGTGTCTTGTTTACTGCAACAGTCACAATGGGCTGTATAAGGGTCAAGGCCATTCTAGCTCAGGAAGGGGATCCCCAAGAGTATCAGAGTGAGCTTCATACCTGAATTACATCAGAGCCACCCAAATTCAACTGTCATCTTCCTTCAAAATGATATGGTGTCTCCAGGTCTTCCAGAAAAAGAATACCCGAGTTAGGCAAAGTCCTTCAGATTTCCTTCCATACAACCTTAAATGCTCTGAATCCCATACCCACCAGCATCTGAGCTGGATGAGTACACTAACAGCTATACACATCAAATATAAGAGAAGAGGGTGTGACCTCCAGCTACCTCTCAGTAGCCTGCAGTTAAAGGACCTCTTACAGGCCCTTGATCCCTAAGAGGCCTAGAAAGATAGGCCTGGCCCCATGCAAGAAAGAGCTGCTACTGTTGGTCCCAGATCAGGAACCCCAGAGCTCCTCCACTTTCCCCACTGCCCACCAGCCCACAGATCTGAGCTTCCAGCTTTGCCAATGACCAATACGTATAAAATAAAAAGAAATAATATGTACAAGACTGATTATAGACTAACTCTGTGAAAAAAAAAAGCACATGTACAACAACAACAAAACTTGGAAGATCTCAAAAATAAGAGAACATATGCTGAAATGATAATATAAAGATGTTTTTTTTTCTTTTTATCCTAACTCATGTTTTACATTTGTATAACTGAATAAGAATTTTTAAATGTGAGATACAAGAGGCAGAGACACTGTGTAATATTTGCTTAGGAGATCAGAGCACATATTGAGTTGCAGCTAAAACCCCATCCACTCTTGATTCCCAGACCCTAAAGACAGCACATCCACAAGGCAGACCTTGTCCCCTCAAAGCTGGACAATGGAAATGTGAGGAGAATAGTCAGCCTGTCCTGCCAGCCCCAAGAAGTAGCAGGGCCAATGGAGATTGCAGGGAGCTTGACTGAGCCCACAGGCTAACTTCAACAGATTGACAGGCACTGATTCCAGTAAGCCACTGCAGAAGACCAAATGAGCATCACATGGTTCCTTGACATGGAAAAAAACAGTTGGTGGCTGTCACCCAGAGAAGATAAGCACATCAACATCACCACAGTGTTAGTTTGCCATGCAGAAGATAGGCCCACAGAGTGTGTCCGCCTGACCGACATCAAGAGTGATAAAGGCTCAGCATCACAGGGTCAGCAGGAGAAACTGTCCAGATAAGAGGGCTTTGCCCAGACCCATGGAAAGAGGGCCTCAGGATAGCTGAGGGCAGCACACAGGGAAATAAATGCTAAACAGCCAGTTCCCAGGGTCAGGGTTGTTGGGGACCAGGTCCAAAAGCCCGGCAAGAAAATATTTCCTCCTCCCATCATAACCCTCCCCTGGGAACCTAGAGACTGTTCTCTTGTACCCACAGTTTCCCTGGCAACTATTATCCTTACATAGTCATGCAGTGTACAGTGGCTTGGCATGTGTATACACTGAAGGAGCTGTTATGGATTATATTGTGTCCCTCAAAAAAAAAACATATTGAAATCCTAACTCCCAGTGCCTCAGAATGTGACTTTATTTAGAAATAGCATCTTAGAAGAATTTATTAAGATGAGGTCAAACTGGAGTCGGGTGGGCCCTTAATCCAGTATGGTTGATGTCCTGATAAGAAGAGGAGAAAGACATACACAGGGAGAACGCCATGTGGTGACAGAGGCAGAGATTGAGTGCTGCATATTATAGGCCAACGATCACCATGGACTTCCAGCTGTCAGCAGAGCTAGAGGAGAGGCATGGGACAGGTTCTCCCACAGCTCGCAGGAAAAATACAACTCTGCAGATACCTTGATTTCAAACTTCCAGTCTCCAAACTGACAAAGAATAAATTTCTGTTGTTTTAAGCCACCTACTTTGTGGTACTTATTTTCTCTCTCCATCTTTCTCCCAAATACAGTTAAACAAAAGCACTAGTGAAAACTCCCCAAATGACACCTGGAGGGTTAGCCCTACCTGCACTGTTGAAACACTATACTTCCTGTCTCATTAGGCTCACATAACTGGTCCCTTCATTCTTCCCTAACAGCCTTACCAAAATCATATCTGCAGCGGGGCAGCATTTTCCACTCAATACTAGTAAACAAAGGAATCCTCTCGCAACCAAGGATGTAGGATATGGAGAAAGCATAGACAGATGAGACAAGTTTATAAGGCCTCCACATAATAAGTAATTCTAGTAGAAGAATATTAGGCTATTCTAGAGCTACTAAAAGAAAAGTTACTCCCAGGCCCTGATGGTTTGGCTCAGTGAATAGAGTGTCAGCCTTCGGACTGAAGGGTCCCAGGTTCAATTCCAGTCAAAGGCATGTACCTTGGTTGCGGGCACATCCCCAGTGGGGAGTGTGCAGGAGGTAGTTGATTGATGTTTCTCTCTCATTGATGTTTCTAACTCTCTGTCCCTCTCTCTTCTTCTCTGTAAAGAATCAATAAAATATATTTTTAAAAAATAAAAAGAAAAGTCACTCCCAATCCAAGAATTATATCCTGACAGAAGCAGGAATGGAGACTGTAAGGAGAAAGGCTTAGCCTACAAGCACTGACTTCACCATTGGCAGAAACCACATTCTAAACATGCATCTTGTGAACCCCTGAAATGTAAATAATAGTTGTCTCTCTTATAGCCCACCCAGCAAATATCATATGGATATAATATTAATTCTGAGGTACACAAGATGATGACCCAAAGACAGGGCTGAACTGAGTGATGTTGAGAGTGGTAAGGGGAGTGGTAGCATTACAGAGATTACAGGAGGAACTATATTTTGCCAAACTAATGAGAGGGAGCATTGCAGGACTTTCCCTCCTCAAATACTATCCTATTGTTGGGATGGTAAATCGAAACTAGAAATATCAGGGGGCTTCTGGTCAAGATGGTACAGTAGGTAAATGCTATACATATTCGGCTTCTCCCATGACCACATCAAAATTACAACTAAACTTCAGAAAAACCATCATTGAAAATTGCCTGTAGGCTAACTGAACAGAACTCTTATAACTAAGAAGAAGCCACGTAGAGACTGGTAGGAGGGGCAGAAACACTGAATGGGCTGATCTGGTTAAATATCAGGAAGGATATCTGGACTGCAGAAGTCCCTCTCGCCCCCGCCCCTTCGCCTGTGAGGTGGCAGGAGTCCCAGTACCACATTGGGCTCCCCACCTCTGGGTTCCAGTGCCACAAATGATGCAATCAAAGAACAGACTTGGCAGGCACCAGGGTCCTGCTCAAGTGAATTCTGCTCTATAGGGTTAGTCCCTGCACAACAGCTCCTCCACTATAGTCTCAGTCAGTTCTTACAACCAATCAATTTAAGGGTAAATCCCTCCCATTGATGTGTCAACAATGATCAAGGCTAAACTACAACAGAAGGACACACACAATCCACACAAGGGACATACCTGGAGCACCCAGCTCAGATGACCAAGAAGACTGCATCATTGGGCCCCAGGGAACACCTACTATATAAGACCACTCTACCAAGACCAGGAAACATATCAGCTCTACCTGATACACAGAAACAAATACAGGGAGGCAGCCAAAGTGAGAATAAAGAAGAAGAAAAAGGACAAAGCTCCAGAAAAAGAACTAAACAAAATTCAGACCAGCAATTTATCAGATACAGAGTTCAAAATACTGTTTATAAGGATGCTCAGTGATCTCAGCCAGAATTTCAACAAGGAGATAGGAAACATAAAAATTGAGATAGAAAACATAAAAAAGAATCAATTAGAAATGAAGAATACAATAACTAAAATAAAGAATACATTAGAGGGGCCCTGGTCAGTATGGCTCAATGGTAGAGCATCAGACCATAAACCATAGGTCATAGGTTCAATTCCCAGTCAATGGCACATATCTAGGTTGCAGGTTGATTCAAGGCCCAGATCAGGGCACATGCAAGAAGCAACTGATTGATATGTCTCTCTCACATAGATACAGTGGTACCTCGAGATACGAGTGCCCTAACATACGAGATTTTTGAGATACGAGCTGTCAAGCGAGCGATTTTTGCTTTGAAATACGAGCAACATTTGAGATAGGAGTAATTGCCCGGATCGGCGGCTGCACACGACCCACCAGTTTACCGCGACTCAAGCGTCTCATAGTTTCCCAGGCCTCAAGGTTACGGAACGAATTAAACTTGTATCTCGAGGTACCACTATATTTCTCTCTCTCTCTCTCTCTCTCTCTCTCTCTCTCTCTCTCTCTTTCACTCTCTTTCTCTCCCTTTCCCTTCCTCCTTCTCTCCTTTGCTCTCAAAAAAATAAAAAATCAATGGAAAAAACATCTTTGGACAAGGATTAACCAAAAAAATAATATGTTAGAGGGAATCAATAGTACAGTAGATAAAGCAGAGGGTCAAATCAGTGATTTGGAAGATAATATAGCAGAAAACATCCCATCAGAACATCAAAAAGAAAAAAAGAATCCAAAAAAAAATGAGGACAGTTTAAGAGGCCCTTGGGACAACATTAAGTGTTATAACATTCACATCATTGGGGTACCAGAAAGAGAAAAAGAGAGCAAGGAACTGGAAACCTATTTAAAGAAATGATGATGATGGAAAACTTCCCTAACCTGGTAAAGGAAATAGACATATAAGCCCAGGAAGTATGAGAGTCCTACAGAAGGTGAACCCAAAGAGGCCCACATCAAGACACATCATACCAGGTGTACCAGTTAATAATGCAAATTTTTTTCAATAGATGGAGTTATACACATGTATGGGATTTGATAAGTATGTTATTTTGTTGTATTGACAGCAGCCTTCAAAAATTCATACATCAAATTTTTCTGAAGGTGTTAACATCATAGATATTTTTATGCTTAAAATGTCAAATTTCATGCTCAAAAAAAAGTACTTGCAGGAAATTTTAATTCATTACTTTATTTTGGAAAAAAGTGCTGCTGGAAGTTATTATATACTTCAAGAAGCTTCTGGTGAACATGCTCCGTCTCAAGATACTTGTAAATACTGGTTTAAATGCTTTAAAAGTGATAATTTCAATCTTAAAGACAAAGAATGCCCAGGTCCACCAAAAAAGTTTGAAGACCAAGAATTACAAGCATAATTGGATGAAAATGTGTGCAAACTCAAAAACAACTTACGGAAAGATTAACCATTGCTCAGCAAACAATTTCTGAATGTTTACAAGCAATGGGAAAGATTTTAAAGGAAGAAAAATGGGTGCTACATCAACTGAACGAAAGACAAATGGAAAACCAAAAAATCACCAGTAAATGTTGCTTCAGTGGCATGAAAGAAAATCTTTTTTGCATCGAATTGTGACTGATGATAAAAAGTGGATTTATTTTGAGAATCCCAAATGCACAAAATCATGGGTTGATCCAGATCAACCATCAACATCAACTACAAGGCCAAATCGCTTCAGTAAGAAGACAATGTTCTGCGTTTGGTGGGATCAGGAAGGTGTGATGTATTATGAGCTTCTAAAACCAGGTGAAACCATTAATACTGATCACTACTAACAACAAATAATCAGTTTGAACCACGCTTTGATCATAAAATGACCAGAATGGGCCAGAAGACACTGCAAAGTAATTTTGCTTCATGATAATGCACCATCACACACTTCAAAACCAGTTAAAGATATGTTAAAAGATCTTGCCTGGAAAGTATTCACCCACCATATTCACCAGATCTTGCTCCTTCAGATTATGACTTGTTCCAGTTGATGGCACACATACTTTCTCAGCAGCATTTCAAAATGTACAAAGAAGTGGAAAATTGGGTCTCTGAATGGTTTGCCTCAAAACAAAAAAAGTTCTATTGGGATGGTATCCACAAATTACCTGAAAGAAGGGGGAAATGTCTAGCTAGCAATGGACATTACTTTAAATAAAGCACTTCTGATGTTTCTCTTGAAATTATCATGTTTTCTTTGATTATAAAATCTGCATTAACCAGTATACATGCTAATTAAAATTCCAAAAGTTAAAGACAAAGAGAGAATTTTTAAGGTAGCAAGAGAAAAGCAGTTAGTTACTTACAAGGGAGCTCCCATAAGACTATCAGCTGATTTCTCAACAGAAATTTCGCAGGCCAGAAGAGATTGGTACAAAATATTCCCTCAGCTGGTCAGAACTAACAGAGAGCAAGGACCTACAACCAAAAGTATTCTACCCAGCAAAGAAGTTACTTAGTATTGAAGGACAGATAAAGAGCTTCCCAGATGAGAAAAAGCTAAAGGAGTTCATCACCACCAAACCAATATTATAAGAAATATTAAAGGAACTTCTTTAAGAAGAAGAAGGGAAAAAATAAAAAATATGAAAAATAAAACAGCAATAACTACATATCTATCAATAGGTACTTCAAATGTAAATGGACTCAATGCTCCAAACAAAAGACATAGTGTGGCTGAATGAATAAGAACAACCTTGCATATTGTCTACAAGCACACTTCAAATGGAAAGACACACCGAGACTGAAAGTAAAAAGATGAAAAAGGTATTTTGGATGTCAGAGGAATGGCGGCGTAAGGGCACATCTATCCTTTCCTCTTAACATCTCAACAAAATAACCATCTATAATTCAATAAAGAAGTCCTTGCTCAACACCAATGCATTCCTGAGAGACCTGCACACTGGAACAACTAAGGTGGGCTCCTTGGAATAAGCCAGGAGACAAGAAGAGAGGGAAGTCAAATATGGCTACAGTGCAGCAGCATGTCTGCAGCACAGCTGGGAACTGGCAGCAGCATTTAAGGACAATTCCCTCAGCCGGTCAGGACTAACAGAGAGCAAAACCAGCAAGTAGCAGATTGTTGGACTTGCCACTGGAGTAGTGGCATTGTGTGGTCGAACACACAAGCAGTGAGAGAGTGTCTGAACTGTGGGAGTGCGTTGTGAACGGGGTCTGAGTTGCATGTGTAAGCCGAGAGTCAGCAGACACCTGCCCTACAGAGCTGCTTCCAACAGCTGGGTCTGGCTGCCTGCTTTCAGACAAAGAAAGGAAATTGCAGAGCCCTGCCAGTAATTAGACTCCCAAATCTCACTTCCCATTGCCTTTGGAGATGGCTCCAGTAGTGTATTATCTGTAGGACAAGAGCTATTGCAGTAGAAATACAATTTCCCTCTGTGACTGAACCCCAGGAGGGGATCTTGGGCTGGACCTATGGAGGTCAGGGGTTGCCATTACTGTCAGGGAAAAACAAACCTTACCCCCAAGCAACAGAGGTAATACAGAAATTGCAGAGGCTCAAAACTGTGAGGCCACAGAGGATAAAAACCTTGCAATTCAGTGCCATTTACTGGAACAGAGCAGAAAGATCTCCTCAGAGATAAAGGGGGAAACAAGGAGAACAGCAAATGCCATGAACAACCACAACAAACAATGATCAGGAAGAAAATAAAAAATTCCCAAAAAATAGGCTGGAACACATGGAATTATGCAAGTTGAATGACAGAGATTACAAGATTGCAGTTCTGAAAATACTCAATGAGATGTGAGAAAATACAGGCAATTTAGCACACTCAGAAAACAAATTAATGAACAAAATGGGCATTTCTCCAAAGAAATTGAAATTTTAAAAAATTTTCCTGGAAATGAAGTAGGCAAATGAAGAAATTAAAAATGAGCTGATGAGCATAGAAAATAGAACCGACCAGTTAGAGGAAAGAACTAGTGATATTGGAGAGAGAACCAAGATGGTGGCATAGGTAAACACCTGTGCTTGCTGCCTCCCACAACCATGTCAAAATTACAACTGAAATACAGAATAACTATCATTCAGAACCACAGGAAACCTGGCTGAGTGGAAGTATTACAATGAAAGAGATTAAGAAGAAATCACATTAAGACTGGTAGGAGGTGCAGAGGTATGGAACAGGCTAGTCCGGCACCAAGGTGTGCCACTTTTTTAATTGGGAGGTAGATCACCGCTTTGGAGGCCACCTGGAGGAGCAAGGAGTCCCCCTCCCCTCCCCGCGCCCCCCACCCTCCCCTTGCCAACACACCAGACTCCCAGCCCAGGATTCTAGAGCTGGGGAAAGAAGTCCTGATGGGGTGCCAGAAGAAGAGAGAAAGCAAGATACTGAAAATCTATTTGAAGAAATAATGACTGAAAACTTGCCCCACCCCTGGTGAAAGAAATAGACTTACAAGTCCAGGAAGTGCACAGAACCCCAAACAAAAGGAATCCAAAGAGGACCACACTGAGACACATCATAATTAAAATATCAAGAGCAAAAGACAAATGAGAATATCAAAAGAAGCAAGAGAAAAACAGTTTAATTACCTCCAGGGGAGCACCCATTCGACTATCAGCTGATTTCTCAACAGAAACTATGCAGGCAAGACGGGAGTGGTAAGAAATATTCAACGTGATGAATAGCAAGAACCTACAACCAAGATTACTCTACCCAGCAAAGCTATCATTCAGAATTGATGGACAGATAAGAAAAATTAAAGGAGTTCATCAACACCAAATCAGTATTATATGAAATGCTGAAAGGCATTCTTTAAGAAGAAGAAGAAGAAAATGGTAAAGGTAAAAATTATGAACAACAAATACATATCTATAAACAAGTGAATCTAAAATTCAACTGAATTGAAAATCTGATGAACAGAATAGACTGGTGAATATAATAGAATTAGGGAGATAGAAGGGGAGTGGACTAATAATTTTCAGGGGGAAAGAGTGAGAGAGGGTGCAGAGAGAGAATGAAAAAAAATCATACACCTATGGATAAGGACAATGGGGGCGGGGAGGTAAGAGCAGAGTGTGGGGTGGGAACCAGGTGGAGGGGAGATATGGGGGAAAAAAGAGGAACAATTGTACTAATATGAAAAATAAAGATTTATTAAAATTTTTAAAAATTGAGAGATAAAAATCACATAGTCATATCAATTGATGCAGAAAAAGCATTTGATAAAATTCAAAACCCTTTCTTGATAAAAACTCTCAGCAAGGTGGGACTATAAGGATCATACCTCAACATAATAAAAGGTATATATGATAAAGCCACAGCTAACATCATACTCAATGGGCAAAAACTAAAACCATTTCCCCAAAGAACAGGAACAAGACAGGGATGCCCACTCTCACCACTCCTGTTCGACATAGTACTGAAAGTTTTAGCCATTGCAATCAGACAAGAAAAAGAAATAAAAGGCATCCAAATTGGAAAAGAAGAAGTAAAGCTATCTTAATTTGCATATGACATGATATTGTATATAAAAACCCAAAGACTCCATCAAAAAACTAATAGACTTAATAAATGAATTTGGCAATGTAGTAGGATACAAAATTAATGCCAAGAAATCTATGGCATTTCTATACACTAATAGTGAACTTATAGAAGGAAAGACTAAAAAAGCAATCGCATTTACCATCGTACCAAAAAAATTAAGATACCTAGGAATAAACTTAACTAAGGAGATAAAAGACCTATACGTGGAAAACTATAGGACACTGAAAAAAGAGATAGAGGAAGACGAAAATGGAAGAGCATACCATGCTCATGGATTGGGAGAATCAACATCATTAAAATGTCCATACTACCCAAAGCAATCTATAGATTCAATACACTCCCCATTAAAATACCAATGGCATATTTCACAGACCTAGAAAGAACTCTCCAAAAATTCATCTGGAACAAAAAAAGACCACAGATAGCTACAGCAATTCTGAGAAGGAAGAATAAAGTAGATGGGATATCAATACCAGATTTCAAGCTATACTACAAAGCCACTATTTTCAAAACAGCCTGGTACTGGCATAAGAACAGACATATAAGTCAATGGAATAGAATAGAGAATCCAGATATTGACCCAAATCACTATGCTCAATTAATATTTGACAAAGGAGGCATGAACATACAATAGAGCCAAGATAGTCTCTTCAATAAATGGTGTTGGGAAAATTGGACAGATACATGCAAAAAGATGAAACTAGGCCACCAACGTACACCATACACAAAAATAAACTCAAAATGGATAAACATTAGACTTAAACATAAGATGGTAAACCATAAAAATACTAGAGGAATTCACAGGCAGCAAAATCTCAGACATATGCCAAAGGAATTTCTTCACTGAAACTGCTCCTAGGGCAATGAAAGCTAAAGAGAAAATAAACAAATGGGACTACATCAAAATAAAAAGCTTTTGCACAGCAAAAGAAACCATCAACAAAACAACAAGAAAGCCCACTCTATGGGAGAACATCTTTGCAAATGTTATAACTGATAAAGGTTTAATCTCCATCATCTACAGGCAACTTATACAACTTCATAAAAGGAAGATAGATGATTCAATAAAAAAAATGGGCAACGGACCTAAATAGAATCTTTTCAAAAGAAGACAGAAGAGAGGAGAATCCAAGATGGCGGCATAGGTAAACACCTACACTGGTGCCTCGCACAACAATTTCAAAATTACAACTAAAAGACAGAAAGGACATCATCCAGAACCACAGGAAACCTGGCTGAGTGGAAATTCTACAACTAGAGGGAAAGAGAGGGGCTCACAGAGACTCAGAGGAGCTGCAAAAAGCTGAGGTACAGAGACGAGTGTGGAGAGAGCAGGAGCCAGAGTACCTGGCTGGTTTTCTCTGACGGGAGACTCCCAATAGCATTGAACCCCTTATGCTAGGATACTAAACCGCAGATCCAGCCGAAACTCATACGGGGGGAGTTTGGACTGTGAAAAGGGAGAAGTGCGCGGAAATTTAGGGGAGTCGCAAAAGATCAGAGGTCTGGCGGTGCACACAGCACTGCACGCAGAGGACAGACTGCTAATTGTGCTGCTGGCTTTCACAAGTGGGTGGGAGGCAGACCCTCCCAACTGTGCCACTTCCGAGTCCACTAAGCCCCAGTTTTGGGTAAAACCCTGGAGACCCAAACTCGTGTGGTCCCAGAGCGAAGGAGAGCCGGGAAGGCAGAGGTCTAGAGGCACTGCACGCATGCACACACACACACACACACACAAGGACGGCTCCAGCAATTACCCAGTCAAGTGAGATTCAGGGGCCGTGGAGGGTGGGGCCAAATGAAAGGCAAGGCAGTCCCTTAAGCCCTGAGACTCCACCCATCCCAAGCTCAACAGAGAGGCTTTGGTGGTTTTGCAAGTCTGGCATCATAAGGCTGAATCCAACACAGAAGTTTTCCTGGCATAGTGAAAATGCCGAAACAAGGAAAGGGTTCAAAAACAAAAGAAATGGAGGAAAACAAAGGACTGGATATAGAGTTCAAAAATCATGCTTATAAGGTTTTTCAAGAATATCCTAGAAAAGTTGGATAAAGTTAGCGAGAGCCCAGAGGAGATGAAAAAGAACCAACTAGAGATGCAAAAGATCCAACTAGAGATGGAAAAGGACCAACTAGAGATGGAAAGGTCCAACTACAGATGAAAAAGGACCAACTAGAAATTAAACATACACTGACTGAAATAAAAAATATTATACAGAGTCCTAACAGCAGACTAGAGAAAGGCAAGAATCAAGTCAAAAATTTGAAATATAAAGAAGCAGAAAACACTCAACTGGAAAAACAAGAAGAGAAAAGAATCCAAAAATGTGAAGATAATGTAAGGAGCCTCTGGGACAGCTTCAAGCATACCAACATCAGAATTGTGGGAGTGCCAAAAGAAGAGAGAGAACAAGATACTGAAGACCTATTTAAAGAAATAATGACTGAAAACTTCCCACATCTGGTAAAAGAAATAGACTTACAAGTCCAGGAAGCACACAGAACCCCATATAAAAGGAATCCAAAGAGGACTACACCAAGGCACATCATCATTAAAATACCAAGAGCAAAAGACAAAGAGAGAATATTAAAAGCAGCAAGAAAAAAACAGTTCATTACCTACAAGGGAGCACCCATACGACTGTCAGCTGATTTCACAAAAGAAACGATGCAGGCCAGATGGGAGTGGCAAGAAATATTCAACGTGATGAATAGCAAGAACCTACAACCAAGAATAATCTATCCAGAAAAGCTATCATTCAGAATTGAAGGTCAGATAAAGAGCTTCACAGATAAGAAAAGGCTAAAGGAGTTCATCAACTCCAAACCAGTATTATATGAAATGCTGAAAGGTATTCTTTTAGGAGAGGAAGAAGAAAAAGGTAAAAGACAAAAAATTATAAACAAATACATATCTATCAACAAGTGAATCTAAAAATTAAGTAAACTAAAAATTTGATCACCAGAATAAACTGGTGAATATAATAGAATCAGGAGCACAGAAAGGGAGTGGACTGATAATTCTCAGGGGGAAAGGGGTGAGGGGTGTACAGGGAGAGACTGGACAAAAATAAAACACTTATGGATGAGGTCAATGGGAGAGAGGTAAGGGCAGAAGGAAGGGTGGGAGTTGGGTGGAGGGGAGCTTTGGAGGGGAAAAAGGAGAAACAAATGTAATAATCTGAATAATAAAGATTTAATTTTAAAATATAAATAAATAAATAAATAATAAAAAAGAGAAGAAAGTCCAAGGACACAAGAAAACATGCTGAGAGATGCAAATCAAAATGATAATGCGGGAGGAGAAAATGGCGGCGGAGTAGACGGATGCGTCTGGAGCTTTGTCGCTGGGCAGAGGGAGAGAGAGCGGCTGAGAGTCGCATTGGGAGTGTTTGTTGGCAAGCTAAGAGTCAGTTATCCTCCAGGAGAAGGTGGAGAACTGCTGCAAGGAGCTCTCCCGGCCAGGCAGCCCTACCGCCATGGGGTTTTTGTCAGCCAGAGCCACCAGCGTGAACGTGGAGCCCGAGCCATCTTGCAGTGGGAGGTGGATGTCTGCGGCCATCGGAAGCCTTCGGCTGGGCACCCATCGAGCAGCCAGGGACCCAGGGACCCAGAACTCTGCTCTCCAATCGGCGCAGACACACGGCGGAATCAGAGATCCACAGAGCACACGGAAAGGAGAGAGAACTACATAACCAGACACCCGGAGAAGAAAGACCATGGGCTGAAAAAGAAACAGCCCACATAAGACAGAAAGGCAGGTTTCACCAGAAAAGGAAATAAACGAAATAGAACCAGAAATAAGCCTACCAGAGAAAGAGTTCAGAGAAATGATCATAATGTGGTTGAAAAGAATGGAAGACAAATTTGACAATATGAGTAAGAGCCAAGAGGAAATAAAGAAGACGCAAGAGGAGATGAAGAAGCAGCAAGAAGAAATGCAGAAGAACCTAGAGGAGGCGCAGAATAAACAAGAAGAAATGAAAAAGGACATCACTGCTATAAAGAACTCAATAGAAAGCATCAAAAGTAGACTAGAAGAAGCAGAGGACCGCATCAGTGAGCTAGAAGACATAGTAGAAAAAAATACCCAAGTACAGCAGCTTCTAGAAAAAAAAGTTAAAAAGCAAGAGGAGAATCTAAGGGAATTTTGGGATAACATGAAACAAAACAACATCCACATAATTGGGGCTCCAGAAAGAGTGGAAACTGAACGAGGATTAGAGAACATGTTTGAAGAAATAATGACAGAAAATTTCCCCAATATAGAAAAGAAAAAACCCACACAAATCCAAGAAGCTCACAGAGTCCCAAGTAAAATGAACCCCAACAAACCGACATCGAGGCACATTATAATTAAATTGGCAAACACCGACGACAAAGTAAGAATCTTTAAAGCAGCCAGAGAGAAACAGAAAGTTACCTACAAAGAATCCCCCATAAGACTAGCTACTGACTTCTCAACAGAAACTCGTCAGGCCAGAAGGGAATGGAATGATATATACAAAGTCATGCAAAGGAAGGGTCTGAATCCAAGAATACTGTACCCTGCAAGACTCAATCAAAATTGAAGGTGAAATCAAAAGCTTCACAGACAAAAAAGGACTAAGGGAATATATTACCGCCAAACCAGCAATGCAAGAAATGTTAAAAGGTCTGCTGTAATAAAAAGAAAGAGGAAGCAAAGAAGGAACTCGGGGGTAAGGACTAAAAATGGCAACAGATAAGTACTTATCAATAATAACTTTAAATGTAAATGGATTAAATGCTCCAATCAAAAGACATAGGGTAACCAATTGGATAAGAAAACATGATCCATATATCTGCTGTCTGCAAGAAACCCACCTTAGGAAAAGAGATGCACACAGATTGAGGGTGAAGGAACATGGAACATGGTATTTCAGGCAAATGGAAATGAAAAAAAAAGCTGGGGTTGCAATACTTATATCTGACAAATTAGATGTCAAAGTGAAGGACATAACAAGAGATAAAGAGGGTCACTTCATAATACTAAAGGGAACAATCCAACAAGAAGAAATAACTCTGGTAAACATATATACATCCAATATAGGCGCACCTAAATACAGTAAAAAAAAACTCTTGGAGGATATTAAGGGAGAGATTGACAGCAATACAATCATAGTATGAGACTTTAATACCCCACTGTCACCATAGGACAAATCCTCTAAACAAAAAATCAGCAAAGAAACATCAATCCTAAATGACTCACTAGACCAGATGGAATTAATTGACATCTTCAGAACATTTCACCCCAAAGCCACAGAATATACATTCTTCTCCAGTGCATATGGGTTATTTTCAAAGACAGATCATATGTTGGGTCATAAGAAAAGTCTCTTCAAATTCAAGAAGATAGAAATCATATCAAGCATTTTCTCAGACCACAGTGGCATAAAACTGGAAATCAACTATAATAAAAACAATAGAAAGAAATCAAACACATGGAGACTAAACAGCATGTTATTAAACAACGACTGGGTAACCAGAGAGATCAAGGAAGAAATAAAAAACATCATGGCAACAAATGACAATGACAACACAACAATACAAAATTTATGGGACACAGTGAAAGCAGTCTTGAGAGGGAAGTTCATAGCCCTACAAGCCTACTGCAAAAAACAGGAAACAATGGTAACAAATTACCTAAACCTACAACTCAAAGAGCTAGAACGAGAGCAACAAGAAAAGGCCAGTGTACTCAGAAGGAAGGAAATAGTGAAGATCAGAGCGGAGATAAACAACTTGGAGACCAAAGAAACAATTCAAAAGATCAACAAAACAAAGAGCTGGTTCTTTGAAAGGATAAACAAGATTGATGGACCCCTAGCCAGGCTCACCAAGAAGCAAAGAGAGAAGACCCAAGTAAACAAAATCAGAAATGAAAGAGGAAAAATAACAACAGACCCTGTGGAAATACAAAGGATTGTTAAAAAATACTATGAACAACTCTATTCCAACAAATTGGAAGAAATGGACATTTTCCTAGAAAAATATAACCTCCCAAAACTCAATGAGGAGGAAACCAAACATCTCAATAGTCCAATAACTATGGAAGAAATTGAAGCAGTCATCAAAAAGCTTCCAGCAAATAAAAGCCCGGGTCCAGACGGCTACACAGGAGAGTTTTACCAAACATTCAAGGAAGAATTAAAACCTATCCTCCTCAGACTATTCAAAAACATTCAAGAAGAAGGAACACTTCCAAACACCTTCTATGAAGCCAGCATCACCCTAATACCAAAACCAGATAAAGACAACACAATGAAAGAGAATTATAGGCCAATATCTCTCATGAACATAGATGCCAAAATCCTCAACAAAATTCTAGCAAACCGGATACAGCAGTACATCAGAAAGATCATACAGCATGACCAAGCAGGATTCATCCCAGGAATGCAAGGATGGTACAATATCCGCAAATCAATAAATGTGATACATCACATAAACAAATTGAGAGATATAAATCACATAGTCATATCAATTGATGCAGAAAAAGCATTTGACAAAATCCAACACCCTTTCTTGATAAAAACTCTCAGCAAAGTGGGAATTGAAGGATCATACCTCAACATCATAAAAGCCATATATGATAAACCCACAGCTAACATCATACTCAATTGGCAAAAACTAAAACCATTTCCCCTAAGAACAGGAACAAGACAGGGATGCCCACTCTCACCTCTCCTGTTTGACATAGTACTGGAAGTATTAGCCATTGCAATTAGACAAGAAGAAGAAATAAAAGGCATCCAAATTGGAAAAGAAGAAGTAAAGCTGTCCTTATTTGCAGATGACATGATATTGTACATAAAAACCCAAAGGACTCCATTCCAAAACTAATTGACTTAATTAATGAATTCGGCAATGTAGCAGGATTCAAAATTAATGCTAAGAAGTCTGTGGCATTTCTATACACTAATAGTGAAATTATAGAAAGAGAAACTAAAAAAGCAATCCCATTTACCATCGCACCAAAAAAATTAAGATACGTAGTAATAAACCTAACTAAAGAGGTAAAAGACCTGTATGCAGAAAACTACAGGACACTGAAAAAAGAGACAGAGGAAGATGTTAACAGATGGAAGAGCATACCATGCTCATGGATTGGGAGAATCAACATCATTAAAATGTCCATACTACCCAAAGCAATCTACAGATTCAACGCACTACCCGTTAAAATACCAACGACATATTTCATAGACCTAGAAAGAATTCTTCATAGATTCATCTGGAACAAAAAAAGACCACAGATAGCTACAGCAATTCTGAGAAGGAAGAATAAAGTAGGTGGGATCTCAATACCAGACTTCAAGCTATACTACAAAGCAACTGTTCTCAAAACAGCCTGGTACTGGCACAAGAACAGACATATAGATCAATGGAATAGAATAGAGAACCCAGATATCCACCCAAACCACTATGCTCAATTAATATTTGACAAAGGAGGCATGAACATTCAATGGAGCCAAGATAGCCTCTTCGATAAATGGTGTTGGGAAAATTGGACAGATACATGCAAAAAGTTGAAACTGAACCACCAACTTACACCAAATACAAAAATAAACTCAAAATGGATACAGGACTTAAACATTAGAAGGGAAACCATAAAAATACTAGAGGAATCCACAGGCAGCACAATCTCAGATATATGCCGAAAGAACTTCTTCACTGATACTGCTCCAAAGGCAATGGAAGCTAAAGAAAAAATAAACAAATGGGACTACATCAAAATAAAAAGCTTTTGCACAGCCAAATAAACCATCAACAAAACAACAAGGGAGGAGAGAGCCAAGATGGCGGCATAGGTAAACACCTACACTGCTGCCGCGCACAACAATTTCAAAACTACAACTAAAAGACAGAACGGACATCATCCAGAACCACAGGAAAGCTGGCCAAGTGGAAGATCTACAGCTAGAAAGAAAGAGAGGGGCTCACAGAAACCCAGAGGAGCTGCAAAAAGCCGAGGTACGGAGACGCGCGCGCTGAGAGAGCGGGTGACGGAGTACCTGGCTGGCTTTCTCTGGCGGGAGGGAAACGGAGACTCCCAACGGCATTGAACCCTTATCCTACGACACTAAACCCCAGATCCAGTCGAAACTCATACGGGGGGAGTTTGGACTGTGAAAAGGGAGAAGTGCACCGAAATTCAGGGGAGGCGAAAGGATCGGAGGTCTGGTCGCGCACGGCACCACGCGGAGGACAGATTGCTGATTTTGCCGCTGGCTTTCGCGAGTGGGCGGGAGACAGACCCTCCCAACTGTGCCACTTCTGACTCCACTAAGCCCCTGTTTTGGGCGAAACCCTGGGCTCCTAGATTCGTGTGGTCCTGGTGTGCAGGGGAGCTGGAAAGGCAGCGGTTAGAGGCACTGCGGGTGCGCTCAGGCACAAGGACCGCTCCAGCCATTACCGAGTCACGTGAGACTCAGGGGCCGTGGAGGGCGGGGCCGACTGGAAGGCAAGGCGGTCCCTTAAGCCCTGAGACTCCACTTCTCCCAAGCTCGACAGAGGCTTCTGCGGCTTTGCCTCTGGCATCATAAAGCTGAATCCAACACAGAAGTTTCCCCCGGCATAGTGAAAATGTGGAGACAAGGGAAGGGATCACAAACAAAAGAAATGGAGAAAAAAAACGACTGGATATAGAGTTCAAAACCACGCTTGTAAGGTTTTTCAAGAATATGCTAGAAAAATTCGATAAATTTAGTGAGACCCAAGAGGAGATGAAAAAGGACCAACTAGCGATACAAAAGAGCCAACTAGAGATGGAAAAGGTCCTACTAAAGATGATAAAGGACCAACTAGAAATTAAACATACACTGACTGAAATAAAAAATATTATACAGAGTCCTAACAGCAGACTAGAGAAAGGTAAGAATCAAGTAAAAAAATTGAAATATAAAGAAGCAGACAACATTCAACTGGAAAAGCAAGAAGAGAAAAGAATCCAAAAATGTGAACATAATGTAAGGAGACTCTGGGACAGTTTTCAGCGTACCAACATCAGAATTGTGGGGGTGCCAGAAGAGAGAGAGCAAGATACTGAAAACCTGTTTAAAGAAATAATGACTGAAAACTTCCCACATCTGGTAAAAGAAACAGACTTACAAGTCCAGGAAGCACACAGAACCCCAAATAAAAGGAATCCAAAGAGGACTACACGAAGACACATCATAATTAAAATGCCAAGAGCAAAAGAGAAAGAGAGAATATTAAAAGCAGCAAGAAAAAAACAGTTTATTACCTACAAGGGAGCACCCATACGACTGTCAGCTGATTTCTCAACAGAAACGATGCAGGCCAGACGGGAGTGGCAAGAAATATTCAACGTGTTGAATAGCAAGAACCTACAACCAAGAATAATCTATCCAGCAAAGCTAACATTCAGAATTGAAGGGCAGATAAAGAGCTTCACAGATAAGAAAAAGCTAAAGGAGTTCATCAACTCCAAACCAGTATTATATGAAATGCTGAAAGGTACTCTTTTAGACGAGGAAGAAGAAAAAGGTAAAAGACAAAAAATTATGAACAACAAATACATATCTATCAACAAGTGAATCTAAAAATTAAGTGAATTAAAAATTTGATCAACAGAATAAACTGGTGAATATAATAGAATCAGGAGCACAGAAAGGGAGTGGACTGATAATTCTCAGGGGGAAGGGGTGAGGGGTGTACAGGGAGAGACTGGACAAAAATCATACACCTATGGATGAGATCAATGGGAAGGAGCTAAGGGCAGAGGGAGGGGTGGGAGCTGGGTGGAGGGGTGCTATGGAGGAGAAGAAAGAGAAACAAATGTAATAATCTGAATAATAAAGATTTAATTTAAAAAATAAAAATAAATAAAAAATAAATAAATAAACTAAAAATGGAGTTCTCATTTGACCCAGTAATTCCACTTCTAGGAATATATCCTAAGAAACTAGAAATACCAATCAGAAAACATATATGCACCCCTATATTCATAGCAACACAATTTACAATAGCTAAGATTTGGAAACAGCCTAGATACCTGTCAGCAGATAACTGGATCAGAAAACCATGGTACATCTACACAATGGAATACTATGCTGCCATGAAAAAGAAGGAATTCTTACCATTTGCAGTAATGTGGAAGGAACTAGAGAGCATTATGATAAGTGAATTAAGCTAGTCAATGAAAGAAAAATACCACATTATCTCACTCATTTATGGAAAGTAAAGAACATTATAAACTGATGAACAAAAAGATAGATACAGAGGCAGTAAAGCATCAAACAAACAGTCAAATTACAGTGGGAAGGTTAAGGAGAGATGGGGTAGATAAGAGATCAACTGAAGGACTTGTATGCATGCATATAAGCATAACCAGTGGACACAAGACACTGGAGGGTTAGGGCATGCATGAGAGTTGGGGAGGGGGCAATGGGAAGATATGTACACATGTAATACATTATAAAAAAATTTTTTTAAAGATACAGCCTGCCCTAGCTGTGTGGCTCATTTGGTTGTAGCATCACCCCATATACTGAAAGGTTGTGGGTTCGATTCCCAATCAAGGCATATACCTAGATTGCGGGTTCAGTCCCTGATTTGAGCATGTGAGAGGCAACCAATCAATGTTTGTCTTTTATATCTCTTTCTCTCTCTCTCTTCCTCTCTCTCTCTTTCTTTCTCTCTTCCTCATTCCCTCTCTATCTATCTCTATCCCTGAAATAGGTAAGCACATATCCTCAGGTAAGTTTTTTGTTTGGGTTTTTTTTTTTTTAAGATTCAGCCATTAACTGGAAGAAAAAGTAAAAAAAAAAAAAAAAAAAAAACAATCTGGCAGCCTAAAGTTAAAAGAATAGAAACAAGATGCTGTCCAAAGCTGGGCATAATTGGAATCTGTAAACCTGAGTGATATGCAATGTGTTTAGGGGAATTTAGACAAAGTATAATCTTCTTCACACAGACAAATATATAGCCTAGATGAGGACATGCCCCTTGTTTACCCATTAAATGGTCATATGGAAGCACAAGGTATAACACAATTAAAGGAACACCTGCATTTCCTAAAGAACAACCATGTGACATTTCACATTTCTAGCACCATATCTAGTTCTCCAAAAACCCTGTTTCATATCACTCTTCATATTTTACAGATGCAGTAACTACTGAGAACTTAAGGAACTGTCCTAAGTCACACAGAGTTCAGTGTTAGAAGCAGGATATAACTGCCCCATCTAACCTCAAAGGTAACTGCATGCCTCAAATGTCAAAGTGAATAATGGCACAGATAACATGTTTCAGGAACTCAGAACAGGAATGATTCCTCTGCATTATGGTGGCTAAGGGATCACTGCCATCATTCAAAAGTCAGTTCTTTTACATCAAGTCCAACCCTCTCCTTTCCCCTAATTGTGAATCCTAAACAAGAATCTGTTAACATCTACTTCAAATATCTCTAGCAAATAGGAAATCACTTACCTTCCCTGAATACACATTCATGTTTTAACAACTGATCATTAGTAAATTCTTCTTTATACAGACTCAACATCTGTTTGCCAAGATGCTGTAGAATCCGATCTGGATGCGGCCTAGCCAGAAACAATATCTACACCATGAGACTGTCAGCAAAAGTCTTACTGTCCGCTGGCTTGTCCCGACACTGTAGACAACATCAGATACCTAACCCCTGACTAATTCTGTCCGCAAAGCCAGGTTCCTTTGGGGACCTACTTTCACCATGAAAATTAATCTTACATAATGCCTGATATCTCATGTTACCCCTTTTAAATCAAATTTTATACCCACTCATCTAATTGGCAAAGTCTTGTTCACATGGGCCTCAATGCAAGACAGTCAGAGAAAGAAAATCTGTGGATTCTACCTTATGAAGGCAAGAATCATAATTGAGAATTCTCCTAATACTGAAGGGTGTTCAAAAGATACTAAGGTCCGCTACAATCCACCATTTGGCTGCCCAACATGAATGCACACTCTTTTTCCATACTTTACATCCCCTGAAACAAACAGTCTCCCACTGAATATAACTCTCACTGTCTTTTGTACAAAAGAAAGAGAGGCTTAACTCTCCCCAGAAATAAAATAACCCAGTCTCATCATGTACTGCTTTCAACTCCAAGTACAGGAACTCTATGTGATACCCCATTCCACTTCTAATCTAGTCACACTCCCAATTTGATATTCTGCAAGCTGTATATAAACTATAAACTTCACCAACAACAACATACCACATATACCACAGCAGGAGAGAAGGGAGAAAAAGGAAACCTGTTGAAATACAGAAATACACACATGACATTGCAAAGAAGAAATATGGACAGAAGTGCAGTACCCATTTCAGAAAGTGGTCACCTGACTGACACTGTACCTATTCCATTCCCTTGTCCTCAGCCAGTACAGGTGAAACAAAACTTAGTCTTGGTGAATCTGAACCTTAATGATGCTGTGGAGCTGAATGCGCTACCTCTCAATCTCTCATTACATGAATGAAAAACAGATGCCCTTCATTTGTTTACCCCTCTGCTTTTTGGCCTAACTCGTGTGGAGCTACAGGACAGGAGTTCCCCAACTTCAAATTCTCCTCTGCTCTGCTGAGGGTAGAATGCAGATGGCAGCAAATAAAAATACAGGGATTCCAGTTAAGTTTGAATTTCAGATAGGTCGTTGGTTTTAATATAGGTATGTCTCATTCATTATTAGAACTACTACTTAAAAATAGTTTGTTATTAAACACAGATTTCACTGAGCAGTCTGTATTTTAAACTGGAAACTCTAGAAAGTGAGAGAATTAGTGCAGGGACTCCTTTGACATGAGGAAAAATGTGTAAATGTTCTATTCTAGACAAGGTTAGAGTTGAGGGCAACAGAGGACTCAGCCAGTATATACTAAGAATTGGATCACCCAATTAAAGCCCACGCTGAGACTTAGGGCATGATAGAATGATTTTAGGAGGTATTTATCCCCTGTGCTTCCCCAGCTCTGAATTAATGCCTTACAAATCTCTAAGAGAAATGACCCGCCAGCATGTTACTCCACTCTTCCCTGGACTCCCTGTTTCTCCGATTCTGGGGAAAGAACAGATATGCACTTGAAACCCAGTTATGATAGTTATGAGTTGTGTGATCTTGGTCATGTTTGTGTCTGAGTCTCAATTCTACATCTGTAAAGTGACAGTAATGGTATTTCCCAAGGTTATATAGGGGGGGGGGGGGGAGAAACACCTCAGACACTAACATCTGTGTGTACATATTCTTTTTCAGCAAAAGCAGCTTGATTCCTAATGTAAGAAAAGGAAACTCCAGACCTGTAGAAGCAAACATCCTTCTATATACATCTATATCCCCATTGGCAGGATTCAACTTCTCTATTTCCCTTTGATGGTAAAGCAGAAATGGGCCTTAATTTATAATCAGGAAAGTCTCATTCTGGACCATAAGCCTGGATACATAAAATTGAAATAGTAATACCTAATTCACAGGATTGTGATGAAAATATATCAGAGTTATGACAACAGAGATCAACCAAAGAACTTGTATGCATGTATATAAGCATAATTAATGGACACAGACAACAGGGAGTGAGGGTGAGGTCAGGATTGGGGAGAGGAGGACAATGGGGGGAAAAGGACACATTTGTAATACCTTAATCAATAAAGAGTTATGACAATAAATGATATGCATGGGCTCTCAAAAATGCTACTTCCAATCCTGTTTATTCTTGTGACACTGTGTGAAATCCCAAAACGGGGTATATTCCCTTCCCTCATCTATTCTCCTTAGATCTCTCTTCTGCCAATGAACATTTGATTCAGAGGAAGCAAGACATCCAGATCAACATTTTTCAAATTGCAGGAAATAATCCCTTAAGTCAATGCTGCTCACATTTTTAACATGGAATGGAATGCAATGCAATGCAATGCATCGAAATTGAATAGAAACTAACAGAGAGCATATTAAATTGAATTGAATAGAAACTAACAGAGAGCATTGTACATGGTAAAGATAAATATTGTTTCCTGAAACTTTTGACTCATTTGTATGTGTGGATGTTTGTGCTCATGTACTCATTCATCTAATTGTAAGGCACTGAATCATTTTGCAAAATGCATTTCCTACTATGAGTTATATATAGCTATAGAAATGCATATGCTTCTGAATGCTCAGTGTAACAAATTTCCCCCACCCATGTTTCTTATGGGTCTCTAACAAACTGCCCTAACTGGGAAGGACATGATTCCCCCATGATCCCAATCCAGATAAGGCACCATGGTGGAGAATTTATCCTGGAGGCCAGGACTTCCGAGTTCTGGCCTCAACTTCACCTCTAGAAAAACAAAGGGCAACTCTGGGGGAATTTCGGATCAAAAAGACAGCCAGCTTAGAAGGAGAGAAGAAAAAAAAAAAAAGCATGACTACTAGTTCCTGTGGTTACCAGCCCTGCCCTTTCCTCTCTTGCTGGGAGTTATAAAGCCCAAGACTGGAAAACAGAAGCTGAACCTGCTATGGGCAGCTTCTCTGAGAAAATGGGTCATCTTCCTCTTCCTCTACTGATCTTCCTCCTATACTCCAGATCTGAAGCCGGTGAGTCTCCTTCTAGAAGCTTCAGGATCAGTTCCTAAAACAAAATTTTGTCTGAATATAGTCGACTCTTAAACAAGAGAGGGGCAGGATATCTCTTCAAGAGTCTGGAGTGACATTTCCACTTGGGATGCACCCACCCATTCTCTGCAGCCTGTGGTAGTTCCCAGGAACAAGGAATCCCACATTGATTGGGGAAAATTCCAGAGCAATTGGAAGGAAAAGGGGTATCTTCTCTAACATGTATGATCATATGGATATAGTCCTATGTTCTCTTCACCTTCTGAACTTTGGAGCTACAAATTATCTTATAATTTGGTCCTCTTGTGTCACAGCCCATGGGTTGTGGAGAAGGTCAAGACAGAAGAAGCCTGGAGAGCTTGTCCTGAAAGGTGACAGAAGAGGGTTGAGGCTGGGACAGAATAGGGGTGGGGGAAATCTGAGGTGAAAAATGCCTGAGTGGCATCTGAGGCTAGTTGGCTATTGTGCCTAAAGTAAGGAATGAGAATTCATGTAGAAGGTTGTGCCTGGGGAAAGCCTATATCAAAGACACCTGAGAGGGAAGATGGGCAGAATGCAGAGTGAGGATGAGATTCAAGAGAAGCCTCTTTCAGCTTTAACCCAGCTTGTGCATTCTCTGAAGGGAGTACCAGTGTGTTCAGGCCTGTGGCTCTCTGTTCCAGGGGAGATCATCGGGGGCACAGAGTGCAAGCCTCACTCCCGCCCCTACATGGCCCACCTGGAAATTGTCACTCCCCATAATTCAGTGAATCATTGTGGTGGTTTTCTGATAAGACGGAACTTTGTGCTGACGTCTGCTCACTGTGCAGGGAGGTAAGAAACAGTGTCCTGTTTATCTCCAAAAGAGAGATAAACATCCAGGGTAGCAACCAGGAACACCCCCCAGAGGGGCCTAGGGAGGGGCTCCTAGGCCTGGGTCACTTTAAGAAGAGGTAAAAATTGGGCTAAGGAAATTGTTCTCACAATTGAATGGAAGCTCTCACCATTAATCATTGTGCACTCAGCTCTCCTACAAAAGAATAGGGGACCCCATCCAAGCATTCCTCCTCTAAAAGTAGTTCCCCATCTCCCCAACCCCAACATGTAAGATGCCCAACTCACTTCTCAGGGCTCCACCCAGTTCCCTGGCTCACTTCCTCCCTGCTCTTTCCAAGAACACTGGCCCTTAGTTCTCAGGGACCTAAACCCATTCTTTCCATGGGAGGCAGGAAACAGACTCCACCTGAGACCCCACCTCTTCCTCTTTTTTTTTTTTTCTGACATCTCTTGCTTCAAGGGCTGACCCTCATATAACACTCCCTGAAATAGGAAGGGCTAACCCTGCCCCCTGGGTCCTCCATGGCCTGCTCAGTTCCCAGCATTTCCTAAGAGTCTTGGAAACTGTCTCTATTCCCTCGGGAAAGCCTTCCCTGAGTAAAACCTGAGCCCCCTAAATGCCACAGTAACCCAGGAAAAGGAGAATGGGTAGAGACCTGTGACCTACTGAGAGACTCCAGTTCGCTTGTCTCAGAAAGGTACATCTTAGGAGAAACCCCAAACCGCCACTGCTTCTCCTTAACCTTCCTTCTCCTTCACAACAGATCTATAATAGTCACCCTTGGAGCCCATGATGTAACAAAGAAAGAAGACACATGGCAGAAGCTTAAGGTCACAAAACAATTCCCTCATCCAAAATTTAATTACAGTCTTGCTCATCATGACATCATGTTACTAAAGGTGACAACATCTTTCTTCCCCTTCCTCACTTCCTGTTCTCTCAGGCTTCTCCTTCAGGTTCCCATTGCCTTGAAATTTTCCCAACCTGCCTCTGGACTACACCTCCCCACAACTCAACTCTCTGGATGTGACTCTATTGTGAAGCAATGTACACTCTCCCTCCCTGATTGCTTCCAACTGCACCCTAACAAATCTCTAGCACTGACAGCCTCTCATTCCCTTCACAGTTGAATGAGAAAGCCAACCTGACCCTGGCTGTGGGAACAATCCCCATTCCACCCCAGTTCAACTTCATCCTACCTGGGAGAATGTGCCGGGTGGCTGGCTGGGGATTAACAGAAGTAGAGAAATCAGGTTCCAACACTCTGCAAGAGGTAAAGCTGAGACTCATGGATCCCCAGGCCTGCAGACACTTCGAAACTTTTGACCACAATTTCCAGCTATGTGTGGGCAATCCCAAAAAGGCAAAATCTACATTTAAGGTAATCTTTAGATTAGGGTTCTTCACCACAAATCACTGTCCAGAGTCGAGATATCTCCTGGAATAAGATGGGGTCAGAAGGTTGTCAAAAAATGAGCGAGTTTGAAATCAAAGAACTGAGAAATCTGGAATTGTCCCTCTGTGAATCCATTCTTCCATGGCCCTGTGCAGTATCTAACCATCCCTCTCAGTCTGCTAAACAGGATACATGGGATAACAAGAAGGAAAAGAAAAAGGGGCATCAAACCAAGATACATAACTCTATCCAGAGCTCCTGGTTCTAACCCTAGGTCTGACTATGACTCAGAGTTGGAACCCATGGGTAGCAGTAGATGACTTTCCTGGTTCACCTTCTGCTTTCTCTCCCCACCCCTCTCTCTCTCCTCCCTCCTCCTACAGGGAGACTCAGGGGGGCCTCTTCTGTGTGCTGGGGTGGCCCATGGCATTGTCTCCTATGGAATGGTGATACCACAGCCCCCTTCTGTCTTCACCCGGATCTCCCATTACCGACCCTGGATCAATAAGATCCTGAAGAAGAATTAACCCTGGAGTCTGGGCCAGCCCAAGAGGAAATCTGAACCAAATCTGAGCAGATTCTCTGTACCACATACTCTGGTTCCTGCAAAAGTCCTGGCACACCCATAATCTTTAAGAAGGTTCCTCTAGGACCTAAAGTCTAGGTCACTAAACTCTCAATCAACCTCAATAAAAACTCAAGTTCCAGACGTGTGTGGGTGTGTGTGTGTGTGTGTGTTGTGTGTCTCCTCCTTCTACTACTCTCTTCTCCCTGCATACAGCAACCTAATGCTCAGCTCAAGCAGCCTATAAGCTTTGAAAGAAGTGGGTGTATAGGAGTGTAAGAGAGAAACAAAGAAAATAATGAAGAAAAATAGGGAAAGAAAGAAAAGAAAGGAATTCCCTGAGAGACAAGATCCATATTTTCAACTTAATCAAGAAATTATACCAGATCCTTCCTTGCCTTACATCAAGATTTATTTTAGTAATATTCAGAACCACTAAGAATATTTTGAATTGCAAAAAAGATGTATGATGTTTACAACATCCCTGACCTCTCAATAGCAACCCCCTCCACCGCCAAGTTGTGACAACCAAAAATGTCTTCAAGCATTGTTAGATGTCCCTCAGGGGAATAGAGGGTAGATGGGACAGGAATCACCCTCAGTTGAGAACCACTGATTTAGATACATTATGTAGAAAAGGCAGTTAATACTATATAGGGTCCACCTCGATAAGAAAAGATCTACCATCTGTGGAGCTTTAATCTGAGATGTAGATTATTTCTCATTCATTGCTTCAATACATATTCCTGGAGCTGATAAGAGGAGGGACAGCATCACAAGTTCTGTACCAGCAACACCCTGCCACAAAGAGCTATACTCAAAGCAGCAATAAGTCAAAAGCCTGGAGGCTGCACAGCACAAACTCTTGTCAGCTGATGGACTGGCTGGAAGAGAGAAAACAAGGCAGAACAGGGACAGACACACAGGATTCTGCAGCTGATAGCAGTCCTCACTGAGGGTATGGTGAATCCCTTCCATGAAGTGAACTCTTTCTAGAAATTCGTCTTTAAGAAATAATCAGAGATATGCACAAAAAGTCAATAAAGAATTTAACCTCAACATTTTTAAAAAATATATATATTTTTTATTTCAGAAAGCAATTTGTGCACCAGGCCTCTAGTATGCATATGAGATACTTAATCTCTTCCACACTCCTCCCTTTCCCTCTGAGATTCATCAGTCTGTTCCATGTTTCCAAGCCTCTAGTTCTATTTTATTCAAAGTTTATTTTGTTCATTAGATTCCTTATTCATTTATTTTGATTTTTAGATTTAATTGTTGATGGATGTGTATTTATTGTCATTATATTATTCATATTTTCTCTCCTCCTCCTCCTCCTCCTCATACTCCTTCTTCTTCTCCTCCTCCTCCTCCTCATCCTTCTCCTTCTCCTCCTCCTCCTTCTCATTCTTATTCTTATTCTTATTCTTATTCTTATTCAAGACCCTTCAACATTTCATGTAATACTGAAACCTGATGCTCAGCTCAAGCAGCCTATAAGCTTTGAAAGAAGTGGTGTAAGGAACTAGGCTGAGGACCCTACAACTGAGGTACATGCCCTTGACCAGAATAGAACCCAAGATCCTTTAGTCCGAAGGCCTACATTCTATCAACTGAGCCAAACTGGTGAGGGCTAAGTTATTCTTTATTTCAGTTAGTGTATGCTTAATTTCTGATTAATCCTTTTTTCATGTCTTTGAAAGTCTCCCTAAGATCCTTATAAGCCTAACCAATGGACACGGACACCAAGGGAGTGAGGACATGAGTGGGGAGGTTGGGGGAGGGGCACAATGGGGGGATAAGGACACATATGTAATACCTTAATCAATAAAAAGAGAAAAAAATTCTCCCCACAAGAAAGTCTTCCTAAGATCCTTGAAAGTCTCACTAAGTCCCTTGAGGCTCTTTTTTAGTCCCTTGAAGCTCTCATTAAGATCCTTGCACCCTCACCTGTTTGACTCAGTGGATAGGGCATTGGCCTGTGGACTGAAGGGTCCTGGGTTCGATTCTGACCAAGAGCACATGCCTGGGTTGCAGGTTCAGTCCCTAGTTGGGGAGAGGTGTGCAGGAGGTAGCCGATTGATGATTCTCTCTCATCATTGATGTTTCTATCTTTCTCCCTCTCTCTCTCCCCCTTCCTCTCTGAAATCAAAAATATTTTTTTAAAAAAAGATCCTTGAGCAACCTTATAACCATTGTTTTAAAGTCTGTATCTAAAGTAGTTTGCTTGCTTCCATTTCACTTCACTTTTTTTTCTTGATATTTCCTGTTCTTTCATTTGTGACATGTTTCTTTTTCTCTGCATTTTGGCTGCTTTTCTGTTTGTTTCTATGAATTAGGTAAAACTGCTATGTCTCCTGGAATTGGTAGAGTGACCTAGTGTAGTAGGTGTTCTGTAAGGCCCAGTGGCTTAGCTTCCCCAGTCATCTGAACTGGGTACTCTAGGTGTGCCTGTGTGGGCTGTGTACAGTCATATTATAGTTGAACTTTGATGCTGTTGGTGTCACTGGAGGGAGTTTATGTCCAGACCAATTGGCTGTGAAAACCTGCTCCAACTACAGTGGAAGAGCTGCTGTGCAGGAGACACCAGAGCTGAGGGAATCACTCACAATAGCAGCTGTAAAGAGCATAATTTTCTTTAGTAGGGCATTGGTGCTCACTGAGTCTGACCCTTGAGTGTGTCACTTGTGGATATGTAGAGGTGTAATCTGGTATGGTCTGAAGCTGTCCCCCAGGTATACTGGCTCTGAGGCACCCAGGAGATACAAAGTCAGCTACTGCCTAGGATCCCCAGTCAGGAGCTACTGAGTGATCTGTAGATGGCTGCTGCTTGTATTGGGCTTGGAAGCCCAGGAGAGGCCAACCTGTGAAGCAAGGCGAGCTGGTTCTAGTGCCAGGTCTTGGGCTTCTTATTGATAGGTATGGAGCACACTGAAGCCAGTTGTAACTTGTTTAAGAGATTTTAGGAAAGTATGAAGCCTGAGCTAGGAGAGGCCATTCATATGGAAAAGCCATTGCAAACAGCGTGGGTGGGGCTGAAAATTGGATAGGGTGGGGTCTCAGGGAATCACCAAAGTGGAGTGAACATTGTGAGCCAAGCTGATGGAAATTCAGATATGGCTGCCAGTCAGCTCTGCGATGGGAGGTATTCCAGCACAGGAATAGTGATGCCTGCAAGCACCCCAGTATGAGAGAAAATCACCCTGAGCTCTTTCCAAGAACTGGATATCAAACAATCCAGTTCTTCCCCAAATGCACTGGAGCTAGAGGGATGGAGTCCAAGTAAGTCCTTGTGCCCAGCCTTTAAGAGGAACTGCCTGGCCGAGACTGGTTTGGCTCAGTGGATAGAGTGTCAGCTTGCAGACTGAAAGGTCCCAGGTTCGATTCCAGTTAGGGGTATGTACCTTGCTTGCAGGCACATTTCCACTGTGGGGCGTGCAGGAGGCGGCTGATAGATGTCTCTCTCTCATCGATGTTTCTGACTTTCTATCTCTCTCCCTTCCTCTCTGTAAAAAATCAATAAAATATATTAAAAAAAAAAAAAAAAGAACTGCCTGGGTCTTCAGCAACATCTGTGGCACTCAGCTACAATCCCCACTGGTTACAGGGACTTCTCTTCCAAGCTCTGGAACCCCCCTGGGCTGGAGGCCTGGTGTAGGGCTGGGACCACTTTCTCCTTAAGGGGTGCCTCCACTGCTGGGATATCCCATCTAGTTAAAAACACATGGGTGTCAGACAGCCTGTTCTGTGCCTTGGCCCCTTCTAGCAGTCTCTATGTGCTTTCTTCTTTACTTCTCTATTTGTAGGACTTCGACTCATCCAGATTTTAGACAGTTCTGAATGATGGTTGTTCTGTATTTTAGTTGTAATTTCAATGTGGGAGGCGACAAGTACTGGAGTTTACTTATACCACCATCCTGTAATGCTTTTTAAAAGCAATATAAAAATCTCTCTATAGCAGAATCTCAGTTTTGTAAATGTATGTTTTATGTATGCATAGAAAAAAATTAGAGAGATTATAAACCAGAAAGACCTTCCCAGAAGACTATGAATCCAGAGCACAGAGGAACCAGATCCCCAGGACAGAAAGTACAGGAGAGACCTATGATCTTCTAGACCCAGAGCTGAGGGAATTACTCACAGTAGCAGCTGTAAGGGAACCCCAAATTAGACACTGCTGAGGCCTGCCTCCCCAGGCCCAATGCCCTGATTCAGCGTAAACTAAAGGAACGAGAAATAAGATGCTCAAGTCAAAACACATTGTCTGAGTACTGACTACATGTCAAGATGCAGTGCTGTGCATGTAACCAAAGGGGAGGATCTTTGTCAGTATGGGGGCTTGTTTTTCCTGGGAAGACCCTGGACATTTCCTCTTCTCACTGTAAAAGATCTCATGATGCTCGCCCCACATCAGTGCCCCAAGCCAGAGAGAGATTAGGTAGAAGCTGACAGATCTCTGCCCAGATTATGTGATTTGTGGTTAAGGCCACTATTTACTCATTTTTATTAAATAAAAATGTTTTTTATTAAATAATGAAAGGCTCTGTCCTTACTCAACCCTTCAGTACTTCCAACTTATTGGGACTGTTGTGTTTGAAGTTTTTTGGCTTTAGTTTTGTAACATGAGCTTAGGGCTATCAGACATCATGGCTCCCAGAAGAGGAGTTGGTTGCATTACTTTGGGTTGGTTTCCTCATCAATAATTGCATCATTGGGCAGGAGTAGCCAGGAAGCTAAGATCTTTGTTAATTTTCATTATGCTTTTCCTGATTAAAATCTTTTCTGATTTTCACCTCCCACATTGAGCTTATTTTTGCTGGGCCTGCTGGTTCTGAAAAGTGCATCACGACTAATTGCAAGTTTCCCAGTGTCCCACTTCTGGACTGTGAAGCAATCATATCAACCTGTCTTTCGGGCTTTTATCCTCAAAGAGTCTGTCTGTCAGGTCCCAGCAGTGACTGGTGGCATAATCACACAGGATACAAGTTCAATGGGAAATTTTTTGCAAAAGGGGCAGAGTTATAGGAAACCAATAGGGAATAGTGATGCAAGAGTGAGAAGCCATCATAGTCTCTAGGGCATGAACCGGTCAGAAGGAGTGGTTACTAGAACCCAGAAAATGGGTTCTACTAGCCTCTACTAGCTCTAGCTATGACTGCAAGACAGGAGTTGTGGGCCGTTGTAGAGGAAGGAGCCACAGGCAGCCAGTGGCCTGGCACAGAGAGTATGTGAATAAATTCCACCATACCACTCTTTTCCTGTCCCACCCCCACAAACTCCTGTCATTGTTCCTTTGGCCAATCCCCACTGAAAACCAGAAGGTGGGGGAGGAGGGTTTTGAAGCAGTCTAGAAGGTGGGTCACAGAGCAGGATGAAGAGTGGATCTGGAGGGGTCGGGCCTTTTCCAGCTTATGCCCAATCCTTCAGAGAACCTTCCATAGAGTCCTTTGGTTGAAAGTTCTAAAGCCACATGCCATTCTATACACAGCAGGCTCCTCAACTCTTCTTCTTCAAGGACAGGAGACAAAAGAAAAGGTCACATCATTGACCCTTAGATGCTTAAGCCTGTACTAAAGTAGCTTTTGGTACAGGAGTGATGTAAACCATGTAGTGAATGGTGCCCTGGAAAGCAAGAAAGCAAGATCTACCATGGAAGATAACAATCTACCACAAGAGGCCTGGTGCACGAAATTCATTGGGGGCGGGGGGTCCTTCAGCCCAGCCTCCACTCTCTCACAATCCAGGACTGCTGGCTCCCAACTGCTCACCTGCCTGCCTTCCTGATTGACCCTAACCACTTCTGCCTGCCAGCCTGATCAACCCCTAACCACTCCCCTGCCAGCCTGATTGATGCCTAACTGCTCCCCTGCCAGCCTGTTTGCCCCTAACTGCCCTCCCCTGCAGGCCTGGTCCCCCCCAACTGCTCTCCCCTGCAGGCCTGGGTCCCCCAGCTTCCCTTTCCTGTGGGTCCAGTTGCCCCCAACTTCCCTCCTCTGCCAGCTTGGTAACCCATAACTACCCTCCCCTGCAGGCTTGATTGCCCCCAACTGTCCTTCCTTGCAGACCTGGTCTCTCTCAGCTGCCCTCCCTGCTGGCCATCTTATGGTGGCCATCTTGTGACCACATAGTGGCAGCCATCTTGTGTGTTGGAGTGACAGTCAATTTACATTTTACTCTTTTATTAGATAGGAGAGAAGCCTGGCACATGGATGGGAGCCAGCTGCTTTGCCCTGAAGGGTGTCCCAGATCAGGGTGGGGGTTCTCTTTGTGTGTGGGGCAGCCTGGGCAAGGGATCTATAGTGATTTGCAGGCTGGCCACACACCCCAGCAACCCAAGTGGAGGCCCTGGTATCTGGGATTTATTTATCTTCTATAATTGACTTTGTCGCCTTGAGTGGAGGCCAGCGTGGGCAGAAAGCTTGGCTTCCTCCATCACTGGGGAAACCTAAGCCTCCTGCTCACTCCACGGCCGCAGCCATTTTTGTTGGGATTTATTTATCTTCTATAATTGAAACTTTGTAGCCTTGAGTGGAGTCCAGGGCCGGCCAGGGTGTGTGGAAAGCTTGGCTTCTTCCATTGCTGGGGAAACCCAAGCCTCCTGCTCATTCCATGGCCACAGCCATCTTGGTTGGGTTCATTTGCATACCTGCTCCTGATTGGCTTGTGGGTGTGGCAGCTGTATGGTTAATTTCCAAATTACTCTTTTATTAGATAGAATAAGCCCAATTGCCACTGTTGTTCTGCATGTCATATATTTGCAACCTAATAGGGCAGCAAATCAAACCAACTGGAAACAACAGACATGCTTACCATGTGGGGAATGGGAATCTGGGAGTAGGAAGGTGCTAAAGGAGAAAGGTAATAATTATTAATAATGACCCCAGGACCAATGACAACAAGGGATTATAGCTGTCCTTATAAAAGCCTTTTTTTTAATTGGCTTCAGAAAGGAAGGCAGAGGGAGAGATAGAAATGTCTATGATGAGAGAGGATCATTAATCAGCTGCTTCCTGCATGTCCCACACTAAAGATTGAGGCCACAACACAGGCATATGCTCTGAACAGGAATTGAACCATGACCTCCTGGTTCATAGGCATTGGGGAGCACATGAGGCTTGGTCAGAAAGTTTGCAAAGAGGATATTCTGAGAAAAGGGAAGTGTGTGGAAGGCTACCTGCCCTTTTTATCAGAATTCCAACTTAGGGGAGTGCTGAAGGCAGTGCCCCTAATTATTCCTTGACCTTTCCAAACAAGCCTGTGCATGTGCAGATCCCTGGGTGTTTACTAGAATACTATGGTTAAATCTTTGGGCATTGTTGCTTAAAGGACTCTACAAATACATGTGTCCTCCCAATATTATTTACCCTACTGATTGTATCTAAAATATAAACTTTAATTTCAAACTGCTGCTACCAATAAAAGGCTAACAAGGCAGACAGCAGAGGCTGCCTGGTCCCTTTGGCCAAACCATCCCTTATCCTCTCTTTTACAGCAAATGTTATGTCAGAGTAATCCATTCATCAGTCCCTCAGGGTCTGCTGGTCAGCCCAGGCACATACGTTGATGCTCATCTACTGAGTCACACTGGTCAGGCTATAAAGGCATGTTTAATATGATTACATTTAAATTGGTAGACTTTGAATAAACCTCCATAATTCAGATGGTGAGGGAGGCCTCATCCAATCAGTTGAAGGCCTTAAGAGCAAAGACTGAAGTTTCCTGAAGTAAAAGAAATTCTTCAAGACTACACATAGAAATCCTGCCTGACCTTCCAGCTTGCTGCCCTTTGAAATTCAAAATCAAGACTGCAATTCTACATCCTATTTAATAAAAGAGTAATATGCAAATTAGCCATTACTCCATTATACTCACAAGCCAATCAGGAATGAGTATGCAAATTAACCCAACCAAGATGGCTGTGGCCACCAAAAAAAGTAGGAAGGAGGCTTGGGTTTCCCCAGCGATGGAGGAAGCCAAGCTTTCCACACACCCTGGCTGGCCCAGGCCACCACTCCAGGCTACAAAGTTTCAATTATAGAAGATAAATAAATCCCAACAGAAATAGCTGCCTCCATGGAGCTAGCAGAGGCTTGGCTCTGCTCCAGGCTACAAAGTTTCAATTATAGAAGATAAATAAATCCCAGATACCAGGGCCTCTGCTTGGATTGCCAGGGGGTGTGGCTGGCCTTCAAACCATCACAGGCCCCTCGCCCAGGCTGCCCAATGCCCCAAGAGAATCCCCACCCTGATCCAGAACATCCTTCAAGGCAAACCAGCTGGCCCCCACCCATGCAACAGGTCTTTATCCTATCTAATAAAAAAGTAATATGCAGATTGATCATTACTCCAACACACAAGATGGCTGCCCTCATGTGGTCAAAGATCTGTCCCCATGTGGACACAAGATGGCCACCACAAGATAACCAGCAGGGGAGAGCAATTGGGAGGGACCAGATCTGCAAGGGAGGGCAGTTGGGGGTGACCAGGCTGACAGAGGGCAGTTGGGGGGGAATCCAGGCCTGCAGGGGAGAGCAGTTGTGGGGGTTGGGGGCGGACTAGGCATGTAGGGGAAGGCAGTTAGGGGTGACCAGCCCTGCAGGGGAGGGCAGTTAGGGATTACCAGGCCTATAGGAGAGGGCAGTTAGGAGCAAACAGGCTGGTAGGGGAGCAGTTTGGCATCAATCAGGCTGGCAGGGGAGTGGTTAGGGGTTGATCAGGCTGGCAGGCAGAAGCGGTTAGGGGCAATCAGGAAGGCAAGCAGGTGACCAGTTGGGAGCCAGCAGTCCTGGATTGTGAGAGGGATGTCCTTCTCACATCCCTCGAGGAGTACCAGGTAGGAGAGGGTGGAGGCTGGGCTGAGGAACACACACACACCCCATGCACAAATTTCATGCACCAGGCCTCTAGTTATATAATAGAAGTGCTTCAAAATACACCAAAAAAATACTGCAACAGCATTCACACCTGAGTTCCCAGTCTGCCTGACTCTCTATATATCTGTATCTATTTATATGTACACTAGAGGCCCAATAAATGAAATTTGTGCAAGAGTAGGCCTTCTTTTCCATGATTGCTGGCAACAGCTTCCCTCTGGCACTTGGGACCCAGTCTTCCCTCCAGCTGCCAGCAGGCACTCGGGACTCAGACTTCCCTCGCAGCCCTGGCTTCATTCAGAAGTCATCCAGAAGGACATCCAGAAGGAAGTCTGGTCTAATTAGCATATTACATTTTTATTATTATAGATATTTTGTTGCTGTTATAACTTGAAAAGGTCACTACCTTGAAGAATCAGTGTCCAGATGAAACAAACTGGCAGAAGTGAATCAGATCATTTCAGAGGGAGCAGGGTGCTGATACTGTTAGTGTCTTATTCATATTCCATCACTGCTCAGTAAGGTGAGCCTCTCCAGATGGCTTCTTACTCCAATCACCCATAACCCTCTCCCTAGGAGCTTTCTCTGGTTGTAGACCCATGCTCAGCCAGTGCACACACCAAACCAGAAATGGTTCCTACAGCGGCCTCAAACCATGATGGATGGGGACTGGTTGATAATATTGTCCTGGTGGGACACCTCTGAGGAATGTCTAGCACCATCTCCTAACAGTCCCATGCAAGATGAATCTGTTCACAGTGACAATCTGCTCATTAACACATCTTGTATTCTCTCCTTTCCTTCTCTGTTTCACTTCACTTTTCTGTTGATGGTTCCAATCACAATTATACTACCTGCACTCAAATCATTGTATCAGGATCTGTTTCTCGGGGACCCTAATCTAGAATATTCCCAGACATCAAGATTTATTTAATACTGCTGGCTTTTGTGTCCAACAACTTATTAAGGCTGCAGTGGTAGCAGCTACTCTTAGAGTTTCACTATGCCGCCCTATATGACAAGAAAAACAATGTTGGAAAATTGGCCAAGAAAGACAAAGAGCCAAAACCGGTTTGGCTCAGTGGATAGAGCATCAATTTGCAGACTGAAAGGTCCCAGGTTCGATTCTGATCAAGGGCATGTACCTTGGTTGCGGGCACATCTCTAGTAGGGGGCATGCAGGAGGCAGCTGATGGAAGTTTCTCTCTCATCAATGTTTCTAACTCTCTATCCCTCTCCCTTCCTCTCTGTAAAAAATGAATAAAATATGTTTTTTAAAAAGAAAGGAAGAAAGAAAAAAAGGACCCAGTAAACAAATCTGGAGGCAAAAAGAAGACATAGTGTTAAGGCAAAGTTTGGGACAAGCTCAATAACCTAGTCTTGTTTGGCAAAGTAACATATGGGACAGACTCTTAGGAAGTTTCTAGCTATAAGCTTATAACCCCATCTGTAATCTCTGAGAGCCAGAAGATCTACTTTCCTTGGCCTGTGCATGCAGCCCTAAAGAGCTCCTTAGTAAACTAGTTTATTAAACTAGTTTCAAAGCACAGAGCTCAAGTAATTTACATCAGCAACACCAAAGGTGGGGATTCCATAGCTGCTGGACAAGATACATGAGCAACAGGTCCCATCAGCTGTACATTTTGAAAAGTAAAATTTTATTAAATCCAAAAATTAAACTACTATAATTAGTACAATAATATTGATGCAAAGGCAATCAATTAAAGAAATAAAACAGAATAAAGTCTAGAAATAGACATATTCATCCATGGGCACTCAATTTATGGAGGAACTATGGAAGTCATTTCAGTACAAGAGCCAAGTGAATATCCATAGGAAAAGATGAAATTTGACCCCTTTCTCACAAAACCACAAAAAATCAATTCCAGTTGATCCACACACGAAAGGTAAAATAAAACTTCTAGATTATGTGACCGAAGAGTAGCTTTATTAACTTGGAGTTTAGAAAGATTTCCTCAAGCACACAAAAATCACTAACCTTAAAGGAAGTTTCTCAACCTTGCACTATTGACATTTTGAAACAGATAAACTTTTGTTGTGGAGGATTGTCCTGGGCATTATAGGATATTTAACAGCATCCCTGGCCTACCCACTAGATGCCAATATCTACCATTACCCCAGTTTTAACAAGCAAAACTGTTTCCAAGACATTGTCAAGTGTCCCCTGAGAGTCCAATTGCCAAAACTGAGGGGTGGGGGACAAACTTTAAATCTAAGATAACAACAACAAAAGTAGTCTAAGTATGTTCTAAATATTACCTAAAAAATACATTAAATTTTTTCATTGTATATCTGATATTCACACTTAACTAAATGTCACATATTTTATCTTATAACCCTATCTGGGGAACAAAATCATCCCAGTTGAGAACTAAGGAAAATGATTTGATAAACTGAACTACAAGGACTTCTAATCATCAAAACACATCTTTAAGAGAGTAAAAAGGTAAGCCACCAAGTGGAGGAAGATTCTTGTATCACATAACAAAGGGTTCATATGAAGAATTTAAAATAATGTCTATCAATCAATAAGAAAAAATGAGACAATGCAATAAAAATACTTGAACAAGAAATTCACAAAATAAAATATTAAATTGGCCAATAAATATATTAAAGCTACCCAACATCATTAGTAATAAGGATAATTCAAATTAAAACCACAATACAATACCACTACATGCTCACCAAAATGGCTAATAAAAAAGTTTGCTATTATCAAATATTGTCCAGGAAAGTGATAGGAACTCTCATACATGGCAAGAAGGAGAGTAAATTGATTCAACCATTTTGAGAAACTGAAAATGCACATATCTTATGATCTATCAATTCCACTCCTAGAATACACCCAAAAGATATCTGCATAATAAAGCATGAACAACAATGCTTATAGTATTCTGATATTCAGAAACACCCAGAAAGTCCATCAAGAGTAGAATGGAAAAAAAAGACCTCAGTTTGGTAACACTACATAGATACTAACCTCTATAAAAATTAACCTCAATAAAAGTATAATAACATGGACAAATCTCACAAGCACTATGTTGAGAGAAGAGAAAAAAGCCAGACTAAAAAGAAAATCTATTGTGTCAGTCCATTTATAAAGCATTCAGAAACAGACAAAACTCCCTATGGTGTTAAAAGTCAAGATAGCAGTTGCACTTGGTGAGGATGGAAAAGGCAGGAACTAAGAGGAGGCGCATAGCTTCTGGAGGATTGATACTCTTTCTGCCCCTGACTGGGGTCATGCTTACATGCATATGTTTATTCTGATAACTCACTGAGTTACATTAATGTTATACTGCACTTCAAAGTTTGGGGTTTTTGTTAAGTTGGTTTTTAGTACCCCTAAGTTTTTTGGTTACCTCATTTCTAGTTAACATCTAAATCTTGATATTCAGTGACTTCTCTTTTTTTCTCATCCAGCCAATTTTATTATATTTCATTTAAAGGTATATTTTTACTTACAGCAACCAGCCTCCTGGACTATGCTGGTTAATCACTAAAAAGGATGATTTTAAGTTCCTGAAAACATTAATTCAGGAATTTTAGTTCTTAATTTATGGGGTTCTTATGGGTTGTTGCTTATTTGGGGAGGGAGGGGGTAATTGCCTTTTAATATTCTATCTTTCCATTTTAATTAACTAATTTCCCTAATTTATTTCATTATCTCCCTCTTCCACAAGGATGTTGGGTTTAATTGGGTGTAAACACTATTACTAAAGGAATTACTGTACAATTAATACCTGGCTTGGTTTATGTTGCAATCTATTTGCACATCCCGAAATCTTAGTAAAAATATCACCTCTAATTTCCACCTTAATGAGGCATTTTTCCACCTTTTGTTTCCTCAAGTAATACAGTTTATGTTCAATTAACAGCTTCTCTAACCTCACTTTTTACTCTGGACACTGGCAACAGTCTGCAGCCCACCCTTTAAATGGGTAGGAAAGGAATTTCTGGGCTAGTGAGGCCTCTGGTGGTGTAAGAGCTACTCATGATTAATACTACCTTTCAGCCTGACCAAAAGCTAATATCTCTTTCATATCTCTGTCTCTTCTCCCTCTCTTCTTTCTCTCTCTTCATACACACACACACACACACACACACACACACACACAACACAACACACTCACCAGCACTGACAGAGCACTTAGGAGGGTAACCATTAGCTCATTTCTCACTTACTGTTCTGGGAACTAAAAGCAGAGAGATACCAGGCCTTAGCCACTTTTGATCAGTGGATAATGTGTCAGCCTCTGGACTGAAGGGTCCTGGGTTTGGGTCCGATTAAGGGCTCATGCCCAGGTTGGAGACTTGATCCCCAGTAGGGGGCGTGCAAGAGGCAGCTAATCAATGATTTTCACTCATTGTTGATGTTTCTCTCTCTTTATTCCTCTCCCTTCCTCTCTTAAATCAATAAAAATATAAATAAAAAATAGGGTAAAAGCAGAGAGATATCAGGAGCATTTTTGTCTTCACAGCAGGTACAAACCAAGAGCAGAAGATGGGGCTGATATTAGAGGTGAGAAGGTATCAACTCCTAAGTAAAGCTCTACTGTGAATAGATGTCTGTAGGGTTCTGACAGAGAGGGTAACCTCTAGAAGTCTTCCTGACCTATCCACAAAAGGAGAGGCTTAGGAAAGCCTGCTTTTATTACCATAAAGCTCAGGGTCAGAGGAGACTCTCTTAAAGAGGAGAAGCAGGAGGTTCAAAATTTGTTGTGTCTGCATATTAGGATTTTGGTGGATTTGTTGGTTCTACCATATTTTAATCGGAAACCATGTGAAGTGATTATTTGAATAGTATTTAGCAAGTAACATTCTCGAACCTAAGAAAAGTTGCAAAAATCTATCCAAACAAAATGAAGCAAAGGGCATTCACTTAGTTAGGGGAAGAGCAGAGGCAGCTGTCACCAGCAAACCCCCATCTTGCCCTACCCTGCCATGCAAACAGAAGCAACCAGAATCCCTTATAGCGTCCTGGCTTCCTGTCCCACCCAGTAGTGATGGCCTGACCACGCAGGGGGACTGTGCTCAGCTCCTTTTACTGTTTCAAGAAACAACTGTGGGGAAAACAGTCCCATTTCGATGAATGAAGTCCTTGCAAGTTTTGCAGACTTAGGAGGAACCCTTGACTTCTTCAAGGGTAAACCCAATGGATTTGTCCCCTACCCCAAGATATGTAGACAGAAATTTCTCATATCTTGTGGTCCATCACATATTTGAATGTTTTAATTGTCAAAGTGTCAGATGAGCTATGAGAGCTGAAAAGAGTTTAATTAATTCAGTTGTTAAAGGAGAGGTTGAAGAGTAAGTTGGTCCACCCATCCCCAGAACCCAGAAGAAAAGGGAGCTGAGTACACTCTGACAGAACCTGCTCTCCACCAGGCTCCCTGGAGAGAAGGAGTTTGTTGCTGGGAGCACTGTCCCTACAAATATCCCCTCTCACCAGGGCACAAAGCTCTGGGAGGGATACCCATCGCATCTCCGTGAGGATATTGATGGATCTGTACTGTAAAGGCATCTAATTTAACAGAAATTTCTCTCCCCTTTCTCCCACCCCACCCCAGAAGCTCACAGGATTGTGCCACAATTTCCAGCATTGCCTAGAAACTACAAGCCTCTCAGAGAAGCCCCAATTGCCCCCCACAGAGCTTACAGTGCTTTTTATTTGACAGTCCTCTCTTCCAAAGTTAGAGCCTGTCCTGGCCAGTTGCGCAGTGGTTAGAGCGTCAACCTGTGGACTGTTGGGTCCCAGGTTTGATTTCCAGCAAGGGCACATATCTCCGTTGCAAGATCCCCAGCTCTGCCCCTACTACAGGAGGCAAACAGCTGCTGTGTCCCTCTCATGAGGATGTTTTCCTCTCTCTCTCACTCTCTCTCTCTCTCTCTCTCTCTCTCT
>JAAGEH010000208.1:3240929-3343291 GCA_011751065.1 Lasiurus cinereus | reverse complement strand
CTCTCTCTCTCTCTCTCTCTCTCTCTCTCTCTTTCTCTCTCTCTCTCCTCCCTGTATATCCCTCCCTTCCATTGTCTCTAGAAATCAAAGGAAAAAAATATCATCAGGTTAAGATTAAAAAAAATTTTTTTTAGTTAGAGCCAAATTCCCCTCTCAATGTATTTAGTGACTAACTTCTAACAGAGTATAGTAACAGTGATTGTGTTGGGAAGTACTCGATTTGGTTGAAAGGTCTGTAAGAAGGATTCTCCAAAAGGTCAGGGGCCTCTGGGGAAAGCTTGCTGAAGGCAGTAGTCCCTACCTTGACTTTTCCAAACAAGCCCAAGCCCCCAGGTGTTTTACTGGAATATCTATGTTTTTAGTCTTCAAACCTGACAGTGTAGAAGCATTTACTTTCTCAAGGATACTTACCCTGCTGATTGTATCTAGAGGTTAATTTTAGTTCAAGCTGTTGTTATAATAAAAGCCTAAGGAGGCAGGCAATCAAGGCTGCTTTGTTCCTAAAGCAAAACAGCCCCTTAGCCTCTCTTCCACAGAAATATGTGTCAGAGTAACCTATTCATCCGTTGCTCAGGATCTGCTGGTCAGCCCCAGCATAACTGTATGTAACTTCTGAGACTAGATTGACTATTAAGAGCATTGAGGCTTCTTCCTCATTCTTACTTTCTTAGATCACTCACTCCAGGGAAGCCAGCTGCCATGTTGTAAGGACATCAAGCAGCCCTAGGAAGAGGTCCATGTGGCAAGAAATTGAGATTTTCTACCAACAACCAACAAGAAACATGATCCCCTGCCAACAGCCATTTGAGTGAGCCATCTTAGAAAAGGATCCTCCAAGTCTTCAGATAATTGCAGCTCTAACTGCTATCTTGACCATAACTTCATGAGAAACCATGAGTCATAGCCACCTAGCTAAGCTGCTTTTAGATTTTTTAGCAACAATATATAACTAATAGTGTCAGTCTGTGGCAAGGTGCCTGGGCTGTCATGCCTGTGGCAGTTAATCAAGAGATGAGCCTGAGGGGAGACTAACCAAGGCCCATACATTCCATGTTATTAACAAAAAAAACAAGCCAAGTGTTCCTCAGTGCTCTACGGAAAACTCTGGAACACTGAGGAACATGAGCACCAAAAACAGAAGGTATGATACCCAAAAGTATGGTATTGGTATCAAAGCACGCCCAAAGACCTGACCTAACCAGCTGTGCCTTAGATGTCAGCAGGCAACATCTAAAGGTCCAGAGAGATGAGATTCTTCTGAGCAGGCATAGAGGACTAGATGACAGTGCCTAGACCAAAGGGCCCCCTACACCCAGGTAATTAGCTGAGAGAAGGAAAGGGAAAGAGGAATATAGCACTCTAAAAGATTAAGAATTTACTCAGAGAAACTGAGCTGAGAAATTTTAAACTAGAAATGATAGCATTACTTGGGTTGGGTGAGTTTAAGTTTATTCCACTGTTAAGGAGAAATGTTCATGAGTAACTTATGTTCAATTATAAAAAATAAAGTTGTATTTATGCATGTCTGAGATAAAACTATAAATTTTAAATCTACTATATATATTTTTTTATTATGAAATTAGTGGCCTGGTGCACATATTCATGCACACTGAAAGGAAATTAATTAGAAGAAATATTTTTTAATATCACTATTTGCCCTTTCTCTATAATAAAAGTGTCAACCAAATTCATGACAGATGGAAACACACACATGCGACTGGCACCAGTGAGAGATTTTTATGTATCACCATGCACAAGCTAATTTAGCCTTATATATATATATATATATATATACTAGTATAGAATAAGCTTGATTAATTAGACCTGCTTTCTGATTTAAACTTTTTCCAGCCCAGTGAAACACCCCAACTTCTCTTGTCAGCAACACAGTAGTAAATATTAACGCAAAGCAGATTATTATTGTAGATCATGCGGAAAGAACAAAGAGTAAAATATTTGACTGCAGCAGTGTTTGACTATATTCTGCACAGTGAGAAAACTTGAAGTCAGTTTCAAGGTCCACCATTTCTTATTTCTTTTCGGTTGGGTCAAGTTTCTAAGTTTTCTAAATCTCTATTTTCCAATTAATGAAAAGAAAATAGGATTCTGAGTCTCCTATCTACCTACTGCAGGACATCTGTGAGGATTAAATGAGATGAAGCATGGGAAAACACTTCACAGACATTTGGTTAAGTGTGAAATGTTCCCACCTGGTTATAAAGCAAGTCATGTTCCTGGGCTGAAGAAACTACAAGGAGGCTAGTTGTCTCTAAGGAGAGGAAGCCAGGCATTGCTATGTCACATCATTACCCAGCACCCACAGTGACCTTTTCCAGGCTGGGCTGGGCTGCAGGCCATGTTTTGCACCATGGCAGTGTTGGCTGCAATTTGGTGGGCTGTCACTCCAGGGTGGTAGCAGGGCCTGTTTCCCACTTGCAGGAAGCCAAGTGTTCCTTTGTCGGCACCATTTCTCTGTAAATGGCCAGTGCACATCATGGCAGCTCCTGCATCTGCCCCCTCGTGGTCAATGCACATCATAGCGACTGGTCAGACCAGCAGAGGCACACTTAGCATATTAGCCTTTTATATATCTAGAGGCCCGATGCATGAAATTTGTGCAAGAGTAGGCCTTCCTTTCCCTGGGTGCTGGCACCGGCTTCCCTCTGGCACCTGGGACCCAGGCTCCCTTATTAGCCCCATCTTAATTTGGAAGATGGAAGGAAGTCCATTCTAATTACCCTATTTTGCTTTTATTATTAATGATGAATTTTCTTATTTATCCGAGATTTATTTAAATAGATAGCTGAGCTAATTAGAAGATAAAGAAAATACTTAGAGACCCAAAACAAAGTGTGGGATTTATTGAGATTTATTTTGTTTACTGAATCTGAGCATTCCTATCTTTCATTACTTTGGGTATTAAATCAGCTATTATCTCTTCAAAGATTTTCTCTATCCCTCTCTCTGTCTCCTCTCTTCTGGAATGCCAAAAAAAAAAACACCAAAAAAAAAAAAAAAAAGAATCAGAATCTCTCACTTTATCTTGTGTCTTACCTTTTTTCATATTTTCTACCTCTTTGACTCTCTGTGCTGCATTATCTTTTCATATCTAATTAATTTTCCCTTAACCAATGATAAATCTATTTCCTGCTGCTTAAACTTAATGATTTTTTACATTTCAATCATTATGTTTTTAATTTTTTAGAAATTTAACTTAGTTCTTTATCAATTCTGCTAGAATTTTTTTATAGCATCTTGTCTCTTTCACATTTTTAATGTCTCCTCCTTTAAATATTTTAGACATTCTAATATCTAAAATCCTTTTTGGTCTAACTCTGCTGTGTTGTTTCTGATGACTTCCTCAGAGTGGTTTCTTTCCCTTTGTTTTGTAATTTTGTATTGTGTGCTCATGCTTGGCAGATTTTATCTATTAGGAACCTGTAAAACCTATTCTTGGCTTAGGGCTTCCTAGACCAAGCAGGTAACAATGAGTTCAAACACCAAAAGTGTATGAGGGGCAGGACAATAGATACAACTTCTCAAAACAGACTAATTTTTTTAAATTTAATTTTTTCCGTTACCATTTATCCCTTGTCCATGTCCATGAGTATTTTTTTCTCTTTTGCTCAATATCCCCACCCCCATAATACCTTCACCACCAACGCCAGAGCTAGTCTGCCTGCTATCTATGAGTCTGAGAAAATCTTTTTACAATCAATCCTACCCAAGATCCAGGCCTACAGAAACAAGCTTATCATGTTCTTTTACACTCAGTGGGCTTTTTAAGTTAACTTTTTCCCTGAGGACATAGTCCACCAAGAACTTTATGCAGGGGTCTCGGTCCTAATCTTGCTTTGTTCCCAATCATCTTCTGTCACCCAAGCCTCTCTGAGTTACTGAAACTGACAACCACAAAGTAGCCTCAGTACCATGGCACACTTTGTTTTGGGTCTCTAAGTATTTTCTTTATCTTCTAATTAGCTCAGCTATCTATTTAAATAGGGATGTGTCAAATTTTATTCAGCATATTCAGGAACTTTGCAATTTAAGTGTTGTTTTTTTTTTGTGTGTGTGTGTGTGTGTGTGTGTGTTTTAGGATATATATATGCCACCTTAATGTTCCTCCCACATGTTCTTAAAATATAATTCAGCTTGCAATATATGGGCCAGTTTGAAAGGAGAAACAAGCAGAAGCAGGGAAACCTATTAGGAAACTATTGCAGAAATTTAGAAAAAGGTTTAGATGATAACTTGAAGGAGAGTGGTGGTGGCAAAGAGAAATAGATGGGCAATATTTAGTAAGCAAAATCAACAGGGTTTCAGACAATCAAGAACAGATTGTCTAGTGGGGAATTTTTATAGGAAACAGGAACTCAGAGGAGAGATTCAACTGCATGGAACATTTGGCAAGTCTTTAAAAAAAACTGGTAATTGAATTCACCCACACAGATGTTTGGGGGGGAAAAAAAAAGGGCAGAGTGGGAAGAGAAGAATCCTGTAACCTAGCTTTAAGGAATACCAACATTTTAAAACCTTAGAGGAGGTGAAACAAGCAACTGCGACTAAAAGGAGCCAGGAAAAAAAAAAAACCCAGGAGTGTGGCTTTCACTCAGACCCGGGGGTGACCATGCCCCAGGCGGGAGGAGGAGGAGGGGGGGGGGCGGGGGGTGGGGGAGGGAGTCGGCAAGTGTCCAGCGACACAGAGATCACGAAAAATGACTGGACAGTTAAGCATTCGTTTTAGCAACGTCTGAGAAACCGGCCACCTTGGCGAGAGAGGCACTGAGTGATCAAGTCAGCGCCGGATGGCCGTGAACCGGGAAGTGGAAAATGGACACAACTCATCTGAAACGCCCGGCGACGAAGGCGAAGGCAGAGGAGGGGAAAGAGGGCTGGAGGAGGGTTATTTAGAGACGGGGGGAAACTTCAGAATGCGTAAATGCCGATGGGAAGGGGCTGGGACAAAGGAAAGATAAGGGGCCGCGTAAACAGAAACCCACTGTAAAAGTGGGTGGGCTCTTCTGGAGTAACGACCCAGCAAACTGCAAAGGACCTCCAGAATCCAGGGGTGCGGAAGCGGCGGGTTCGGGGCCAAGCGCGTTTCCCCGCCTCCTCCCTTCTTCCCCGGCCCCGGGGTCAACTCCGCGACACCCCTTCCCACCCCTCCCACGACTGCCCAGCCCTCCACCGCCGCCCACACTGCCACACTCCCTCCATCCGGGCCACGCCTCGCCGTGAAATACGTGTGGCACCGCCTTTGGCAGGAACTCTTCCGGGTCACGGGGCAGGGCCACGCCCCGTCCCCGATCCTGGCCACGCCCCGTCCCCCCGATCCTGGCCACGCCCCGTCCCCGATCCTGGCCACGCCCCAATGGGCGCGCACTTCGCTAATGACGCTGGCGCAGGCCCTCTCCCCGCTGCCTGCTCCCTCCGGGCTTCCAAATGTTGCGCAGGCGCCTTCGGTCCCGGTTGCTATGCGGGTGCTCGTGGGTGAGGGAGGACACCGAGGAAAAGGGGATGGGGGGCGGGTTTATGGAAAGGAGATGGAGCCAGAGTTGGAAAGCTTGGTGGACCCCGAGGGAGGGCAATGACTCGTCGTGCCCGGCAACCTGGCCTTGGCCTCCTGACCGGAGAAGCCGAACCCCCCTAAATCTCTGGGGCCTGGGTCACCTGTGTGTCGCGGAGACGGGGCCGAGGAAGAGGGGAGAAGGCGGGGGTCAAATGGCATGGCACCCACCAGAAGACGGGAACGGAAGGCTCCCCCTGAGAATAAACACCTGGTATTTATTCTCTGATCAGGTGGCGGGACGGGCTTCATTGGGACAGCCCTAAGCCAGCTGCTGAAAGCCAGAGGTCACGAAGTGACACTCGTCTCCCGCCAGGCCGGCCCGGGTCGGATCACGTGGGTATGTCCACCCTCGGGAACTGGGGGGCGGGGCGGCGGGGCTGGGCGGGGCGGCGGCGGGCACTGTGCCGTTTTCTCTGACAGGATGAGCTCGCCAAGTCGGGGCTGCCCCGCTGCGATGCCGCAGTCAACCTGGCTGGAGAGAACATCCTCAACCCTCTCCGAAGGTCAGTCAGGGCTGGGCCCTACGACTGACATCCTTCAGAGCAGGAGGTGGAGAGGGACGACCCCGAGACCCGCTGAGATGTGAAGAATAGAGCTGCCTGACCCCAGATGACTCATCCTGCCCCACTCCTCCAAACCCACCCTCACTTCTACCCACTCAGCCAGCTGACTTTAGTCCTCACTTACAACCCAGGATGCCCCCAAAAGGATACGCCTTTTCCCTCTAGAGGAGAAACAGACAGTTCCTCTAAGCCACTCTGCAGGGGTTGTACGAGATACGGGTACGGACAAGCCTCGGGGAAAGAAGAGAAAGGGATATGTGCATGCATGAATTTGGTGACTTATTTCCCTTGTTTCTTCTGGAGGTGGAATGAAGCTTTCCAAAAAGAGGTTCTCAGCAGCCGCTTGGAGACCACTGACCTGCTGGCTAGAGCCATCGCCAAGGCCGCCCAGCCCCCCCAAGCCTGGATCTTAGTCACAGGTGTAGGTATGCCCCAAATCACCAACCCCTTACATGAGCCAGGGGAAGAGAGTCCACAGTGAGGGGGTAGCTCAGGCCCTTGTTCCATGCATGTTTCCCCTGGCCTTTGTGTACTTTCTCTGAGCAACAGACCCTCAGAAAGAGAGTGGAGTTGTACTGCTCTGAAGTCCCTTGCTTCTCACAGCACAGATCTGTATGCATCACTTCTGATTCTTATATTTCATCTTTGGGACCAAAATAAATATACAACAGCCACTGAATGTTTTACACATATTACATTTAATCCTCACAAGAACTCTATGAGGTAGGAACTATTATTCCATTTTTTATTTTTTTTTAATATATTTTTACTGACTTCAGAGAGGGAAAGATAGAAACATCAATGATGAGAGAGAATCATTGACCGACTGCCACCTGCACGCCCCCTAATGGGGATTAAGCCCACAACCTGGGCATATGCCTTTGTCTGGAATCAAACCTGAGACCCTTTAGTCCGCAGGCCAACACTCCATCCAATCAGCTAAACTGACTAGGCCTATTATTCCATTTTAAAGATGCAGACATTCTATGTAATTTGCCTAAAGTCATAGTTAATAAATGGTGGAGCTGAGGTTAAAACTCAGCCTGTCACTCATGTCTTTATTCTTAACCACTACACTCTGGCAGCCTCTCAGCTTAGCCATGCGGCTAAAGGTAAATTAATCCAGGCAGTAACAGGTCAGCTAATGGACGAAGCTCAAGGGGAAAATAGCCACGGCTCTTTTTAGCCACGGGGATATCTAGCAGTCGGGGGGTGGGAGGGGGGGGACCTTCATGACAAAGGACCAGGCAGGACCAAGGACAGCCAGAGCAAACCAGCACTGTTCTACCCGCAGCTTACTACCAGCCCAGCCTGACTGCTGAGTATGATGAGGACAGTCCAGGAGGGGATTTTGACTTTTTCTCCAACCTCGTAACCAAGTGGGAAGCTGCAGCCAGACTTCCTGGAGATTCTACACGCCAGGTGGTGGTACGCTCTGGTGAGAACAAGGGGCCTGTGTGTCAGACAGGGTTGCAGTGTCTTCTCTGGGCTGGGGGAGTAGAGGATAAGGGGAGCTGAGCTTACTGAGTGAGGATGTCACTACTTCTGGCCCACTTGCAGATGAGAGGATGGGAAGCCCGTACTCTTGGACTACTACAGAGCTAAGCCAGCATGGGAAAAGAGTAAGAAAAGGAAAATGGGGAGAAACAGTGGGCTGCCTGGAGGCTGAGGGACCTCTCTACCATTCTTCTTGCCTACTCTAGGGGTTGTGCTGGGCCGTGGGGGCGGTGCCATTGGTCACATGCTGTTGCCCTTCCGCCTGGGCCTGGGGGGCCCCATCGGCTCTGGCCAACAGTTCTTCCCCTGGATTCACATTGGGGACCTGGCAGGAATCCTGGCCCATGCCCTTGAAGCAAGCCACGTGCAGGGCATCCTGAATGGAGTGGCCCCAGCCTCTACCACTACAAATGCTGAGTTTGCACAGGCCTTAGGCACAGCCCTAGGCCGCCCAGCCTTCATCCCTCTCCCTAGCACTGTTGTGCAAGCTGTCTTTGGGCAAGAACGTGCCATCATGCTGCTGGAGGGCCAGAAGGTGATCCCTCGGCGGACGCTAGCCACTGGCTACCAGTATTCCTTCCCAGAGCTGGGGGCTGCCTTGAAGGAAATCGTAGCCTAAGTGGGGAGGTTCATGGTAGGGCCTAAGGCCTCAATAGAGGCTTCCCAGTTAGACTATGAATAGGTCAGGTACTCCTCTATCCGAGACCTACAACCTCTTCCTTTTTCTTTCTCATTCTTCTGTTGCTGCACTTTAACTGACTGCCCACTGTTTCAAGGTTGCAATTTTATCTAATTGGGACCTTATCCTCTTCTACTCCTTGTAAAAGAATTTCCAAGTTTGGTTTCCCTGTATGGCCCATTCCTGCCCCATTTCTTTTTTGCTATATAATGAATGCTCTACAATTTAGGCAATAAAGATAAATTATCTCATTAGCTTTTGTTCATTTCTTTGGCGTAGGTTCTGCTTGAATGTATTTCAAGAAACGTTACCCTAGATTACTCTTTCCTCTGTGTGGGGTTTTGAAAGGGACAATGAGCAACACTTTTTTGTTTCCTCCACTGCCAAAAAAATTGGTAACAAATTGGGAGCATGAGATTATGATAAAAGTAGAGACTATAAGACAAGTGATCCATTTTCAATGGGTTCTCTGGTCATCCTGCTTACTTATTCACATGGTACCATTAGGATGCCAGCAAAAAATAGGGCCCCAAGTCTAGGACAGCCTTCAATCTGTCACTGAGCGGCAGTGAATTAATAAACCAGTCACATACTGGTCAAAGTTCATCAAGCTGTAGGAATAAGCTGGCACCCCTCTAAGAAGCTTAGGACAGGCCTAACATCAGAGTCCTAGGGGCAGAACAGAAAATACCATTGGCCTATTGTACATCCACCATCACTGAAAATGAAAGGAACAAGGAATATGCCCAAAACTACAAACAACCCTGTTGTGGGGAGGGGAAGGAAATCCCAAAAGTTTGTTTAGGATCCTCTCCCTTTTTACCTACCCTGATATCTACATGACCAGTGGTTCCTCGGGCCACAGAGCTGTGCCATATTAACCAATCTCCTTTCTTCCAAGGAGACTTTTGAGTCACTGTCAGCTCCCTGGCTAGCCTTTCTCCAAGTCAATGAGGTCTAGTAAATATACATCACCAACAGGGAGGAGGGACAAAGACACTGGGACCCAGGGACCTTCTCCATCATCACTCAGCTCCCACTAGAATGAAGAACTAGGTGATAGTCTTCAACTCCCCATGCTGCTCAGGGAACAGAAGCCAGAGCCTGAAAAAGATCATGTTCAGGGACTTGCTTCAGGGCTCAAATACAGAACCCTGTGGCACCTGTCCCTCTTCTTTATCTGGTTTTAGACTCTAGGAAGTTGGCTGGCTCTCTGTTATTCCTGAGGGAATGATCAGCCTCAAAGGCAGAAGTACAGAAGAGTATATTGAGGACTGCAATAAAAGACTAAACTGGCCACGAGGTAATGTGCTACCTTGGAGGTAGTTTTTTGGCACTAGAGGACTTCAAGCAGAGAGGATGTTTTGATGGGACAACAGTTGATCTGCCTCTCCCTATTTTAATTCGTCGGTCTTCATTTTCCAGATTAGTTCATGTAGTTACAACCTCTATAACTTTCCCCCCTCACACACACACACACACACACACACACACTCACAAAGCAGAAGTGGGCCTCGTTTTTATGCAACATGTATTCTGTAGAGAAAATGCTAGGGTCAGATCACATTAACATTGTCATAGCAGAGCATGGCTTCCATTGGTTTGGTGAATGCGCAACACCACAGCAAGTGCATTGAACAGGGGACTTTCTGACACATTCGTTAATCTGTAAACAAACACATAAATGCAACAGGAGAGCTGCCATTTAGAGGAACCCTGAGAGTATTCTGATAATGCAAACAGTCACCCCTAACTAACTGTTCTGTAAATGTGGATTGGGGAGTTGCCCAAAGGGACGCAGCCATTATAGGGCATAAAATGAGGGTGCAGTGTTAAAATCTAGGGCACAGGCCCTGGGGACAGAGGACACGGTTCTCTGAACGTGAGGTTTTGGTTTGGAAGCCTGTGTAGCCACAGACAGACACACCTGAGACTTGGTCCATGTACTTTTCCTCCAAATAGCCCATCCGATTTATAGGCAGAAGTCAAGGGCAAGTAGCTCAATCAAGGTCACAGACAGGCACAGCTGAGACCAGAAGCCAAGTCTTCCCCTACTTTCCCTACCAGCTCCCTGCTGCCCCACTGTGACCCTGATCCCAGCCGTTCCAGAGCCCCACATTCCTTTTCAAGGTTCCCAGTTCTGCCAGGTCTGGGGAGCATCCTGTCCTCTGGCTATCCAGAGCAGCAGCCAGGGGTAGGAAAGGCTTGCTTCCTTGCCACCTGTCTTCATTCCCCTCCCACCCACCCCAGCCTCCATCCCAACTCAGCTTTGAGGAGGAACTGGCAGTCCCAATCTCCAGGACCTAGCCTTTCCAGCAGCCTGCACTCCCTACAGAAACTTGATGCTAAGGCAAGGTTGAGGAGTTAAGGCTGACCAGAACCCTTTGAGAGCTGGTTGAGGTCGTGACTGGACTCATTATGTCCCCAAAGTGCCCCAGGCAAGAGCATTCCCCACTCACAAAGGCTCTTTTCAGTGCTTCCCTCACCCAACACACCAACTCAGAGTGGGTCGGGGGCAGGATCTGAGCATCACAGACGAACTAAGCTAGGCAAGGCTGGAGGTGATGTGATGGCAGCCACTAGGGCAGGTGAGGCTCAAAAATTGAGACTGAGCAGGGCCTCAGAGAGCTGGTTGATGTCACGGCAGTAAGGCTCCCGCTGCAGGATGAAGTCCACCTTGTGATCCTGGCCCCAAAACACCTCCAGCAGCTGGCGCCGGAGCCTCTCAGTCTCCCGGGTCTTCCGAATGCCACCACTGCTTTTTTCCTCCTCTTCTCTCCCCTGCTGCTGATTACCGTGTTCTGTGAACACCCTGGAAGGATGCTGAGGCTTAGAAGGTTCCTGTGTCCTAGGAAGAAGCAGAGGGAATAGAAGAGCTAATGTGCATCCTGGAGAGAAGTTAGAGGTTCAGTGGGCCTCCCAGCACTCCACTGCTGTTAACTGCCCTGACTATTCCTGGCTCTGAAGTTCCCTAAGCTAACCACTGAGTGGCAGTATCAACCCACTTCTGAAGAGGAGCCAAAGTTCCTTTGAAAGCAGGAACTTGCCATTACAATCTAGTTCTAGCCTAATAAATTAATCATTTACTTAATGGTCCAGCAGAGGGAGTGAATACTAGTGGCCATAAGTAAAATCAACCATGATCCAAATAACTCCAGCAAACACTAACTAGAGAAAACAGGAAGCAGCAGCTTTCCTCCCAGCCTGCAGAGTCTATGTCAGGACTTCCAGGGAAGCAGTTAAAAGCAACCTAAACCACTGGGGAATTAAGCTGGCCCACACTGAGGTCACAGTTCCTCCAAGTCTCCAGGCCTGCAAGGCCCCTGCCGAAAGGGGGCCAGGGCCAGGCTGCCTAGGAGAGTCTGGAGCGTTACCTGACTGGCTTCTTCAGGAACTCATCCAGCATAGGGCCATTTCGCCCCAATGGGTCATCAGGGACCATGAAGAGGTTTCCCACGAAGGTGAAGGGCAGCAGGCTGGATGGGAACAGAAATGTAATGGTCACAGAGGGACCCCTGCTCATCTCCCAAACAGCTGAGACCAACTCCACCAGAAGCTGTCAGCTATTATCCTCCAAGCCCATGTCAAGCCCCTTCCCAGAGTCCTCACCCAGTGGCAGAGAAGAACTGGTTTTAGAGAAAGGTCTGAGTCAGAGCCCTTTTCTCAGGGGATGCCCCCTCACCGCTCTCTGATGATTGCCATCCACTTATCAGACTCCTCCGCCAGGTCTCGGAACTGGTCGTTAGAGACAATGATCCCATCGGTCTCTTCAGCCAGCTTCACCATGAACCTGTCTCAAAAACCACAGTAGCATTCTGGACTTCTCTAAAGCCTCAATCCCAAAGAGCACTATCAACTCCCATGGCCCACTTCTGGTGATGGAGATCTGTCCCCACCACCACCCCCACCTTGACCCAGCCACCAAGGAACTGACTGGATACATGGGTTAGAGAGAACACAAAGACGAATCCAACAAAGAACCCAAGAACATCCTCTTCACTCAAAACAACCCTCTATCCCAATACTTTGTGCTTCATTAATAAAACAGTAAGATCTAGCCCTGGTCCTTTCTTCCACCCCGTCAGTCACAAATCTATCAACAATCAGTTACAGATCTATCCTGTTTTTCCTCTGAAAAGACTTCCATTCTGTCCCCTTCCTTTCCAGTCCCCCATTACAACCTTAGCTATTCAGACACTGCAACTGAGATACTGATAAGGGGGCCCCTGACACTTACCACCCTGCAGTCTCTCCTGCCCTTCCCCAAGAGAACATGTTCTTCGGCTACACAAACTCTTTCATACCTGCCCATTATCTACTGGATAAAGTCCACAAGTCCAGGCCTGGCAGCTAAACTCCTGTAGAACCCAGATCCAGCCACTTTTATGGCCTTCTCTCTCCCAATATTCCCAAAGGTACTCTCAACTTGAGCCAAAATCAATGATGGGATTACATCTCTTCAAACAAACTCGCTGACTTCTACGTTTCTCAAATTATTCCCTCCATTCAGGAAGGTGATCTCAAACCTCATTGATGAACAGAATCACCAGAATAACTTTAAAAAAGAAATGCCTGCCCTGGCCAGTTTGGCTCAATGGATAGAGCGTTGGCCTGCAGACCAAAGGGTCCTAGATTTGATTCCAGTCAAGGGCTCATACCTTGGTTGCAGGCTCCTCCCTGGCTCTGGTCAGGGCTCATGCAGAAGCAACCAATTGATGTGTTTCTCTCACATCAGTGTTTCTGTCTTTCCCTCTCTCTTCTATTCTCCCTAAAACTCATGAGAAAATATCCTTGCATGAGAATTAACAAAAAATAATAATAAATTTAAAAATAAATAAAAGGAGATGCCTGGGCCCCACTTGAGTAATCCTGATTCCACTGGGCAGTATGGGGAAACTCACAAAGGGGTAAGTTGGGATCTTTTTGAACAGGTTTAGAAAATAAGAGATCCACCTCATCCCATATTCTTCTCTATCATTGAAAAATACAAATATCTCTCATCTCACAAAAACCCAGCCAGAAGTGGGCTCCCTTTCCCTCAGGTTCCTGAAGTGTTTGATTTATAGTTTTTTTGGCTCTTCAAAATCAAATTCCCAGTATTCCCATCTCCTCTGCAAGCCACACACCTAATAGTAAGTGGGCAATCAGTATTTGAAAGACTGTGGTACAGAGGAATTACTAATCAGGATAAGGTGTGACAGATGTCTGGTTCTAAGTTTCTGTCTGGGAAACAAATTAAGGAGATGGCATGCAATTATATATGGTGTCATATAATATACAAAAGGTATTTTCAGGCTAAACTTATTTACCATTATCATGTTACATCACATGTTGTTAAGCAGTATTCACCCAGTTGGCCTATATCCATGGTAGGCAAACTGTGGCTCACGAGCCTCATGTGGCTCTTTGGCCTCTTGAGTGTGGCTCTTCCACAAAATACTACAGCCTGGGTGAGTCTATTTTGAAGAAGTGGCGTTAGAAGAAGTTTAAAAAATTTGGCTCTCAAAAGAAATTTCAATCGTTGTACTGTTGATATTTGGCATTATATATTTAATGAGTTTGCCGACCACTGGCCTATACTATGCACCACTGTTAAGTCACTATAAATATGCAAAACTCCAAATTCCTATTATGCTGTCAGCTTGTCAGGACCTACACAACTGTTCAGACATGTGCCTTTAAAATTCACAACTGTCTTGACTTTCAGTTTCAGTTCTCTGTCAGTGTTGGTATGAAAAGAAGGTTCCATGTCTTAGATAATCTGTGAAATCTAGACATTAAAAAAAAGTATCAGGAGACAGTGAATGCTTTTTTGTTGAATGCCATTTACTTGTCAGGAAGAAAAGATTAAGTACTTGAAAAGATAAAATGTGTAATCACTATGGTTTGGAAACTAGTTGTTTGTTTTTTGTTTTTGTTTTTTCATTTAAAAATCTGCCCATTTCCCACACAGTTTTATGTACACTGAGGATGAAATGTGTCCTGTGTTTTTCATTTAAACCATATGGCAGCTGTCAATTCTCATTTCTCCTTTGTCACTTAATAGGTTTTGCCAAGAGAATTAACCACTCTTATCCTCTGCTCCATTTCGGTACTATAGAGAGAAGACCTTCTGCCACACTTGATTGTGTTCATGAACTAGGAATATCATGGTATTCTTGCCTAACACCTTGAGTGAGAAAAGCACATAACTTATCTTTTGACAGTCACAAGGAGCATGAATGAATTGAAGAGGACCTGAGACAAGAGGTTAATTCACAAAGAGACTGGTCCACGGTCAGAGTCCATGAATAGTACAAGTTGGGGCTCCAAATCAGATCATCCAATTCTAGGTACAGTGATCTCTCTATAATGCCATGTTTTATTTATGTTTTGTTTCATGTTAGTATGCATGGACTGTGTTTCATTTGACTTGTTATTTTGAACATTTACTCTGGTTTTTCCAGAATGTTGGGGGAATTTCTCTAAGAGTTTGGAAATTTAGGCTGTAAGAACATATTTGTTAGCTATTTATGTCATAAGCTTTCCCATCTTTCCATTAAACAAGTATTTTCTAGACAGTAGGCACTATATAAATACAAAGCATTATTTAGTTTGATGAATGAAAAATGAATGATGAATGAGCACAGCTGTCCCACATTTCATCTCACATATGGGACAGGTTTACCTGCCCAATCATAGAGACACATGAAGGAATAACTGGCCCTGAACCCAATACCCAGGCTTAGGAACAGTGCGAAGGGTCAGGAGCTTCTGACTCTTCCCTGATCTCCTAATGGGCTCCTTGAATGTCAAGCCTGGGGCCAGGAGAGAAGCAAGTACCTGTCATCATAGGAAGAGATCCTCTTGCCATCCATGACTCGGGAAGGAGTGAGGGAGAGCAGACTGAGGGAGTAGAGCTTTTGCAGGTAGTGACCCTCTAGAAACATAGGAACACAATGCAGTTATCTTTAAGGTAGAAGCAAGATCTATCCCAGGACACAAAAGACCAGGCCCAACTCACCTCTGACCCTGGCATCCCTATTGAAGCGCCATTGAGGCACAAAGACAGTTATGTCCCGGTGGCCACGGTCCCAGAAATACTGCACAGCAATGGCAATGCCCCGGCTGGAGAAGTTGTGCTGGAGGCCATGCCTGCAGTGGGAAGGGGTAGGCACTCTGGGGCCCCAGATGTGGGCCTAGCAGCCTGGCTGGAGTGCTCTCCCCTCGGCATATTTCCCCTAGGGGAAAACTCCCCATCTCCTCCCCCTCCCCAGAACCCACAGTCCCACCTGGTACTCACACCATGGCCACGTTGCTGCCATCAATGACAATGTGGCGGAGGTCTGGCTGGCCAGGTACATTGGCAAGGCACAGGGTAAAAGGGTCCTGTAGGGCCTCCTGGAAACGCTGTGTGCCAGTCACCAAGTTGCCCCCCCGGGTGCCTCGTTTCCACGGAGACCCCCGACCTCGAGCCACAACCTGCTGCTTGTCTCCCCTGTCTCCTCGGTCTCCACAATGCCATGGGGGTTCAGGTGCAGTTGGGGGGCTAGGCACTCTGGGAGGTGAGGCTTCCCCATTGTGGAGCCGTTGGAGGAGAGAGGCTCCCCGGAGCTGAGCTGCCCTCTGACAGCCCTGGGCACCAGGAGGCTCACCCTGGATCCCAAACCTTCCTCTTTCCTGAGGCCTCCCATCCTTCCCCAGGGCCTTCTTCTTTAGGAACCCTTCCTGCCCTACCTCTCCTCCCCCTGTCTGTGACCTGTAGGTCACTTTTTTCTCCCAGGCCTCTTCCCCAGGCAGCTCCTTCAATCCCAAATCCATCTCCCTGGGGCCAGCCTGCTTTCTTCCCTCCTTCTCTATAGCATGTCCCCCTCCCCTTGACTCTGGCCATCCTGTAGGTCCTGTGTCCAGGGACCCCCCGCCTTCATTCAGGGGAGCTCTGACTCCTTGATGCTGAGCACCCAGCAGACCTGGGCTCCCCCTGTCCCAGGAGAAATGTGCTTGGGGTCCTTGTCCCCTGGATGCCTCCTGTACCAGGCTCAGCAATTCCTCCTGGACAGCCAGGGGCAACTGCAGCAGGGCCTCCCTGTGGGCATCCCCCTGGGGCTGCAGCAGAGCACAGAAGTCCTTCATCACTTCAGCACACTGAGAGACTCCAGGAGACAGCCCTGGACGATAGTCCCAGCTCAGCCGCTCCACCAGCTCCTCCACTCGACTCTGAGCCATGACGAAGGCCTCCGTGAGGCCACTGACCATCAGTGATCCAGGCGCCCCAGGCACCAGGTGGGCTGAAGTGCTCCAGGCCAGGCAATCAAGGAAGAAGCCCTGGGCCCCCAGGAAGATGCAGTGCAGTTTGGGTGGATAGTGGATTTCATCCTGCAGCTCTGGGCTACAGAGACCCTTCAGGTATTCCTGGGGAAAGGGGGAAAGAAGGGGGAAAGGAGACTGCTGGAGTCCCAAGTGGCCCAGTAGCCGCTTCAGGCTCACTGCTCTCCCCTGAGCTCCAGGATGTCTGGGCAGAGCAATGATGCCCCACAATTCCTGACAAAGATTGGGGTTAAAAAGGGGTCAAGAATCTCACTTCCTTTCCTTTCCAGCTGACAGCTACTGCTAGTATTTCCATTTAGAACTTGACTGGCTTTAAGATACAATTATAACTAACTGATTACAAGACTGTCTCTCTATTTCCGTGTGTATGTGTGCTGTCTATTTCTATCATAATGATTGCCATTGCTAACTTTACTGAACTCATGCTTTATTTCATTCCTGATAAGCCCAATGAATTGGGTACTGCCATTATTCACATTTTATAAATATAGAAACTGAGACTCAGGTCATGGGGTTGGTAAGTAGTAGAGCTGTACTGGAACCCAGGCCTGACCTCCTACAGTGAATTCCTTGGTGGGGCCTGCCTGCCTAACCGGAATTTTCTCTACTGCCCCAAAGAACACACACTGATTTGAATTGAATCACTTGTCTCCAAGCCCTGAATGGAGTTAGGTCATCATATCAGAAATGGGATCAAAACAAATACAAAGTTGGGAAGCCTCTCATAGTTCAGGGCCACTGAGGCTGCCAGACTGACAGAGTAGTGGAGACCATCCCCAGCCTCTCCTCTCCCCAGCCTCTGAGTGGGGGGGGAGGGAGTGAATGTTCCCCAACAGGCTCAGGGAGGCGCGTTCACCTTGGCTCTGCTGACGTTTTCCTTGGGGCCCTCCAGCTGCAGCCAGATGTGAGGGTTCTCAGGGCAGTCCTTCCGGAGGACGCTCATCCTCACTCGGAAGATGCGCTCCACGTGGGGTTGTTGTTCCCACACCTTGTCCTCCGCCTCCGCAGACACCGCAAAGCGGTCCGGGGACGGAGAGCCAGCCCCCCAGGTAGGCATGGCTGCTTGGCGGCCCAGACCTGGAAGGAGGAAAGGCAGCTCAGAGCCTCGCCCTCCCCTCGGCCCAAATCGTGGTCTCCTGGGCTAGGTCAGCCACCAACAGGTCGCACCTAGTTTACAAAGCGAGTAAACAACCCAGGAGATGCTGGGCCATCTTGGAGTTAGGAGGAGAACGTCGGGCCAAAGGAGCACGGGCCTTCTCTCCTAAGAGGACGTCATGGGTAAACAAGGCTGTCTCCCCGGGATGGGCGTCTGGCCTTTGTGAAAGGATGACCACCGCCCTGAGCAGGGACGGGGAACTGGGGCGGGGGAGGAGCGGCCAGAAGGAGTGGCCGGTGAAGAAAGGGTCCCTCTTTTCGGGGCTCTGCAATCCCTGGGTCGAAGACGTCCTCTTAAAATGGGTCCTCACCAGGGCTTGAACCGGGCTGTCCTCCGGCGTCCCTCGTCTTCCATTTCCAAGGTTTTAGCCACTCTCACCCCACCCCTCCCCCGGCCGCCCGCCCGCAACCACCCGCCTCGATTGCGCCACGCACCCCACCCGGGCCCCAGGGGCCGAGGCGAGCCCCTCCCACAGCCTCCCGCGACTGCCGCCCCGACCGCGCTCTGCACCGAGGCCTCCGCTCCCGCGGCCCGGGCGCCCCTACCCGCCTCGGCCACCCGCTGCGTCCGCTCCCGCCGGCGCCTCTAGGTGCCCGTGGCCCCAACTTCGCCCGCGCCCCGGGCCCGGCCCCAGCCCCAGCCCCAGCCCCCGGAGAAAGGCGGGCGGTGGGGGGGTCCAATCTGGGCGGGCCTTCCCGGATTTCTCACCCAACTGGGACCTCTCTTCACATCTCGAAGTGTGTTTTTTTGGTTGTTTTTTTTTTTTTTTTTTTTTTTTTGAGTCACTTCCTGGCCCGGGGAGGAGTCAGCCGGGCCCCTCGGGGGACGCGGCCAGCACAGCGCCCGCCCCCGCCCCCCAGGCCCCGCCCCGCTCCCGGCCCCGCCCACCTGCCCGCAGTGCTCTGGGTCTCCCCAGCCTCTCCTGATGCCTCTGGGTTCCCGATGTTCTCCGCAGTTCTCAGGAAAGAGGAGCCACTCACTGAGAGTCAGAGATGAAGAGAGTTTTTAAAGGGACGAATTCGGGCCCTTCAGGTGAAGTTATTGGAAGGCCAAGGAGGAAAAGTGACTGGCTGAGTGACACTGTTGGCCCAAGTACTTTTCCACCAAAACAATTGCGGGAAAAGACCAGGGCTTTCCTTTCTAACCATGAAAAAGGTGCCACTGAGAGTGCTGTGAGGGGTTTTAAAGAGGGGAGGAATGAGAAGGAGGAAAGGACCATAGGAGCTGTCTCTTGCACTCTTGCAAATACACACACACACACACACACACACACACACGTTCTCTGTCGTCCCAATTCTAGCCCTCAGTGCTCTCTGGAGAGGCTGTCCTGGGGTTCTGGCTGTAGCCGTCCTGTTTGGCTGCTTCATCTCTCCTCTCCCTCCCAGAGCCAAACTGCTGTCATTTTGTGCCCTGCCAAGGAGGAGGGAACTGCAGTGACAGCAGGAGTGAGAGGCAGGACAGAGTTGTGGGGCACGGAGTGGTATGGAGAGGGAGATGCTGAGACCAGGTGACAGTAAGATGCAGAGAGAGGGCTGAAGAGTAGGGTGAGGGCTGTTGAGAGTCTGAAGAAGAGTGGAAACTAAAAGGAGTAGCAAGAAGACAGGACTTGTGTGCCACAGCCACTCAGCCATGCTGGGAGCAAAGCGACTCTGGCTACCAGGTGTTGTACCCAACCCCTGGTTGCCCTTGGCCCTGATGCTTCTGGCTCTGAGGACCGGATGGGCCCAGGAAGGGTCAGAGCCTGTTCTCCTGGAGGGTGAGTGCCTGGTGGTCTGTGAGCCTGGCAGGGCTGCTGCAGGGGGGCCCGGAGGAGCAGCTCTGGGAGAAGCACCCCCCGGAAGAGTGGCATTTGCTGCAGTTCGAAGCCACCACCATGAGCCAGCAGGGGAGACGGGCAACGGCACCAGTGGGGCCATCTATTTTGACCAGGTAACCCCCTACCCTGCAAGGACCTGGAATCAATACAAGCCCACTCTGCTGTTAAAAAGACAGCCCTGCTATGGCCAATTGCCCCTCTACTCCACTGCTCATCTCCTTTCCCTTCACTCTTACCCCTATATCTCCTTGCCCTTTCTTTCCTTTTCTTTTTTTTTTTTTAATCTGGGCATTTCTCCTGTGGGCAGCTACTTACAACCCCTTGTTTTCCTTATTCACTGCCCCACCTCTCAACCCAGTGGTTTCCCTGAGCCCCAGGTGTCCCCTGCCCACTCAGCAGGGTCTGCTTCCCCTAGGTCTTGGTGAATGAGGGCGGTGGCTTTGATCGTGCCTCAGGTTCTTTCGTGGCCCCTGTCCGAGGTGTCTACAGCTTCAGGTTCCACGTGGTGAAGGTGTACAACCGCCAAACTGTCCAGGTGACCTGAGCGTTGGGCCCTGTCATTGTCCAGACTTGGGTTGGGGGAGGAATAAGTTGAGCCCAGCTGACTCCTGGGCAGACCCTCCATTGGCCTGTGGCCCTGGGGGACCAGGAGCAAGGGAGGAAAGGGCCTGCCTAGCAGAGAGAGGGGAAACTGCAGAATGTAGCATTAGCTACCCCTCAGCTCTCCCGGGAGATTGCACTGAGCCTCAGATTCCCAGGTTCCAGAGTGTCCCGCTGGGGCTGGGAGAAGAGGAGTTGCCCTCAGAAAAGTGGGGTCCTAGGACAAGGACTGGGTAGAGACACTAACTGGTCTCCCTTCCCAGGTGAGCCTGATGCTGAACACATGGCCTGTCATCTCAGCCTTTGCCAATGACCCTGATGTGACCCGGGAGGCAGCCACCAGTTCTGTGCTACTGCCCCTGGACCCCGGGGACCGGGTGTCTCTGCGCCTTCGTCGGGGGAACCTGCTGGGTGGCTGGAAATATTCAAGCTTCTCTGGCTTTCTCATCTTCCCACTCTGAGGGCTCAAGCCTTTCAAGAATGGGAATCTAGCCCCTGACCTCTGTCCTCTGCCCTCCCCTGCCCCAGAAGCAATATCTTTGGGGCAGGAGAAAGGCTCCCTCTGGCTGCCTGAATTCCACCTTCTTGCATGGAACCTTGTGCCAAACACCCAAGGTGATGACTAGAGCTATACCTAGGGACTGGCCCCTGTAACCTTCCTCCCCCTTTTCACATGCCCTCACAACCTCTCACTGCATCTGTCTGTCTGCAACCTTAGGAACAGGGCAGGATTTGGCAGGTAAAAAGTCCTACGATACTTTGCAGACTTCGCTGCTTTTTCCCCACCCCACCCCCAGCTTCTAGCTCAGTGCTACTTGGAAACAGGTGGCACAGGTGAGCCTGACAGACCCCCACGAAGGCCCAGATGGACCGGCCTCATCATACCCTACAGGCTCCTTCCTGTGAGGAGTGCCAGCATCACCGATTTCTGCCAACACAGTCAAGAGCTGAGCCAGCACCATATGGACTAGGGCAGGAGGCTCAGCCACCAGTATAATTGTGGGAAGGGCCACTGAGGAGCCCAGGGCCTATGGTTGTAGGACAGGAATGGGACATGTGACCATCCTGAACAAGAAATACATTTTTCATGCACACTGGGGCAGCCAGCAGGCACTGAACCCGGGTGTTCATCTGTACAGATCCCAAATGGACTCTGGCCCTCACCTCCCGACCTGAGTCATGGGGTGTGTGTGAGTGTTTGCTCTGGCTGAGAGCAGGTATACAGTGCTTCCTTGGGCAGTTGTTGGTGAGGGTAGAAGGTCACATGTGGACAAGTATAGATCTCCAGGCATGGAACACATTAATGACCATAGCAACCTTTTAAAAGTGCTCAACCTTTGTAGTCTGAAGTTCAATCACTTCATGTTCTGGCCACCACTTCCTTCCTCCCAGCTCCATCAGTTACCTTCACCAAACTTGTTTGGACTATCCCACAACCTTTCTTCTTTCCCCTGATCTGTGCTATCTTAGCCTCCATTTTAAACTTCCTATTTCCTTGGTTTCAATGATGCATTCCTTCAACCACTCTCCTGCCATTATTATACACTCTCTTACCTGGCTGTCCAATTGGCCCAACATGGATGATTCTATCAATAAAGTAACTAGAGGATGAGAGTTGATGAGACACTATAAAATCACTAAAGATAAAAGATGCCATTACAGTTTGGGTTAGAGACTCCAGGATACAAGCGGATATGTTGTAGAAAAATAAATATAAAACTGTGCTCTGGCCAGCGTGGCTCAGTTGGTTGAGCATCAGCCCATGCACCAAAAAGTTGCCTGATCTATTTCCAGTCATGGCACATGCCACAATTGTGGGCTTGATCCCTGGTCGGGGGCTTGCAGGAGACAGCCAATTGATGTTTCTCTCTCATCAATGTTTTTCTCTCATCCTCTCCCTTCCTCTCTCTCTCAAATCAATAAAAACATATTCTTTTTAAAAAATAAAAACTAGCCCTAGCCAACTTGGCTCAGTGGATGAAGCATCGGCCTGCAGACTGAAGGGTCCCAGGTTCAATTCCAGCCAAGGGCACATGCCTGGGTTGCGGGCTAGATCCCCAGTAGGGGGATGCAGGAGGCAGCCAATCAATGATTCTCTCTCATCATTGATATTTCCATCTCTCTCCTCACTTCCTCTCTGAAATCAATAAAGAAATAAATTTTAAAAAATAAAAACTCTATGTTAGAGTCAAAAAAAAAAGATTTAGTAATGTTTGAGTTAAATAGGAAATACCAATGTGAATTTGTGGTTTTCAAAAGAAATAATTTTTTCCAATTTTATTACTAAGGTAGCATAGAAATAATATTAGGAAAAAAAAATCTGATGTGCATTCTTAGGACCTGGATCTTTGCCTCAAATATTATCCATCTTTTTTTTTTAATATATTTGATTTTTTTCCAGAGAAGAAGGGAGAGGGATAGAGAGCTAGAAACATCAATGAGAGAGAAACATCTATCAGCTGCCCCCTGCATAATCCCTACTGGGGGTGTGCCCGCAACCAAGGCACATGCCCTTAACCAGAATCGAACCTGGAACCCTTCACTCTACAGGTTGATGCTCTATCCACTAAACCAAACTGGTTAGGGCATATTATTCACTTTTAAAAGGACTCAGGGTTACTTGGAGAATAGCTCCATATCTCAAATAACTATAGGCCTAGAACATGTTGAAGACAATAAGCAAGGATGTATAGAATAAAGCTGAGAAGGCAAAGGAACCAATTTTTAAAAACTCACCTGGCATTCTGTGACAATTTGATAATCAAAATAAAAATAACATAGTTAATTAGAACAAGGTTAATTTTTTTAATTTATGACTTTTCATAGTGATATTCCTAAAGGAAAAAGTCACTATGAAGTGACGAAAGAATATACATAATAGGATATTTTTAATTTGTTTTGATAAATAGAAGAGTATAAATGCAATATATATTTTAACTATTCATAAGGTATATTTACTTTTCTTTATCTGTATAAAGGAGGGGTGGATATAGAGAGCTGTGAGTAATTCCAGAAAAAGGTTGGAACTGTACCAAGAATGAAAGAGACTGATTGGCACAATCTGGTCATACATTACAACTAGAAAGAAAGAAAGCCCAATAGTGTGTTACAAGATAATGAATTAGTCAAGTGTCCAAAAGATAACCGCTCACTGTTCAAACTTGATCTTTCATCTCTCAGGAAAGGGAGCCTCTGTATTACCATACTAATTATAATGATATTACATCAACAGAAGATCCCAAAATAAAAATGGCTTAAGCAAAGTAGAAGATTATTTCTGTCTCACATAGAAGATCTGCAGATAAGAGTCCAGGGATGAATGGCAGTTCTTTTGGGTTCCTGGATCCAATTCCAATGTTGGGGCGGGGGTTGGGGCGGGGGGTGCTTGCTTCCCACAAAACACCAAGCAATTCTCAGACACCAGCAGGTTAGTCAAGAATTGGGCTCAATTCAACACAATTCTGAGACTACCTGACTGGATTTTGCATCAGATTCCACAGGTTAAGGATTCAGTCCTACATCACCACCACTCTTTACTTCAGACCCCAGCTGAAAGCCCACACTGTTAACTGTACTTCTAACCAACTGCTATAGATTGGAGGTTCCAATGATCCCTTCCTTGACAAATTCCAGGTTATTATCTGTGCCTCTGATTGACAGACTAGGTTCCAGGGATAAACAACAAACTTTTAACTTTCACCCTGGCTGGTGCAGCTCAGTTGGTTGGCTGTCATCCCCATTAAAGGTTGCTGGTTCAATTTCCAGACAGGGCACATGCCCCAGTTTTGGGCTCAGATTTATGCTCGATCCCTGGTAGGAGATGTTAGGAGGCAGTCAATCTATTGATGTTTCCTTCTCACATCAATGTTTCTCTCCTCCTTTCCTCTCTTTCTGAAAATCAATAAAAAATATTTTAAAAAAACTTTTAACTTTCTCAGCTGAGTTTGTTGTTTTGTTTTTTAAAGAAAGGGTTTATTAGGCCATTTCTAGCAAAAAAGAAGACCGGTCATGGGGCATGGAGTCTAAACCACTGCATGGGTAGGTAGAAAAAATAACATATCCAATGTCCAGAAGTTTTGCCAGTGTTTTTATACATCAAACATGGAGGAGAAAGCTGTAAGCCATTCTGAAAGATTTTACATTAGCTATAAATAAAGGGGATGGAGGAAGGGCTAGTTCTGGGATGGGTGCAACAAAGTCCACAAAGTTCATGTGCAATAAGAAGCGGAGGCTCCTGGGATTCGATGACGCCCGGAAGTTGATCCCCTCGTGGATGATCACAGAGATAGCTACCTGGAAATTAATCCTAAATTCTAACAGATACCCCAAAAATGTGAGCAGTCTTTTGTCATACAGCAATTAACAGGCTAACTGTTTTGTCTCTTTCATTCTCTGGTGCTGGAGTTTTAATTTATAATATCCCAGAATGTTTTCTCTTGTCACCAGTGACCTCCAATTAATTTGCTAGAGAGGCTCACTTAACTCAGAGAAACATGTTACTGACTAGATCACCTGCTTATTATAGAGAGACTCAAGAGCCCTAGCTGGCCAAGTAGCTCAGTTGGTTAGAGTATTGTTCTGATATAACAATATCAGAGTATTGTTCTATCCCCGATCAGGGCACATATAAGCATCAACCAATGAATGCATAAATAAGTGTAAGGGACATCTCTGGTCTTAAAGGATTTTGTCTCACTGTACCAGGTATACCTTCACTCTCAATGGAGAAGGCCCTGGACTGAAATCTGCATGACAACCTTATCCTTGTTCACTATGCTTTTTCTGGTGATCTCCCATAACTAACTCTCCATGGCCAATATCTTTGTCTTTGGCTGATGGTGGTGTTATAAGGGATGGCCTTCACCATTTTGGTGAATTAACTCAGTGATCCTAGGTCTCTCCCAGGTACGCAGGAGGTCTGCATGTTATTAAACTTAATGTATTTTCTCCTGCTAACCTGTCTGGTTAGTTTGATTATTAGTGTAGTCACCATTAAGGTCAAGGATACATTAAGGTAAAGGATAATTTTTCCTTCCCAACATGGTTGTAGGACTGGGGCTCTGGCCCCCTCCATCTTTTAGCCAACAATGTCAAACCAAGTCCTTCTCACATTTTTATCTCTCTGATCTACACTTCTGCCACATGTCTGACTTCAGAGGAGAAAGTTCTCTGATTTTAAGGAATCATGTGATTAGATTGGCCCCACCCAGATAATCTTTTAAGTTTCATAACCTGAACTACATATTAGAAGTTCTTTTTGCCATGAAATAGAACATGTTCAGAAGTTCCAGAGTTGTGGGCATGGACGTCTGTGTAAAATTGACATCATTTAAAGAAAAGGCATCTAGTTACAATACACTAAATGCATGGAAAAGGTGTAGGCTTGAAAGGGTCCTGTGATAAACAAGATAAGCTCAGGTTTTAATAACCTTAAAACCAGTTCCCAGGGCCCATTCAAGACTTCATCAATTTTTTTTTTAATTTTCATAAGAGTTCATTTGAGCCAAATAGACGACATGCTGGAAAGCAAGATCTCAAGTGCCAGAGAAAGACAGTTTTGCATTTTTCTTTATATATAATATTCTTTGAGATATCTAAATTCAAACTTTGGTTTCAGCTGAGATAATACCCATCTCTTGGGTCTACAAACCAATTTCTATAACGGAACTAAAGGTTGGTATGATAAACTTTGTAGGATATGTGTGATGCTGTTAAAGAAGCTGGCATACTATACTGGTGATTCTATCGAAATATGGAGGAAGATTTGTTTACAATCAATGTTTAAATAATTTGATTTGTAAAATGTGTTGACTTCGATTTGCTGGTTATATAAACCATGTTGAAATGTTTAGACAATGTTTGCTTAAATGGATTTATGAAGTAAAAAATTAAGCAAAAAATAAAGCACAGATGGTGGTTAGTGTTCCCCTCCAGGTACAAAAAGCTCCTCAGACTTTAAATATTCTAAAAATAGGATCCAACTGCCCTGCTTTCCCTACACCCACGCCTTGGCAGCTGCTTACCACAGAGAAAAGTCCCACCACTATAGGATTCACTGTGGATCTAAATGCATGGTCTCCAGCCACCAAGCTATTCTATGGGTTCCTTTGCCAGTCTCTTTCCTCATCCTCCCCAGAATCCAATGGAAGTCTTCTGTTTTCTCCTTAAATCCCTTACACCCCACCCAACTTTGTCCCCACTGTTAGCAGTAAATGGCCTCACCTTTTACAGTGAAAAAAAAAAGCAGAAACTCCAGGCGGGAACCCCTCCCACCATCACCACATTGAGAAACTTACCGTCCTCATCTTGGCTTCCTACTAGCTGGTTCAGTAGAAGACGTGTCCCTTCTCTTGTCAATGCAGCTATCTTCATCCTCCAGCCATGGATGCCATTTCTTCCAAACATACTCTCTTCTTTTCCTCTCACCTCTTCTATATGTTCAACTTCTCCCTCTCTACTTATTTCTCCCCTTCAGTTAAATAGACTCAAGTCTCTTCAACTTAAAAGAGAAAAAATGGGTGTGGAAATGGTTGTAGATGTTTAATTATTTTTGGCTCTATATGCCCCTAGAACTGATTGGCATAATTCTCCTCCTCTTTAGAGCCAAATATCTATGCTCACCAGTTGCTTGCCTCTATATCAACCATGGCCTCCATAGCTCCACCTAAATTGCGCTCAGCTAGTCACTCACTACTTCCGTGTCACTAAAGTCAATGGACACTTCCTAGTCCTTCTGTTACTAGGGTTCTTCCTAACATTTGATACTGTTGACCACACCCTCCTTCTAGAAGGTTCTCAGGTGATGCCCTGACTGTGTACTCTCCTGGCTTTCCCTCCACCTCTTTGCCCAAGTCCCAGTTTTTTGTTTGTTTTTTGTTTTAGGCTCCTCTTTCTCTGTTCATCTCTTAAATGTTAATTTTCCTCAAGGTTCTGCCCTAGGATTTCTTCTGTCTCAAAAGCAGGGATTTACCCCCATGTACTGACAACTTCTGCATTTTTTTATCTCTATCCAGAATCACCCTCCTAAATCTCAGACTTATACATTGTATGTCCCACCTTAAAGTCAACCTGCTAAAATTAGTTTTTCCTCCCTAAATCTGTTCTCCCTCCCTGTTCCCTGTGTCTACATCTGGAACCTCCCTGTTACCTCAACCAAACACCAGCTCTTATCTTCAATTCTTGCCTCTCCCATACCCTGTATCCAATTACTCACATCTATGGGTTCCGCCATCGTTTTCCATCCACCCTGGCTCAAACCACCAATCTCTCAGAATTCTACAAATCTTCCTAACTGACACCTTAACCTCCAGTTTTGCCTCCCCTAGCCCATTCTCTGCACTGGGGTTACCATAATGATCTATCTAAATGAACTTCACTGGCTAAAGCTCTTCAGAGGAATCCCAGGAGGGGAGTGGGTTTCAAAATGAAGTCCATATTTCTTAACACCGATATTTTAAGGTCCTTTGTAATCCAGTTGCTGCAATATCCCTGCTTCATTTTTCACCATCTACAAGAATGTGAAAACCTATGAAATAACACCATTTATTAGCTGAGGGAAAATGGCACCTTTTGGAAAAAGAGAGAATGGCATTCAAGTCAAAACTTAACCAGGGCCAGCCCTGGCCAAGTAGCTTAGTTGGTTAGACCATCGCCCCCCAATACACCAAGGCTGTGGGTTTGATCCTTGTCAGAGCACATACAAGAAAGAGTCAACCAATGAATGCATAGGTAAGTGAAGCAACAAACTGACACCTCTCTCTCTCTCTCTCTCTCTCTCTCTCTCTCTCTCTCTCTCTTTCTCTCTGCAAAATCAGTAAGTAAAGGAGAAAACATTACCAGGGACAAAGGAATCATTTCTAGACACAACTGAGGTAAATTAGGACCTGTTTTAGTCTATAAATCACACTAATCTGGGCCAAACTGAAATGCAGAAATCTTAGCTGACACTATATAACATTAATGAAAAACATTAGGTTGGTGGGAAGAAGCTCAAGGAAGAAAGTTAATATACTTGCATGAGAGTCAGTGAGCATAGTGGTTAAGATGGTGAACAAAGGAGTCTCTTACTTAGTACCTGCACAGGGAACCTGAACAATTCAATTCCCTTCTCTGTGCCTCATTTTCCCTATCTATAAAATGGAGAGAATAATTGTACCAGTATGTACCTCACAGGATTGGAAAGCACTTAGAATAGTGCCTGGCTCAGAGAACATACTCAATATATGTAAGTTACTGTTACCATGTGAATTAATAGACAAGTTAAAACTTATACATGTCCCAAGGATTCTTGGACAATCTTTAAAAAACAGGTAGGATTTTTATTTTGTTTTATTGTGGCCATTTACCAGTTACAATGTTTCTTACTTTTAGGTATGTTCACCTTTCCCCACGAACACAGACTGAGTAAATATTTGCTAGGGAAATACAGTATAGCAAAACTTAGGGGACGTCCTAATCTCACCAGATAATTTATGTATGTTTTAGCATGGGAACGAGGTACAGTGTGGGACGTTCTTTATAGTCTGCTTATGTTATTGGACTGTCTGCATACTGGTGACTTTGTAATTTCTCTGTTAGAGACTTGGGGAACCCACCTACCAGTGCCACCATAGAGAAGGGAAATAGGTGATGGGTATAAACAAGAGAAGCAGTGACTAGTGTCCAGTGCCCAGTGTGCTCAGCTATGGACAAATTTTTTTAATTCACTCCTTTAAAAATAGAAGGAACCTTCAATCTCGGTGTAAATTGTTCAACAGTGAAGAAGAGAACTCTCATCCTGTCCATTTTCAAGACCTAAACTGGAAAGAGCACCAGCTGGGAAACCACAGCCTGGGCTTTCCTCCTGGCCTTGCCATGAACCAGCAATGGGCCTTCAAATCACTTACCTGGGTGCTGGTCTGGTCTAGTCTGTAAGAGCTTGGGTTAGATGAACCTGAAAAAGTGCTCTCCAGTCTTTAAATCTGCAAGTTGGCCAAGTAACATGCAGCAGCCATGCCTCATAACTTGCCCCCAACCTATTCACTCCCATAATTGAAATGAAGCTAAAAAAGAACTGGGCTCTAGCCAGTTTGGCTCAGTGGATAGAGCATTGGCCTGCAGACTGAAGGGTCACAAGTTCGATTCCAGCCAAGGGCACATGCCTGGGTTGTGGGCTCAATCCCCAGTAGGGGGCATGCAGGAGGCAGCGGATCAATGATTATCATCACTGATGTTTCTATTTCTCTCCCCTTCCCCTTCATCTCTGCAATTAGTAAAAATTTACTTTTTAAAAAAAGAACTGGACACTGGCTTCATATTGATCTGTTTATTGATAAATCAAATGAAAAGTAAAAGGGTATTGGATCATAAATGTGGTTAACAGGAGGAATGGGTATAGCACTGGAGAAGGAAAATGAGGTTGGCCATACCACTAGAGGGAGAGGGAAGAGAAGTGGGAGGGGAGGGAAAGGAAAGAGGGTATCTGCTAAAACTCCCATAGCTCACCTTTCAATTTCTCATGTCATCCAAGCATTCTTTCCTGAACAGAATTAACATCTGGAAATGGCTTAAGGGGCAACATCTAGTAGTTTGTCGACAAGATATGGGAAATGGGGAGTTAGAGGGGATAAAAGTATAGGACTTTGAGGGATTCTCTGACTTGAACCTGTCACCAGAACCCTTCCTGTCTATGGTGAACTGAGAGTCAGGAAGTTTAATCCTAATCCCAGTTTAGTGATTTGGGACAAGTCACTTTCCCTCTCTGGGCATTTCTTTGGCTGTAAAACAAGCAAATTCTACTCTATGACAGGTTCTACTCTAGCTCTTGCAATGCCAAGTGTGTTGGCAACCTGAGCTAGGCCAGGAGACTGGCTCAGCTTTGGAGAAATAAAACTCCTCAGAGGCCCAGGCAGAGGGCTATAGTGCTGGCCTTCCCTGGAGTTCATTTTGGCAGTGGTGGCAGCAAGTCAGAGGATGAGTGTAAGCACACACACCTATGAGAACTCACTCTTGCTATAAGAGCAATCATTGCAGAGTGCTCGGATAGAGCCCAGGTTTTGCTCTACAGAAAGTAGGTCCAGGGGATAGGGGTGATCCAACCACAGCAGTCACACACTATGTGGGGCTGGGGATTCAGGGCACAGTGGAGGCAGGAGGAGGAGAGGGCTGTGGGCTTTGGGGTGGGGGTGGGAGGTAGAGCCACATCAGCACCTCACCGTCTGCCGCACTGCTCATTTCAGACACACTCCCCCTTGAAATAGAGGCCCGGGCCCCTTGGTCTAGTTGAAGCAGCTCTTCAGGTAGAGATGCCACACTTGGCATTAAGATCCTTGATTCCTGTGGGGTTAATACCATCACAGCAGGGGTCAGCGTTTCTCCATTAGCTGGAGTCAAATGAGGTAGGCTGACTCAGTCTCCCCCTTGCCTTTCTGTACTGACAAGCTCACCCTCCCACCCCAGCTCCAAGCCTCAGGTCCCAGGACTGCCAGCCATTCCTGGACAAGGGGCAGGCCGAGCCTGGCCAAGAAGCTGAGAATGGGAACAGGCTGCCTCTCCACAGCCTGTGTGGATTTGTGTCAACTGTGACAACTACAAGGGCAAAGAGTCCCCAAATGAAGGTTGGGGGAGAGGAGTCTACATTCGAGGTTTCTGTTTGAGAGTGCAATGTGGTTCTGGTTCTGAGGTCCCGAGCCACACTGTTTTATGGTTAGGTAGCCAGGAGTCAAATTCTGTGTGTGTGTGTGTGTGTATATACACCTGCACATGTGCGACAGGGTGAAGGGGATACTTGGGGAAAGACATTGAGCCTGGTCTACCTTAGTAAGGGGAAACTGCCAGAGGCCCATATCTGACAGCAGATTCTCGCAATACCCCACACTGGGGACATTTCCATAGGGACACTGGTCCCCAGTTCAAGGCAATTCAGCAAGGCTTTATGAAGTAACTTCTCCACGATAGGCACAAAGAGGGTCCCCGTGGGGCTTTGAGAGCACTGATGGGGGTAGCGGGAGGCCTAGCAGCAGCAGCCCAGGACCCTGGGAGTGGGGCCTCCCCTACTGCTTCAGCTCACTGCTCCAAGACCTTGAAGGACAGGGGAGTGCCGCTCTTGGCAAAGGACTTCATTAGGCTGCTCGGATAGATGCACCCGAGCTTCTCTGGGGTTGGGAAGCCCCAGACCCTGTAGAGAGACAGGCTCAGCCGATCCCCGATATAGAAGGGACCCACCCACTTGGCACTGCTGCCATTCCTGGGGAGAGACAGCAAGAGGACCTGGTCGCCCACGTTCCACTCTTTCTCTTGGCTCTCCCGCTTGAAACGCCTATTCTCCACCTTTTCACTGACCTTGTCAGCCATCCTCCAGTGGAGCTCCAGCAGCTCCCCCATCAGCTGCAGCAGGAAGACATCCATCTTGAGCCCTTCTATATTGGCACTGCTCATCTCCCACCACAAGGGGCCCATCAACCTCTCCTGGCCCCCGGTCAGAATCTGGAATGGTGTGGCCTGGGGGGAGGAGGCCCTGAAGGCCAGGTGCAGCAAGGGCAGGGAAGCTGCCCACTTTTTGCCGTGCAAGAAGATAAACTCCTTGAGGGCCCTCTTGAATTCCCAGTAGGCCTCTGAGCTCGTCAGACAGGGAAACTGGAGGTCCCTACTCAGGGAAGTAGCCTGGGCTCCCAGGGCCAGCCCACAGCTCACCAGAACATGCCGGGCAAACTGGGGGCCTTGGCTGGCCTCCAGCCTCATGGGAACACCCCACCTTGCAAATACATGCTGAAGCAGCAGTTGGGCCACAGCCATGTGTGTGTAGGGTTTCAGTGGGAATGCTTCCACCCACCTGGTATTGGGGTCAGCCACAATCAGAACATGCTTGTGGCCCTCCTCACTTACAGTGATTGGGCCCACCACCTCAATCTGCAGGTTTGACCAGGGGGCAGTTGACCTGAGGGGCCACAGGGACTCAATAACCTTCACCTCGTTGCCTAGGAGATTTCGGGGGATGCAGAACAAGCAGCTCCTGCAATAATTTCTGACATGCTCCTGCATCCCAGGCCACCACCCCAGCAACCGCAACTTCCTGTAGGTCTCTTCAGGCCTCTGGTGAGCCCCCATGGGGAGGTCATGCACAGAGAAAATCAGATCCCTCCGGAGCTGCCTCGGGACGACCCAGACCTTGGGCCTCTTATCTCCCTTGAACAGAAGGAGGCCGCTGTTCTGATCCAGGCTGAGTGAGTTAGAGGCAGAACTGAAGGGTGAGGAATTGGACAATTTCTGCCCAGCCCGAAGTTTGGCAATGACATCTGCCAGGGTGCTATCACTCAGCTGTAATGCCAGCAAGTTGGGCCTCTTGCCTATGGTATGGGGAGACACTATGGGGACTGGCACATCTGTTGGCAAATTCCAAAACTCCCCGCCCCCCTGCGCACCCTCCTTGGCCAGGTTGTCCACTGTCACAGCAAACAGGGAGCCACGATAGGAGGTTCGGTAGATAAATGGAAGGGATGGGAGGCTAGAGGTGAGGGAAATGATATAGGAGAGCAGGCTTGGGTGAGGTAGTGGGGACCCATCAGAGGACAGGAAGCCCCGGGCCCTCCACAAGGGCAGGAGCTCCCAGAGGACACTGAAGACCCAGTGGCAGTGCGTGAGGAAAACCACGGGGAAGTGGGACTGGCTGAAGCGCTCCAGGCCACAGGCCACGGCAGCCAGGTGGGCATAGGTGGGCGTGTAAGGCGAACAAGAAAAGGAAAGGGAGACAGGTGGGCTGGTGGGAGACAGGACATAGAGACCAAAGCCAGCACACCACTCATCCTCACGGTAAAAGCAATAGCCCGACATGTGGATGCAGACAAAAGTGGACAGGTCAGAGAAAGGAGGCAGAATCTGGAAGAAACGAGGCATGGAGGATGAGGGTGTCAGCAGTCGGTTTTCCCCCAGCAGGCCCTGGAGAAGGGTCAATTCCAGCGCCCTCTTGCCTTTGTCCTGTACCAAGAGGGCCCATCGGATCAACCATGCTTTGGAAAGCTTGTGGCCCTCCAATGCCTCAGGGTCCACAGTGGTCCGAGCAGCATAGGAAAGGTCCAGGACCACTGGGATGTCTCCAATGCAGCGGGAAAAGTGTTTGAGGGCCCAGGCCACAGCGTAGGGGCTGTCTCCCCCGGACTGGGGGCCCTCGCTCTCCTCGTCGGGGAGGAGGGGTTTCGAGGTATAAGCAATGAGGTGTTTTTTCCCTGAGTTCTCCTGATAGACAGTGGCTGTCAGGGCCACTTGGCTCACCATCACCTCCAGGTAAAAGGGCAGCTGAGAGTCAGGGGCCTTCAGGCAGAGGGCAGATACCAGGGCTCGCTTCAGGGCCAAGAAGGCCTTCTCATGCTCCTGGTGCCATTGCCAGTCTGGTTTCTGCTTGAGGAGGCTGTGTAGTGGGCCCACAAGGGCTTCGTAGTCGGGGATGACTTCCTGGTGGGAGTCCATAAATCCCATGAAGAAGGAGAGTGCGGTGAAGTTCCTAGGGATTGTCATCTGGGCCAGGTGGGCCAGAACCTGCTGGCAGGGAGCCTTCCCATCCCAGGGGATACCTAGGGATGGAGAAGCTACCACTGGAAGGAGATCGATGTCAAGGGCTTCATCGAGGGGATCGTGGAGGCTGAGGCACCGGAGGATTTCCTCTGAAAGGGAGGGGCACTCAGACTTGAACACCGATGCCAGCGAGGAGTCCTGGTCCTCTTCCTCGACTGGCCTCTGTGTGTCCTGCTCCTCCCTCTGCTCCTCGTCCTGTCTCTCCCTCAGCTCTGGCTCTTCATCCTGCCTCTCTTCCTTCTCCTCCCTAACTTCTTCCACTTTCTGAGGACTCTCCGAGAGCCCTGAATTGACGGTATCACTCAGCTCAGAGATCCTGGCTGAGCTGGGAGGAAGGGCCTTCCACACCTTCAGGAAGTTGCCAATGTCAGTGTCCAACCTGCACCAAAACAGCAGAGCGGAGGGACCGATGCAATAGGGAGGGAGAAAGCCCACCTCCAGAGGTCATCCAAGGGGGAAACCACATCTGTGGAAACCCTTTGGAGCTCCACCCCATTGCTCAGTATCCCTGAAGCTGGGCAGAGTGACAGCCTCTGACATACTAGAGCCTCAGTCAGGACCATGCCTGCAAGTACTTCCCCTACCTCTCCCATATACCAAGCCTCAATATGAGATTCTGCCTTGCTTTGAAGGCTTATACAGTCAAAACTTCGTTGACCAAGTGACATTTTCAATCATTTTTAAGTCAGTGGTTGATAAGAATTAGATGAATGTGATGCTTCCAACCTGACCCCAGGATGAGCAAGCCAAGGAGAGGTCAAGAGAGGGAAGAAGAGGATTCCAAGATGGTGGCAGATTAAATAGACACTCTACCAGGACCAAACTGGGTATACAACTAAAATATAGAAAAACCATCCTGAATAATCAACTGAAGACTAGCTTGAGAGAACCCTGGTAACCAAGGATGGAAAGTGGAGACTGCATAGAAACTGGCTAGAAGTGTGGAGGCACAGAAGGGCTAGCTGGGCTCCCACAGTAAGAAGCTGAAGTTCCAGAGGGATATCTCAGCTGTGAGGGGTTCCCACTGAGAACTCTGGAGGCTAAACCTCAAGCTGGGCTCCCCAGCCCAGAGGATCAAAACCAAGAAAAGCGCCCACATAACATCTGGCTCCGAAAAGCAGCAGGGATGCTGTCTGCCAGAGAGAGACAGCTGGAAATGCAGGCACCCTCTTAAAAGGCCAACACAAAATTTCCTGTGCAGCCACTCACCTTAGGCTTCAGCAGAGGGAGGGCAGAGTGAACTAGAGCTGTGTGAGGAGAATCCAGGATTCAGGCCTCTGGGGCTAGAACTCGAGGGCAGCCATCTGGATTCCTGTGCTGATTCATTCCCTCATACTGCAGAAGACACCTTTCTCGGGCAGACCTTAACCATCCAGGGAGTTTTTGCTTGGGGGAGGAAGCAATTGCTCCACCCTGTTGGGAAAATCTGCTGAGTTTACATCTTGCTGTAGTCTACAGCCTGAGGCTAATTAAGAAACTGAGAATAACAATCAGCCTGCTGGCAGAGGTGGATCTCTCCAAGCTTTGAGTTTTTGCCTGATCTGCTTCTGGATCCAGGGCTAGGAAAAGCCAAGCTTGGTCTTTTCCAAACTCATCCAGCCCTGGCAAAGGGAGTCACAGTGGCAGATTGCTTATACCTCCAAACAGGGTACGCAGAGCTAGTCACAAATAGCATCTGACATTGTCCTGAACAGAGACTCTCCAAAGAGACTGGGAGTCATAGCAGATGTACCTAATATATAGAAACAAACCCAAAGAGGCAGCCAAAATAGGAAGACAAAAAAAGTCCCAAATGAAAGGTTAAGAGAATTATCCAGTAAAAGAGCCAAATGAAATGGAAATAAGTAATTCATCAGACAGAGTTCAGAACAACGATTATAAGGATGCTCAACAGCATGCAAAAAGATATAGAAGCTATGAAAAATGACCAGTCTAAAATGAAGAATAACATAGCAGTAATAAAGAATACATTGGGTCCTGGCCACTTTGGCTCCAAGGATAAAGTGTCAGCCTGCAGACTGAGGGGTCTCAGGTTTGATTCCAGTATAAGGGCATGTACCTTGGTTGCAGGCTCGATACACAGCCTTGGCCCAGGGCACATGGAAGAGGCAACCAATGTGTCTCTTTCACATCGATGTAACTCTCTCTCTGTCTCTCCCCTTCTCTTTCACTCTCTCTAGAAATCAATGGGAAAATATCCTCATGTGAGAATAGATAAATAAATAAATAAGAATACATTGGAAGGAATAAACAGAAAGTTAGAGGAAGCCAAGGATCATGTCAGCAAATTAGAAGACAGGGTAGAAAAAAATCACTCAGAGCCAAAAAGCAAAACCAATTAAAAAACAGGAGAACAGTTTAAGGGAGCTGTGGGACAATATAAAATATAACAATATTTGGAAAAAAAAAAAACACAACATTTGCATTATAGGAGTGCCAGAAGAGTAAGAAAGTGATCAAGGGATAGAGAATCTGTTTGAAGAAATAATGGCAGAAAACATCCCTAATCTGGTGAAAGAAAAAGTTACACAAGTTCAAGAGGCACAGACAGTCCCAAGCAAAAAGAACCCAAAACGATCCACACCCAGACACATTATAATCAAAATGTCAAAAATTAAAAACAAGAGAATCTTAAAGGCAGCAAGAGAAAAGCAATTTGTGACCTATGAAGGAGCTCCATAAGCTCCTTTCAGAAACTCTACAGGCCAGAAGGAAATGGCATGAAGCATTCAAGGTAATGAAAAGCAAGGATCTGAAACCAAAACTACTCTATCTACCAAGGCTATATATCATTCAAAATAGATGGTGAAATAAAGAGCACCAAGGACAAAGAAAGGTCAAAGTAGTTTATCACCAAACCAGCATTGCAAAAAATGTTAAAGGGACTGCTGTAATAATAAGAAATATAGAGAGAGAAAAACATAGGCATACAGAATTAAAATGGCAATAAATGAATATCTATTAATAATAACATTAAAAGTAAGTGGATTAATACTTAGAGTACCTGAATAAATATAAAAATATGCCCCAAATATATGCTGTCCACAAGAGACCCACCTCAGAACAAAAGACTCACACAGGATGAGAATAAAGAGATGGAAAATTTTTTTCCATGCAAATGGAAATGAAGAAACAGCTGTGGTAGCAATACTCATATCTGACAAAAGAGACTTCAAAATGAAGGCCATGACAAGAGACAATTTAGGTCGCTACATAATACTAAAGGGATTGATACAAGAGGATATAACCCTGGCAAACATATATGCACCCTGTATAGGAGCAGCTCAGTATATATTAAGAAAAACAAAGACTTCTGAAGGACTTTAATAAAGAAATGAACAGCAATATATTCTTAGTAGGGGACTTTAACTGGATAGATATTCCAGACAAAAATCAACAAGGAAAGAGTGACTTTAAATGACACACTAGGTCAGATATATTTAATTGCTATTTACAGATAATTTCACCCCAAAGCTGCAGAATATACATTATTCTCAAGTGCACATGGAACATTCTCAAAGATAGAACACATGTTAGGACACAACTCAAGTTTCTGCAAGTTCAAGAAGATGGAAAGAATATCAAGCATCTTCTCAGATCACAACGGAATGAAATTAGAAATCAATTACAGTAAAAACACTCAAAAACATTCAAACACATGGAGGCTAAATAGCATGCTATTAAACAATGAATGGGTTACAAATGAGATCAAGAAAGAAATAAAAAACTTCCTGGAAACTAATGAAAATGAACACACAACAACACATAATCTATGGGACACAGTGAAAGCAGTCCTTAGGGGGAAATTCGTAGCACTGCAGGACAATCTTAAAAAAAAAAAAAACTTTTAATAAATTATCTAACCCTACAACTTAAACAGAAAGAGAACAACTAAAAAGCCTAGAGTAAGTAAAAGGAAGGAAATAATAAAGATTAGAGCAGAAATAAATAATATAGAGACTAAAAATATAATGCAAAAGGCCAAGAAAACCAAGAGCTGATGGTTTGAAAAGATAAACAAGATTGATAAACCATTAGCCAGACTCATCAGAAACAAAGAGAGAGGACAAATAAGTAAAACCAGAAATGAAAGAAGTGAAGTAACAACTGATACCACAGAAATACAAAAGACTGTAAGCAAATACTATGAACAACTACATGCCAACCAACTGAACAATGGGGATGAAATGGACAAATTCTCAGAAAAATACAACCTTCCAACTCTGAATCAGGAAGAATCAGCAAGCATAAATAGAACAATAACAACTGATGAAGTTGAAGCAGTAATCAAAATACTCCCAGCAAACAAAATGGCAATAAATGAATACTTATTAACAATAACATTAAATGTAAGTGGAATAAATACATAGAGTAGCTGAATAAATATAAAAATATGCCCCAAATATATGCTGTCCACAAGAGACCCATCTCAGAACAAAAGACTCACACAGGATGAGAATGGTCCAGATGGCTTCACTGGGGACATTTACCAAACTTTCAAAGAATTAACATCTATTCTCCTCAAACTATTTCAAAAAAAAATCCAGGAAGAAGGAACACTTCCAAGCTCTCTTTATGATGCCAGCATTATCCTAATTCCAAAACCAGATAAAGACACTACAAGAAAGAGAATTACAGGTTAGCCCTAGCTAGTTTGGCTCAGTGGGTAGAGCATCAGCCTGCATGCTGAAGTGTCCCAGGTTGAATGAATTCAAGGGTGCATGCCCAGGTTGTGGGCTTGATCCCCAGTATGGGGCATGCAGGAGGCAGCCAATCATCATTGATGTTTCTCTCTCTCTCTCTCTCTCTCTCTCTCTCTCTCTCTCTCTCTCTCTCCTTTCCTCTCTGAAATCAATAAAATTTTAGAAAAGAAAAGAATATACTAAAACCATTTCATTTAAGAACAGGAACAAGACAGGGATGTCTGCTTTCACCATTCTTATTCAACATAGTACTGGAAGTCCTAGCCACAGTGATCAGACAAGAAGAAAACATAAAAGGCATCCAAATTGGAAAGGAGAAAGAAAAACTGTTATTATTTACATATGACATGCATGATAATGTAAATAGAAAACCCTAAAGACTCCACCAAAAAACTACTAGATTTAATAAATGAACTTGGCAATGTAGCATGATACAAAATTAATACCCATAAATCAATGGCATTTTTATACACCAATAATGATCTCTCAGAAAGAGAAACTAAAAAAAAAAAAAAAAAAGATTATTAGGAATCAACTTAACCAAGGAAGTAAAAGACCTATATTCTGAAAACTACAGGATGATGAAAAAAGATAGAAAAATATATAAGCAAGCAAAAGAATATTCCATGTTCATGGGTTGGTAGCATTAACATCAGTAAAATGGCTTAACCAGCTGACATGGCTCAGTGGTTGAACATCAACCTATGAACCAGAAGTTACGGTTCAATTCCCAGTCAGCACATGTGCCTGGGTTGCAGGTTTGATCTCCAGAGTTGTTTCTATCTCTCCCTCTCTCTCATTTCCTCTCTGAAATCAATAAAAATCTATATTTAAAAAAACAATTAAAAAGAAAAATAAATAAAATACTACCCAAAGCAGTCTATAGATTTAATGCAATCAAGAATAAACCAAAAATGCCTAAACCAGTTTGGCTCAGTAGATAGTGTCGGCCTGGGGACTGGGGGGTCCCAGGTTCGATTCCAGTCAAGGGCATGCACATTGGTTGCGGGCACATCCCCAGTAGGGGGCGTGCAGGAGGCAGCTGATCGATGTCTCTCATCGATGTTTCTAACTTTCTATCCCTCTCCCTTCTTCTCTGTGAAAAATCAATAAAAATATATTTTTTAAAAAAAGAATAAACGAAAAATGGATAAAATATTTAAATGTTAAGTAGTGAAACCCTTAAAATCCTATAAGAAACTATAGGCTATAAAATCTCAGACATCTTTCATACCAGTATGTTTGCTGATACATCTCCTAGGGCAAGGGAAACACAGCAGAAAATAAAATGGGACTACATCAAAATGAAAAGCTTCTGCACAACAAAAGAAACAATCAACAAAATGAAAAGGGAGCCTGCTGTATGGGAGAACATATTTGCCAATGATACATCTGATAAGGGGTTAATAGTCAAAGGAACTCATACAAATTAACAAAAGGAAGATAAACAATCCAATTAAAAAATGGGCAAAAGACCTAAATATATATTTCTCCAAAGTGAACATACAGATGAAACATAAAAAAAAAAATGCTCAAAGTCACTGATCATCAGAGAGATGCAAATTAAAATGACAATGAGGCATCACTTCACACCTGTCAGAATGGCTATCTTCCACAAAGCAACAAATGACAAGTGCTGGCGAAGATGCGGAGAAAAGGGAACCCTAGTACACTGCTGGTGGGAATGCAGAATGTATGAAGTTTCCTCAAAAATTAAATATGAGCTACTATTTGACCCAGTAATCCCACTTCTAGAAATATATCCTAAGAAACCCAAAATACCAATCAGAAAAGAATATATGTGCCCTTATGTTGATAGCAGCACAATTTACAATAGCTAAGATCTGGAAAAAGCCCAAGTGCCCATCAGTAAATGAGAGGATAAAAAAGCTGTGCTACATTTACACAATAGAATACTATGCAGCAGTAAAAAAGAAGGATCTCTTATCCTTTGAGACAGCATGGAGGAACCTGGAAAGTATTTTGCCAAGTGAAATAAGCCAGTCAGAGAAAGATTAAGTATCACATGATCTCACATATATGTGGAATCTAATGAACAAAGTAAACTGATGAAAAATAGATCCAGAGACATACAAGCATGGAACAGACTGATGAGTCTCAGAGGGAAGGTGGGGGTGGGTGGGTGGGTGAGGAGAGATTAACCATATATGCATAACCCATGGACACAGACAATAATGTGGTGAAGGTCTAGGAGGGGCAGGAAAGGGGTTCAATGGGGAGGGAGGGGACATCTGTGATACTTTCAACAATAAAAATACTTTATGATGCTAAGTGAAATAAGTCAGTCAGAGAAAGACAAGTATCACATGATCTCACTCATATGTGGAATCTAAATAACAAAATAAACCGATGAACAGAGTGGATCCAAAGACATGGAAGTATGGAACAAAGTGTGGAAACTCAGAGGGAAGATGGGCGAGGGGTAATCAACCAAGGACCTTGTATGCATACATGCATAGTCCATGGACACAGACAATGAGGTTGTGAGCGCTTGGGGCAGGGGCAGGGGCGGGCTGGAGGAGGTCAATGGGGAAAAGGGGGGACATATGTAATACTTTCAACAATAAAGAATTTTTTTTAATTTTTTAAAAGAGAGAAACAAAAAAGGGTGGAAAGGGGCCCCAGTGATCTCAGAGAAAAAAGGGTGAGAGGGTGGAAGCTTTGAAACTTTGGCCCCAACTCAAACACATTTTACATGGTGACATAGCAGGATATGCATTAAAAAAGAGAGAGAGGTGAGGCTGGGGCAGGATGGACGGGGCTGGGGAGAGGGAAGGAGGTCTGACAACATTTTTGGAGAAGCCAGAAGACAAACCTCCACCAAATCACTTTTTTTTTAAACAGGGGAAATGGGACTGGGAGGACCTGGCCCAGGAAGCAGTGTCATGCCCAGAAGGTCCCCCACAGTCCCCTGCTGGGCTCAGGGAATGAGGAGATGGGCAACAAGATGACTTGCAGGGGCGATGGCCACAGGATTGGAGTTATTGCAAACCAGTTCTGCTGCCACCAGCAAAGGAACCTTAGGAAAGTACTAGAGTCTCAAATTTCTAACTGTAAAATGAGGATGGTGGTCATTATGTATAACTTAGGTTGTGAGGACTGAAGGGGATAATAAATATGGGGAAAAAAAACAATAAAAACTGAGTACAAATGCCTGTTGTTGAAGGATACATATAGCATTAACGTGCATGTGTGCAAAACCATACTGGCAGTGGTTTGTGAATGTGCAAATAAGTGTGAAAACCTGAAGGAGTCAAATCACTCTGCTCACTGTTAAACACTGAACAAATGCTGGCCAGCACTTAGGGCAAGTTTCTAATCAGTCCCAGGAGGGGCTGGGATGTAGGGAGGCCCGTTACCTGTTTGGCTTCCTCAGAAACTCATCCAGGGTGGGGCCATCCCGGCCCAGGGGGTCATCGGGCACCATGAACAGATTCCCCGCAAAGGTGAAGGGCAGCAGGCTGAAGAGAGGAGGCACAGTCACAGAGAAGCCCATGACCCACCCACACCCCATCGCTGCCTGGGCGTCTCCACCGGGGCCCAGACCCAACTCTCCTCCTGAGCAGGTGCTGGTGGGCACGGGCCCACTGCCACAGGCTGCCTGGCACCTGAGGGGAAGGAACAGCCCAACCCTCTGTCAGCCAGCTCACCGATCTTTGACCATCAGCTTCTTGGAATTATTCATCAGGATGTGGAGCTGCTCATTGGTGACGATGATGCCGTCTGTCTCCTCTGCCAGCTTCACCATGAACCTGCAAGGAGAGCGAAAGCCACTGAGACCCAGTAACCAGCCCTTCCTTCCCTGGGCCTCCGAGAAATAGAACTTGCAGCTTCACTTTATGTTGGACAAAGGCTGCCCCTGGGCGTTGGGAAGCCAGGGCTCAGGAGCCCTTCTCCTCATCCATGCAGCTATTTGTGGTCACCACTCGCCCCTGGGAGAGTGAACCAGGAATGCACACCTCCCAACTGTTTATTCAAACACACCCCATTTTACATGTAGGAATTCACATACACATGCAGAGACACCCGCATAAAACCACACACTCATTCCCATCCACACATGCATTTTACTGCTTCAGTTCCTGCATCTGTAAAACATAAAAGCCTCCCTCTACTGCTGTGAGGATTGAACTGAATGATGACACATTGAAGCCTCTAGCTCAGCATCTGCCACACAGCATACACACACATTTTCCATCACTATTCTTCACCAACACATAACAGTCATGTGCATGCCAAGGCACATATGTGTGAATATGTGTATACACAGATAAAAACACACCTGAAGAAACAAACCTATTTCACAATCGCTGAAAGCATGCTGTTCCACTAGTGCCCAGCAGAGGGGCCTCCTGCAGAAAAGCAGTCTTCCCTCGAACCCACACTTGCATCTAGAGGCACTTAAACACCTCACCCAGGGGCCTGCTCTTGAAGGAGAGATGCCTGAGCTGCCTTGCCCAGCCCTTCCCAGGCCTGAAGGGTGTCCGTTTTGGGAAAAGGGAGGAGAAACAGAATTTCTCCCTACTTGGCCTGGGAGGAGCCTAAGTGATACCAAGACTTGTGTCTGCCTGGCCTGGACTCCAGACCAGGACCAGTGACTACCGAAGGGCCTCCCTGCCCCCGAAGTGACGGCATCACAGACCCCCCCACCCCCTCCCCCCCTGTGTGCAGCCAGGTTTGGGACTGGGTTGATAAGTAGGGAGGCATTCAGGCTTTAGCTAGGAATGGAGCCAGTCTAATCATTTTCAGAGGCCAGCCAGAGCTCCAACCACATACAGCTACACACATAACCTCCTCCCAGTGCCAGGGCTGGGGAAAGGGAAAACTGGAGCAGTTCCTTGAGACATGAACTTCAACCAGCTGCTTGGGGGAGCAACTCACTCGAGGAGTCAGGAGTCACCTGGGCTAACCCACCCACAAAGGTGGGTCTCAGTCCGCAGGTCATGGGGGGAGACAGTCTGTTAACTAGGCAAATAGAGCTGCAGAGTTCCAAAGTCAGGAGTGCCCCTGGCCTCAGGGAGAGCAGACCTGGGAGCCCTCTCCTCACTGTGTCCTTCTGCACAGAGGCCATGTGCCAGCGTCTCTGACATGGCCCCCTCGGACACAGAGCAGATGAGGCAGGACTCCACCTGACACACCAGCCCACCTGCAGAGCCCCAGAGAGAGAAGGCCTGGGGACTGGCACACCTGTAATCATAGGTGGTGATCTTCTTGCCATTCTCCAGCTGGGAGGGGGTGATTGAAAGCATCTTGAGGGAATGCAGCTTCGTCAGAAAGTGGCTCTCTGGAGGTGAGAGGCAGAAGATAGAGATCATCAGAGGAAGGGCTAAGTGGAAATAGCTAGGTACAGACAGGGAGGCAGAGAAGGGAAAAGCTGGGTGCTGCTGGAGGAGCTGTGGGGGGTGGGGGGAAATGAACAGCTCACCTCTCACCCTCCGATTCTTCTTCAGTTGCCAGGTGGGTACAAACACAGTGACCTCTCGGTGTCCCCGGTTCCAGAAATACTGCACTGCCATGGCAATGCCACGGCAGGAGAAGAAGTGCTGGAGGCCGTGTCTGTGGGAGTGGTGAGGAGTGAGGGAGCTACTTCTTGCCAAGGAATGGCCCTGCCTCCACCCTTCCCTGGGAGCCTGGGCAGCACAGTGGGCAATGCCAGGGCACCAGCATCAGCACCACAGACACCAGCAATACCCTCTCCCTTCCCTCCATCATTAAACATTCTGTGAGCACCTACTGAGTGAGCTCACCTCCTTTATGTTTTACGTGTGTGTGCATGCACACAGGTGTATAGGGGCCTGCAGGGCATGAAGAGGAAGAAGGCAACCTCTACACCCAAAGAGCTCAGGTTAGAACTGGAAGCAAACAAACATTTGCTGACCACCAACTGTGCTGGGAGTGCGCTCAGCACAGATAACACTCTACCATGTTGGCACATTAGGTGGTCTTACATATATTCATGCTAACACATGCACACAGTAAGTACTGTGCAGAGAGGGCCTCTAAGGCTTGATCAGGAAAACCTTCATAGAGGAGGTCTGTGCTGGGTCATACGGTTCAGGCTAAACATTTGACACCTGGCTGGTGGTTGACTGATGCCATGTTATGTGAGGCAGGCTGCAGTGAAAAGAGTGTGCACCCCGGCAGTGGACAATCTGAACCCAAAGACCTGCTGGAAGACTTACTGGCTCTGGGACCTTGAGCAAGATTCATCACCTTATCTTTTCTGCTTTTGTCAAAGAGGGAGAACAGAAACCTACATTTGCAGGGCCGAGAGCTGCTGTGACAATTTCTCACACACTGCCTAGCACTTCCTGGTGCTGGTTGACCCAACATGGGCCACTTCCAGCTTTTTCCTACCTGAACCATGTCACCCTTATACAGAGGTCAAAAAGGGATACCCACAGTCGCCTCAGGGATGCCCTGTCCCAGCTCCCCAGAATGCCCAGCCTACCCTCATGCTACTCACACCATGGCCACGCTGCTGCCATCAATGACCACTCGCCGCAACCCCTGGTTCCCAGGTTCTCCCGACAGGTTCAGCTCAAAGGGCGTATTCAGGGCCTCGTGGTACCTCTGAAAGCTGGTCACTGTGCTGTTCACCTGCGGTTGTCGAGGTGGCTGCCTCAGGGTCCCCTCCCAAGCCCCCAGGAGTCCACCCAGCTGAGGCTGGTGCTTACTACTGGGAGCCAAGGTGCTGCAGGACTGGGGACCCTGCCTCTTGGCCTCCCCCTGGCCCTTTGAGGAGGAAGCACTGCCCCTTGACGAAGGCTGGACCTCTCTCGGGAGTTTGGCGGCATCCAATGCTGGCCCTGGATCTGTGAGCGCCTTCTGAGCTGCAGGCGTTTTCGGAGTTCTGGAGGCTTTGGGGGCCGTAGATGCTTTGGGGGTCACAGGCGCTTTGGGGGCCGCAGGTGCTTTGGGAGCTGCAGACCCTGTTTTAGCCACAGGCCCAGTTTGAGCTTTGGGTGTTTTGGGACCTGCAGGTGATGTTTTGGCTGCAGGGATTTTCTGAGCTGTGGGGGTTTTTGGAGTCACGGGTACCATTTTATCTGCTGGTGCTGGTTGACCCACGGCTGCCTTTTGAGCTGTGGGTCCACCATCAGTGGCTGGCTTTGTTGGAGCCGAAGGCACTTTGGAGGCTGCAGGTTCTGTGTGGACTGCAGGCATCATCTGGGCTGTAGGCACTTTGGGGGCTGCAGATGGCACTTGATTTTTGGGTGGGGTTTGAGCTTTAGGCACTGCTGCCGCCATGGGCACTTCGAGAGTATCAGGCACTATTTGAGTGTCAGGTACTGACTCAACCGTCGGTTCCCCTTGACCCATGGGCCTCTCTTGAGCTATAGGCACCCCTTGCCCTGTAGGGGGTGCTGATAAGGGCCCCTTTTCTGGCACCTTACAATCCCACTGTATACTTCCTTGATCCCCCAGCTCACTTCCAGCTTGGAGTTGAAGTGTAGAGGTCAAAGGTGGCCCTACCTGTGCAAGTCCTGGGCTAGCTTTGCCCTTTATACCAGAACCCCCTGAGACCACCAATAAACTCATGACTTTTGGGGGGGTCTCTGGCCTTGGGCAATTCTGTAGGTCTGCCTCTCCTCCTGGTCCCCCATCTGGGCTTTCCACACTGGGCAAAGGAACCAGCTCCTTCTGCTTCCACTCCAGGTTTAAGGGCAAAGGACTCTGCCCTGGGAGCTTGAACTGAATGGGGCCCAGAGGCCTCTGCCAGAAAGGGAAACTGAAGCAGGCCTGGGACAGGAGCCAGGCCAGGTGGAGAGAATGCAATTCATTGATCCTCCAGAAGGTCGTAGCAATAGTCCCTGGCCACAAGGGCCCAAAGGCTGGCCCCGGAGCCCAGGCCTTCCAAGATGGGCACACACCCAGGGTTGTCACGGGAGGCTGGAAAGAGAGTTTGTCTTCCACCCTCTGGAGCTGTCGCTGCTGTGACAAGGCTTGTGAGTGGTTTGCAGGATCCTGGCTGCCGGCAGCTAGCACTGGCCCTTCCTTGTGATCACTGTCCATACCACCTTGATTGTTGGAACCGACCCTGGGGAAAGCCAGAGTTTGTTGAAAAGGTGGAGAGGCCAGTGAGGTGCAAAATTATTTCATTGGGGTGGAGGATTAGGGGTAGGGGCATAGAAGACAGACTGATTATCCAAAACTTACCTTACCAGCTGGTTTGCTGTCTCCTGCTGTGCCTTCTGGCCTAGGGTGGCTCCCAGGCTGGTTAATCTCTTTGAATTTTCTGTGTTCCCATTCTGGAGGGTCCTCATCTCCAGCAAAGGTCCATGACCATCACCCACAGCCGAGCCTTCCTTCTGCTGCTGTGAGGGGCAGATCAGGACCTCCGGATCGGAGCGGGAGCTGGAGGTGCCAAGGCGACCGAGCCACTCGATGATGTCTTCCTTGCCTGCAGCATCCCGCACCAGGCTCAGCAGCAGCTCCTGGACTGCTGGGGGCAGCTGTAGCAGGTCCCCTGCATACTGGTCACCACGGATCCAGATCAAAGCCCCAAAGGCCCGGGTCACCTCAGCCTCCCAGATAGCCCGGGGGGTGAAAACAGGGGCAGGGCCCCAGCGCAGTCGCCCCACCAGCTCCTCCAGCCAGTTCTGGGTCATGATGAAAGACTCGGTCAACCCGCCCACCATTAGGGAGCCAGTAGGGCCAGGCACCAGGTAAGCCTGGGTACTCCAGCAGAGGCAGTCGAGGAAAAGGCCCTGGGCCCCAAGGAAGGCGCAGTGCAGGGCTGGTGGGTAGCGAACCTCCTTCCACAGCTCTGGGTTGCACAGGCCCTTCAGATACTCCTGAAGCCGCAGTGGGGAGAACACAAAGGAAGTCATTCCTTTAGGGGGCGGCCACTGGCTCACATTCCCCAACCCAGAAGGGCCATCCCTCACCAAGCAGGTGCCCTTCCCCAGCCTACCAGAAGCCAATGACTTCCCAGGGCCAGGCCCTCTCTCCCTGGTCTTGCCCCCTCACACACTCATTTCTTTCTCTTTCCAGGAAACTCTGACAGAATGGGGAAGGCCTGGAGGGAAGGGAGCACCTGGGTTTGGAGACAAGGACCTGGTTCTATTTTCAATGTGACCTCAGTAGTTCAGGTTAATTGTGGGAAACTTGTCATCTTTCCAGGGAATGATAGGAGCATGGTCTCAGCCTCTTCACCTGTATGACAAGTTAAACAAGGTACACCTAAAGTCCAAACATTCAGGAATTGTGAAATACCTAACAGTGGGAGAGGTATTGCATCCTTCAGGTGCCAGAAACTTATGTGACCTGGGGCAAGTTATTTATCCTCCCTGCGCCTATATTCCCTCAGCAGTAAAATGGGGATAATAGTTTTTTTAATTGATTTAAAAATCAATGGTCAAGCTCAGAAAATGGCAACACCAATAGTGCTTGGCCTGTTCCCATTTTGCAGGCTCAGAAGGGCTATGCAACTTGTCCAAGGACACACAGCTGAAGAGTAACTGGGCCAGGACCACAGCCACATCTGTCTGACCCTGAAACCAGGTGTTCTTTCCACTTCCTCAGGCTGACTACACAGTGACAACAGGGTAATCTTGTGGGATTCTGGCTTACTCCCCCTTCAGCAGGTCTGTGGCACAATCAGTACCTGTAACCATGGTAACTCTGTTGCCCAGAACAGAAAAGGAGAGGAGGAGATAAGTCACTGGGCCAGCATCCAGGAGAACCACACAGATACACCCAATGGCTGAACTAGAAAGGCCTCTGACTTTCTGGGCAGACCAAGTCCTCCTGTTTACAGAGTGCACACACTCAGTCTTTAGCAGTTGTTGGGATGGGAGAGGTTGGGTTCCTCCACTAGATGGCTGAATTCCACCAGGATAATACCAGGAGCTTCAAGGGAGCATGAGCATTCCCTCTTAATCAGCCAACTCATGTTGACCACATTTGCCCTCATGTCACTTCATATCACTATGTTGATAACTGTCATCTTCGTGCTCTCCCCTGACAGTTCCATTAGAAATAAATGCTCCATTTTGGGTCCCCAGCAGCTATATGAAATCGATTCCAGGTCTTCTCTCAGTGCCCAGCCCATTCTTCCCTGCGATGGCCTATGTTTGCCTCTTCCATTTGACCCAGGCCCTAAACTGCCAACCCTTCCCCAAAAGGACTGAAATGCAATCCAGCAGTTAGACCCAGGTCTAACTCCTTTCTAATCAGTCCAAAACCATCTCAAAACATCATCCCACCCAGGACCTCAGCTGGACCCACTGCCAGGCAAGGGTGAATCTGACTAGGTACGGGATCACTCTCCTTAACAAGCTCTCTATCCCATACACCCCAAATTCTAACCATGTGAAAGCAATATGTAAACACAAAGAGATGTGCTGGTAAGAATATGGCAGGTGGTTTCTTTTTCTTTGTGTAAATAGCTTAAAATATTTATTGTGCCATTAACTGTTCAATATTTTTAACTAAAAGATATATAGGAATTGAAATAATTTTCAAAAGAATAAATCTGAATATTTATTGAACTCTTATTATGTGCCACACATTGTCTCATTTATTCCTCTCTCAGCCCTATAAGGAAATTACTATCATCCTCATTTTAGAGGAGCAAGGATGGGCCCAAGGTTACGCAGATAGTAGGCTGGGACATTCAGCCACTCTAACTCCAAAGTATAACCATGATGTTGTCTATAGTTTCAAGCAAAAGAAGAGGAAGAAGAAGAAGAAGAAGAAATGGGGGGCCGAGACCGGTTTGGCTCAGTGGATAGAGCGTCAGCCTGCAGACTGAAAGGTCCCAGGTTCGATTCCGGTCGGGGGCATGTACCTTGCTTGCGGGCATATCTCCAGTGTGGGGCGTGCAGGAGGCGGCTGATCAATGTCTCTCTCTCATCGATGTTTCTGACTTTCTATCCCTCTCCCTTCCTCTCTGTAAAAAATCAATAAAATATATTTTTTAAAAAAAAGAAGAAGAAGAAATGGGGGGAGGAGGGGGAGGAGGAGGAGGAGGAGGAGGAGGAGAAAAAGTCTACAGCAGGCATTTAGATCCAGAAAATACCTGGAGCACTTTTTCTGCATAAAGCCTACCCAGACCTTTTTCCTCCAAGGGGAAAAGAAGTAGAGAGGAGGCAGGAACAAAATAAGCACAGAAAAAGAATGGTGTGTTTGTAAAAACATATCGCCCAATGTCCCACAGGTCCTTTGTCAAAGTGTAAAAACCACCACTAATTCGTTTAATATTGCTCTATACTTGATCAAGTTGCTTTATTATTTAACACCTGACTGAGGATTCTCCTTTCTCATAAGTCAGTTATCATTCATCGTCTACTTTCCAGAACCACCCAAAATTACACTGCAGAGTACACAAAAGGCTCAGAAAATGACACTAAGAAACTCTGAAATTGGAATTGAAGGGGAACATTTAAAAAATATACAATTTAAAGGCAAACTTTAGGTAAAGTTGTTTGAATAACACAGGCTTGGCAAGTACCTCCTTACCCACTGGAGGCTTGCTCTCTACAGAGTTGAAAACAGGTCCTAGGATTAGAGGTTTATCAGCATACTTCAGAGTGGGGGAAGGGAGAAGGGCTAAATATGATGTCTACAATGAAGACCAAGTATAGAGAAACTCATTCTTCTCTTTCAGAGATTCAGCAGCCAGACCTTGACTCTCTAGAACAGATAATAGAGAAATGCATTTTAGAAATCCAGCCAGCTCAAGAGCAAAGACCACCAAACAGGTTCCCTAACAGACAGTGCCCCCAGTTATCTGTACAGCCAAGTTCCAAAGCCTCAGTCTCAGTTCCCAGTTAGCTTTTTGGGTTTTTACTCTTAACCATGAAAAGATTACCAAACATATGAAGAAAACTAATGTGAGATAAATATGCAATATATATAGATAGGAAGAGTTAGGGAGCAACTTGAAGAAAAAGAAAGTAAAGAAGAAGAAAACTTCAGAAAGTTTACTATTATTCTCCTTAAAGAGATAATTGAGAATACTGTATGCACTGAACAAGAATAGCATACTATTTTTTAAAAGAGAATTCAGAGAGAACATAAATAACTTTTAGACATTAAAAATATGATGGCAGAATTTAAAGATCAAGAAAAGGATTGGAAGATAAAGGAAATCTTCAAAAAGCAAAGCAAAAAGTCAAAGTTGAAAAAAAAATTAGAAAAGTGGACCAGTCAGTCCAGAAAGTCCAGTGTCTGATTAGGAGTTCCAGGAAGAGAGAGAATATAGAAAACACAGAGGGCGGAAACCGGTTTGGCTCAGTGGATAGAGCGTTGGCCTGCTGACTGAAGGGTTCCAGGTTTGATTCCAGTCAAGGGCATGTACCTTGGTTCAAGAGGCAGCTGATCGATGTCTCTCTCTCTCATCGGTGTTTCTAACTCTCTATCCTTCTCCCTTTCTCTCTGTGAAAATCAATAAAAATATATTTAAAAATAAAAAATTTAAAAAAGAAAAGAAAAAGAAAACACAGGGGAAATCATCCACATAGTATTTCCAGAAAATGCCCTCGATCTGAAGAACATGAGTATTCAGATGTAAGGGCCCATCAAATACAATAGTAACTAACAATAGATGAAGACAGATCTACACAAAGGGGTCTTGCTGGGAAACTTCAAAACAGCTGGGGAAACTACAAACTTTCAAAGAGAAAAAACTTCGCATACAAAGAACCAGGGACCTGGAATAGTTTCAGAATCTAAAAAGCAAGAAGTCTTTGGAGTAATGCCTTTACACTTCTGAAGGAAAATAATTACCCATTTATAATTTTACTAGAGGCCTGGTGTATGAAATTTGTGCACGGGGAAGGGGGGGTCGCTCCCACAGCCCAGCCTGCACCTTCTCCAATCCTTGACCCCTTGAAAGATGTCCGACTGCCCTCTCACAATCCAGGACTGCTAGCTCCCAATCACTCGCCTGCCTGCCAGCCTGATCACCCCCTAACCACTCCCCCACCAGCCTGATCAATGCCTAACTGCTCCCCTGTCAACCTGATTGCCCCTACCTGCCCTCCCTTGCTGGCCTGGTGACCCCTAATTGCCCTCCTCTACAGGCCTGGTTGCCACCAACGGCCCTCCCCTGCTGGCCTGGTAACCCCTAACTGCCCTCCCTTGTCAGTCTGGTCACCCCTAATTGCCTTCCCCTGCAGGCCTGGCCCTCCTGCCACTACCCTCCCCTGCCAGCTTGGTCATCCCCAAATGCCCTCCCCTGCAGGCCTGGTCCCCCCCCCCACTCAACTGCCCTCCCCTGCTGGCCTGGTTCCCCTTAACTTTCCTCCCCTGCTGACCTGGTCACCCCAATTGTCCTCCCCTGCTGGCCTGGTCACCCCCAACTGCCCTCCCCTGCCAGCCTGGTTGCCCCCACTGTCCTCCCTGCTGGCCTGGTACCTCCAACCTCCCTCCCCTGCAAGGAAAAATTGTAGTCCCCCACAACTGCCTTCCCCTGATGGCCCCGTCACTCCTAACTGCTCTTCTCTGCAGGCCTGTGTCCCCCCCCAACTGCCCTCCCCTGCAGGCCCAGTTGCTCCCAACTACCCTCCTCTACCAGCCCAGTCACCCCTAACTGCCCTTCCCTGTAGGCTTGGTCACCTCCAACTGCCCTCCCCTGTAGGCCTGATCGCCCAGCTGCCCTCCCTTGCAGGCCTGATCACCCACAACTGCCCTCGCCTACTGGCCTGATTGCCCACAACTGCTCTAACCTGTCAGCCATCTTCTGGTAGCCATTTTGTGTCCACATGAGGGCAGCCATCTTTGACCACATGGGGTGGCCATCTTGTGTGTGTTGGAGTGACGGTCAATTTTCATATTACTCTTTTATTACATAGGATGCTAGCCAAACTATCAATCAAGTGACCTTCAGATATACAACTCCAACATTTTACTTCCTAATCTTTCTCAGGAAGTACTGGAGAGTACTTCCCAGCAAACAAGAAAGGAGACCAACACTGGGGGGAAAAAAACAAAGTCAATCTACAGGATGATAATGAAGAGAATTTTCAGAATTTATTTATTCATTCAACAAATCATTATTGAACACTTATGTGTCAGGAACTGTTCTATGATGACAACTGTCAGCAGGTATAGAGGACAACTAGTTCAGATTGGAGGAAAGGACTCAAGAGACAACCACATTGAGAGCAGTCATCAGTATATTCTTTACTACTGCTCCATCTTTCATCTTGATGAAGCTATTTTTTATTGATTTCAGAGAGGAAGGGAGAGATAGAAACATCAAAGATGAGAAAGAGTCCTTGATCGGCTGCCTCATACACTCCCTCTCCCGGCTATAGAGCCCGCAACCAAGGCCTGTGCCCTTGACCAGAATCAAACCCAGGACCCATCAGTCCACAGGCAGTAGCTCTATCCATTGAGCCAAACCAGCTAGGGTTTGATGAAGCTATTGATGGATGTGCTCTAGCAACCAAGAAAAATAAAGATATTCAGCCCAGGAAATAAGACATTTAACAACAACAACAAAAGATAAAGGGATGCCAAGAATGACAGCAAACAGAAATCTGAGGATGACAGCTATGCAGACCAGACCAGACAGAAGGAAGGATGTCTACTGAAAGTTATAGAAATTATCAATAGATACAAAGAAAAACAAGCATATTAAAAAACAAGAAGTTCTAAACCTCAGTGAAATAAAAAAAGAAAGAAAATGTAATCATAGTACACTTAGATGTTAATATTTGCATAAGGTATAATGATGCAAATACTAAATATAAATTGAACAGAAAATTAAAAAATAATTATATTGGGAATAATCAAATCTTCACCTTCAGTAATAGGAAGTAAAAAAATTACCTAAAATGGATTGATCAAAAGATAACAGTGTCTACAATTTTGTTTTAGGAATGTAGAGATGTGTAAATGTCAGAGTAAACATTGTCTACAAGAAAAGGCACTGAAGAGAGAGGGGAAAGACAGGTAGGGACTCACTGTGTTCTATTATGAACTTTTTCAAAAGTGTTGGACTTTTAAATTGTCAATTACTTGGATAAAAGAAAAAAAAAGTTTAAAATAAAGGACAAGAGTTAAGATGCCCACAACACAATTGGGGGGTAGCTCTTATATGTATCATTTGTCAGTTTCTGTGGTGTAAAGACTCCCCCATGGCTGATTTCAAACAACCAATGGAATGTTACCAGTTTCCAAACTTCCTGAAATTTTAATAGGGCCAGCTCCAGCACATCCCTGGCCACTACCAACTTCCATGGTACTGTGCTCAACTGTTAGTATGGAGTAGGAATAGATGAATTTCCAACTGACAGCCAAGCCCAAAGACAGCAATCCAGACCTGGTTCCCCAGTTCCCTGAACCCAGTCTCTGGCTCCCCATCACCGCCCTCTCCCATCTTCAAAAGAAGTCTCCAAGAAGGGGAGAAGTGTAGTGAGCATGTCATCTCTCCTCCAATCCTTCTTCACATCATTGCCCAGGAGGACAGAAGGCTTGTTTCTAGGCAACTCAGATCATTATTAAAACCTTTCTTTCCACTTGCTGATTTCACCCCAGAGGTCAGTCATCCTTAATAATTATTTTTGCTGCCTAGGAATGAATTCCAGCAATGTCCTTATTTTTAAAAATATATATTTTTTATTGATTTCAAAGAGGAAGGGAGAGGGAGAGAGAGAGATAGAAACATCAATGATGAGAGAGAATTATTGATCAGCTAGCTCCTCCTGTACACCTCCTACTAGGGATCAAGCCCACAGCCCAGGTATGTATGTGTCTTAGACCAGAATTGAACCTGGGACCCTTTAGTCCTCAGGCCAACACTCTATCCACTGAACCAAATCAGCTAAAGCAATGTCCTTATTTTTTTAAATCCTACCACGACAAAACAATATAAAGGCACCCTAGAGTTCTACAGAGATTTTCCTGGAAAACCAGCCACATACGATATAGAAACACAACCTGGCCCTTCTCCAGATAGGCCTATATCCTTCTTGAACCCTTTTCCCCCTCTATCCTTCCATATCTTGCATCTTCCAATCTCACTGAGACCTCACTGCCAGTTGGCCATTAACAAAGTGCATGGTTGTGTCCGTGTAGCTGGAATTGGGGTCGGCCACAGCACCTCCAAATGGAAATCACGATACATCCTTATACTTGGGAAATTCCTGTATCAGATCGCTCCACCTTAGAGAGCATTTAATCCAAGCTTTTCACTTTGCAAACAAGGAGAATGAGACTAAGGGAGAGAAAAGACTTGCTCAAAGTTACACAGCTAGTTAACTACAATAACTGACATCTGTACTCTACAGCTTTCCACATTTTGCAAAAGTACATAAGCATGCATTATTTCAGCTGATTCTTACAACCCTTCCATGAAGTGGGCGTTATGTTATTTTATAGATGAGAAAACAGGCTCAAGGGAAGGCAATGATTCGTTGGTGCAGTTAGAAGGTAACAAACCCCAATCTCAAACTTTCCCCACCATACTCCTCTGGCCCAGTGGTAACAGCAAATTGAGCCCAGATCTCACAACTCCTAGGACAGGGCCTTATACTTCCTGCCCTTCTGCTCATTCTGTGAAACCAGGGAGGGAGTTACTTAGAACTGCCTCATGCTCAGTTTCTATCTTAAACAGTGCCTCTCCCCAGGGGAAGACAAAGGGGAAGGGGGTAACAGGGTGGAGGAACTGAGGGGGAGGGAGCCACCTTAGCAGGGCCTGGGGTGTGAGGGAGGGATCCCTCTACTAGGGATCTACTAGGCAGTGGGAGCAGGAGCAGGAGCAGACAGGCCTGGAGAACGTGATCCAGGGTTTAAGCAGGGAGCAGGGGAGCTGGGCGCCTCAGAAAGCCCTAATAACATACAAGAGTGAGCTGTTGTAGTTCAAAGCAACAAAAAAATTAAGAACCCCAAACAACCCACCCAGAAGGCTCCTCTTGTTAACCCACCCTGAAAGTCTTCATCTCGGGGTTCCTACATCTGTTCTCCGGGCAGGCACCCCTCCCCTCCCCCAGGACCTCTGTCGGAATTGGAAAAACTGCTGAGACAGCAGCTCCACAGAGGGGCTGAGGGAGGAACTTTCCAGCCTGCCTGCCTGCCCGCCTGCCTGCTGGCCAGTGCTTCGGGCCTCCCCCACCCATGGCCTTGACCAATTAGGATGTCGGTGTAGACGCAGCTGGGGAAGAAGTGTGCGTTGGTCCCGTCTGGGGGAGAGGGAGGCTGTGGCATTCCTAGGAGGAAAAGATAAGATAAAGGACTCCTGGGGAAGAAAGAGACCTTGGCCATGACTGGGCGTCAAAGGGAACTTGGGAGACCAGAGTGGAGGAGAAGCTTGAGAGAGAAGCCAGGGAGAACACAGAGAGGAGCACGACGACCTGCCTACCCAGAAGTCACTCAGTCTGAAAGCCCACGGCCCTCTTCCCAGATTCCAACCTTCCGGAGCAGCTGCACCCCGACCCTGAGCCCCTGCCAGTGTGGAGCGGGGAGCCCAGAGCTCGAGGTTCCTGCCCCAGCCCCCACCGCCTCCACCTATGGGACCTGAGCACTCAGACAGGCAGGCCTCTTCCCCTCTCCAGTTCCCCACAGGTAAAATGCCGGCACGGCTTTAGCAGCATCTCCCAGGGCCCCTCGAGTCCCGGCCCTCTGAGAGGTTCCAGAGATTTAGGGAGACTTCAAAGGAGACAGAAGGATCCTCTTGGTGGAGAACAAAGAGGTGTGTGGCACGGGCCACAGAAACGCAGGAGCTTAGGCTGTTCCCCCGATGGAGGAGGGGGAGCCGTGGGTGCGGGGGGCCCAGGCCCAGGAAGGCTCGTGGGGTACACACCCGCGGAGCCTCTCTCAGGGCACTCGAGGGATAGAAGTGACACTCAAGAGAGGGGTGGGGCAGAAAGAACGGAGGAGCCAGAGAGAAGGAACCAAGGCTGCGGATCTGGGGGGACGGGAGGGGGGCAGGCAGGACCTGCCCTTCACACCGCCAAAGCCAGGTCGGGGACCTCGGGGACCTGGTCTCCGCGGCTGGCCGCGGGGGGGAGCGGGGTCTGGCAGGAAGGCACGGGCGGGGGCGGGGAGGCGCTGTTTACCTTGGCTTTGCCCATGTTCTCCCTGGGCCCCTCGAGCTGCAGCCAGAAATTGGGGCTGTCCGGGCGGCTCTGGAACGCGTTCAGCTTGATTCGGAAGATGCGCTGCACTTGCAGCCGCTGCCGCTGCACGCGGGGCTTCGATTTGGTTTGCACCATGACCCATTCCTGCGCCGGGGGGTCGCCCCCGGCCAGGAGCATGGCTGCCCCCCTGCCCTGGAAGGAGGGAGCCCCAAGTGTCAGCGGGTCCCGGCGCGGGAGGCTCCGCAGCCCCGTCCCGGAGCCCAGGCCACGCCCCCGCTCCCCGCGGCGCGCCCCCCGCCTCGGCGGGGTCCCGCGGGCTCGCCGACCCTCCCACCGCCGCTCCGGCGCCCGTCCTCCCCGGCTCGTCCCTCCGCGGCGGCTTCCGCGACAGTCTCTTCCTGCCAGGGGTTGCCGCCGGGGGTGGGACCGGCCGGGCTCCCGCCGCCCTTGCCTCCGCCCCCGCCTCCCCCTCCACCACCCCGCCGGCCCCTCCGGGACGCACTCCGCCGTCTGCCCGGCCGCTCACGGGGCGGGGAAGGACGCGGGAGGGAGAGCTGGGCGGGGGGAGGGGGCGGGAGGGTCCTGGAAGCCTCTGCCTTCCACCCCAGTTTTCGGCCCTAAGCCAGAATCCGGGGGTCAAAGTTAATTTCCTTCCACGTTCCCCTTTCCCCGGTGGAAGGAAGAGGAAAGGGAAGGAGGGGCATTCCGGCGAGGGAGAGGCGGCTTGCTCTCAGGGACCCGGCCTTGCTCTCCCTCCCTCCCTCCCGCCGCCTCCAGGCCTCCCTGGAGAACCAGGACCTGTGCCACTCCCTCTCTCGAGGAAAGGGTTAAGCGAGGGCAGCGTGGGGAGCCCAGGAGGCCGGGGCCCCAGGAAACTCTGGGCTGGAAACCGGGCGGGCGGGCGGGCGGGCGGGCTGGAGACCGTACCAGCACCGCCTCCCCGCCGCCCCCTACCCCCAGGTTCCTTCCCGCCCCAAAGTCTGGGGACAGCCAGGAGCTGGCAGGCAGCCCAGACCCTCCTGAAGCCCCCAAGGCTGGAGGGGCCTCCCCGACCGAGCTTTCAGACTTGCGTTGTTTATGAAAGCCCTTTTTAGCAAGTTTGAGTTATACCCTGGGGCTTTCGGATGGGAGCGAGGGTCTGGTGGGTAACACAGCCTGTGAGGATTCCCGTGGAGAAAGGGCTGACCTTGACCCACAGCCAGCTGTTTGGCATCAGTGGTCAGGGACTAGCCCTGGGCTGGGGCCACCTCCAACACAGGCCCTTGAGGCATCCCCAGGACAAAGGACACCTTATGCAGCCCGGCGGCCTGAACAGAACCAGGCTCTGTGGAGGGCACAGTCTGCGTCTGGGCCTCAGCGACCTTTACTTTCGATGCCAAAACCCAGAGCTGCCGTCTGACAGGCACATGTGTACCTACAGAGACAAAAGGCAGTGGAGTTTAAATAAGAGCTGCCCTGGAACATCTGGAACATCTATGTTTGTGTGCCTACAGGCAGGGGCCAAGAGTGCCCACTGGAAGGAAGGGGCCCAACTGGAGGAGGGGAGATGGGCTGACACCACGTCTAGTCGGGACTGAACTCTGCCCAAGCAGTCCCACTCCCACTTCTGCTTCTCCCTCGATTGGAATCCAGACCAGGAAAAAGCTGGTCTTTATAACCCGTGGCTCCAAGTCCTGCAGGTCCCTAACCTGCCTCTCTACAGCCCCTTGAAGCAGACCCTCAGGGTGAACTTGTATCTCTCCACTCTTCTTACCTCTATCTGCTCTCCCTTTACCAAAAGAAGCCCCTGCCTTATCGTTATGCTTCTCCTCTGAAGCAGGGTGACAACCAAGTACCCCTGCTCCCTACTAATCAATACTTGCTGCTCTCTTCCAATTAACTGTGGACTTCAAGTATCTTAAAGGAAAACTCTTGCTGCTCTCTTCCAATTAACTGTGGACTTCAAGCATCTTAAAGGAAAACTCTCAGCTTTAATCCTGTGTGCAAAGAGGCATGTGGAGGGTGGAATGAGGTCAGGCTTAGAGTCAGGTACTTGATAAATGGGAAAAAGAGGATAATTTATTTAAACTCTTTTGCCCCCATTTGCTTAGCTCATAAAAATGGGGACAAATAATACTGACAGCACAGTTTGTAAATCATACCACACAGGTACAGGTACTACACACCTGGCACATTGCCTGGCAAGGAGTGAACATCCAGTACATTTTAATTTTTTTCTTCCTAGATCTTGTCTCTTCACCACCACCTCAGCTCTGGCCACTATGTCACCATACTTCCCCAGAGATGTGCCTCCTTCCTACCCTTTTGAACCTCAATGTCTGGGAGATGCCACTAGTCTGGCTCCTAGATCAGGTTACCCTCCTGCCTCTCCACCTGCACGTCGTGGACTTAATTAGATATCCTGTTTCTAGTCCCAGTGTTGCCAGGGATGAGCTGTGTACTCTAAAGCAGATAGCTAAATCTCTTGACCCCTCCAGGCTTTCTCATCTAAATTCATTCATTGGACCAAATTAATTTACTCATTCAACAAATTCAACACATATTTATTGAGTGCCTACCAGGAGCCAGGCCCTGGGAATGTAGCATTGACTAAGACAGGTATCTTCTGCCTTGACTAAGACAGGTATCTTCTGCCTTCATGGAACAGGTGAAAAAAGAAGAAGAAAACAACTGTGATTTCAGAGAAAGATACATGTTCTGCTGGAAATAAAACAAGGTGTGGTGATGGAGAGTGCCCTGATGGAGCCTCTCTGGTTGAAGTGACACTTCACTAGAGGAAGAGCAAGAACATGGGCTCTGAGAGGGAACACCCTAAGCTCTTAACAATTGTTGATCCAGTTTTCTCCCCAACTGGAATACATTTAGCCAATCCTTGACTAGAATATTAGGTTAAAACTTGTTTGATTACAGTGGAGGCCCTCTCCCTGACCCAAATCTACCTTCCCAACCTTGTATGGAAAGATCCAGATCAAATCCAAATAGAATTAGATATGTCTAGGCATGTCTGTCAACAGGGCAGCACACCTTGCCAGGATCCTGCTTGCATAAGAATGAGAAGCTTCTGGGAGAGAGCTCTTTGTGATTAAAGGAGGGGTTGGCCCTGTGATCCTGACAGTAATAGATCTTATCCCTCCCAGGCTCCAGAGAGACAGTTCTGTCACTAAACCTCCCTACCTAGCCCAGACCATGCCTAGCCCGGTTCCTGGGGATGGGGGTGGGAAGCCCTGGGACCCAGGCAGCCAGTTTGGAATCTTTGATAAAAACTCCCAGCAAAGTGAGAATAGATGGATCATAGCTCGATATAATAAAAGCCATATATGACAACCCTGCAGCGAACATCATAATCAATGGGCAAAAACTAAAACCATTTCCCCTAAGAACAGAAACAAGACAGGGCTGTCCATTTTTCACCACTCTTATTCAACATAGTACTGGAAGTCCTAGCCACAGTGATCAGACAAGGAGAAAACATAAAAGGCACCCAAATTGGAAAGGAGGAGGTAAAACTCTCATTATTTGCAGATGACAGGATATCTTACATAGAAAACCCTAAAGACTCCACCAAAAAACTACCCAATTTAATAAATTAATTCAGCAATGTAGCAGGATACAAAATTAATGCACAGAAATCAATGCAACTTTTATACACCAATAATGAATTTTTTTGAAAAGAAACAAAACAAACAATCCCATTTACCACTGCAACAAAAAAAATTAAGATACTTAGGAATAAACTTAACCAAGGAGATAAAAGACTTATACTCAGAAAGCTACAGGACGTTGAGAAAGAGGAAGACATAAACAACTGGAAGAATATACTGTCTTCATGGATTGGTCTAATTAACATCATTAAAATGTCCATACTTCCCAAAGCAATCTATACATTCAATGCAATCCCTACTAAAATATACCTAATGTTACAAGCCTGGTACCCTAGCTCATCATGAAATTAGATGTTATCAGAAGTCCACTGAACTTCTGATTGGAAAACTTCTCTTGCAGCGTCTAATGTGAGAAATTGCTCAGGTCTTCAAAACAGAACTGCGCTTCCAGAATGCAACTATTGGTGTTTTGCAGGAGGCAAGTGAGGCCTATCTGATTGGCCTTTTTAAACACACCAATCCGTGTAACAATTATGCCTAAAGACGTCCAGCTAACATGCTGCACCTGGGGTGAATGTGCTTCAGAGTCCACTATGATGGGAAACATTTCATTTAAAAAAAAAATTATCTTCTTCCTGTTATTGGTAGTTCTGAACAGTTGATATCTTTTGTTTCTTTTTTAAATTTAGTTTATTGTTGAGTATTACAGATGTCCTCCATTGCCCCCTTTTGCCCTCCTCCTTCCCTCTCCCACCCCAACTCCAGGCCTTCACCTGTTTATTGTCTGTGTCCATGGGTTATGCATATATGCTTATAAGTTCTTTGGTTAATTTCTTCCCACTCTCCTTCCTGCCTTCTCTCTAAGATCTGTCCATCTATTTCATACTTCCATGTCTGTGGTCTTGTCTGTCAATTTATTTTGTTCCTTAGATTCCACATATAAGTAAGATCATGTGGTATTTGTCTTTCTCTGACTGGCTAAGCAAAAATATTCTCCAGGTCCCTCCATGCTATCTCCAAGGGTAAGAGCTCCTTCTTTTTACAGCTGCATACTGTTCCATTGTACCACAGCTTTCTTATGAACTCATCTACTGATGGGCACTTGGGCTGTTCCAGATCTAAGTTATTATAAATAACACTAAAACATAGGGGTGCATGCATATATTCTGAACATTAGATATTTTTTCCATGGGGTCAAAAGGTACCTAAGTATATAATTGCAAGTGGAAAATAATAGCCAGAAATCAAATATTGGCAGTTTTTCCATTTTCATTTGTGTGTAAATATATTAAATATAAATGTGGGGACAGAAAGCATTAATGTGGGGACAGAAAGCATTAAGTCAAAATCTTTTCGTAAACATGTTTCAGCAGTTCAACTTTATAATAATACTAGAGGCCTAGTGTACAAAATTCATGCATGCGGTGGGCGGGGAGGGGTTGTCCTTCAGCCCAGCCTGCTGCCTCTCCAATCTGGGACCTCTTGAGGGTAGGTAGGATCAGGCCTAAATTGGCAGATGGACATCCCTCTCACAATCCCGTACTACTGGCTCCCAACTGCTCACCTGTCTGCCTTCCTGATTACCCCTAAATGCTTCTGCCTGCCAGCCTGATCAACCCCTAACCACTCTGCTGCCAGCCTGATTGATGCCTAACTGCTCCCCTACCAGCCTGTTTGCCCCTAACTGCCCTCCTCTGTGGGCCTGGTCACCCCTAACTGCCCTCCCCTGCAGGCTTGATTGCCTACAGCTTCCGTCTCTTGCATGCCTGGTCCCTGCCAACTGCCCTCTCCTGCTGGCCATCTGGTGGTGGCCTTCTTGTATTCACATGGAGGCAGGATCTTTTGCCATCTTGTATGTTGGAGTGATAGTCAATCTGCATATTACTCTTTTATTAGATAGGTGCATGGGTGGGGGCCAACTGGTTTGCCCTGAAGGGTGTCCTAGATCAGGGTGGGTGTTTTTTGGGGGGAATGAGATGGGCGAGGGGCCTGTGATGGTTTGCAGGCTGGCCATGCTCCCCGGTGACCCAAGCAGAGGCCCTGGTATCTGGGATTTATTTATCTTCTACAATTGAAACTTTGTTGCCTTAAGCATCCGCCAGGCCAGTGCAATCTTGGCTTCCTCCATCTCCAGGGGCAACCCAAGCCTCCCTCCTGCTCTCTTTCTGGCTGTAGCCATCTTGGTTGGGTTAATTTGCATAGTCACTCTGATTGGCTGGTGGGTATAGCAGAGGTATGGTCAATTTGCACATTACTCTTTTATTAGATAGGATAAATAAGCCTGCTAAATTTTTCTGAACAATGTCAACATTTGGATATGCGTGTGTGTGTGTGTGTGTGTGTGTGTGTGTGTGTTCATTTTATTTATTGATTTGAGAGAGAGAGAGAGAGATCTTCCCATTGCTCCATTTATTTATGCATTCATTGGTTGCCTCTTATATACTCCCCAATTGGCTTAGACCTCAGGAGTCCAAGTAGCCTGACACTAACTACCCAGTTTGTAGTCCCAAAAGGTAAATTTATTAGAAGGAAACATATGTCTTCTATTTCATAATGGCTCTTTGTATCCCCTACAGAGTCCCCAAAGCCAGAGTTTCTCTCATACCTAAGTGGTTTGCTCTTTGTCTCTTTTCAATTATATTGCAAATTAACAGACTGACTCAGTTGTTTCACTGTTGGCAAACACTGGGGTGATACAGTCTTTCACACTGGTGCTGGCATTTCCGAAGGACAAATTTCCATAGAACTGATGCATCAAGAGCTCTGCATGCTCTAGATTGTTCTCCAAAATTATGGTGCACGCACACTCTTAAAATTTATGTGGCCAATAAAAATAATGAGGTAGATGATTTATCAATGCCTTAAACTGGGGGGAGAGAGGGTAGCATGCAGGCTGCAAAACAAGATACCTGGCATGGTTTTGAAATGAGAATTGGTAGAAGAGGGAAGGGAATGCGTGATGAGAGTTCCACTTCCACTTTCTGCTTCTTAGTGCTTTACAGTCTTTTAATATTTTAAAATATTTTTAATAAGCAGGTTCTGCCTTTATAATATATTTAAATTAATGGAAGGAAGATAGGCCTGTTCTTATACAAATACTAAAGGCCTGGTGCACAAAATTTGTGCACGGCGAGGTGGGGGGTGTCCTTCAGCCCAGCCTGCTTCCTATCCAATCTGGGACCCCTTGAGGGATGTCCAACTGCCCATTTAGGCCCAATCCAGCTAAATGGACATCCCTCTCACAATCCAGGACTACTGGCTCCCAATCTGCCTGCCTTCCTGATTGCCCCTAACTGCTTCTGCCTGCCAGCCTGATCACCCCCTAATCACTCCTCTGCCAGCCTGATTGATGCCTAACTGCTCCCCGCCAGCCTGTTTGCCCCTAACTGCCCTCCCCTGTAGGGCTGGTCACCCCCAACTGTCCTCCCTTGCAGGCTTGGTCCCTGCCAACTGCCCCTGCTGGCCATCTTGTGATGGCCATCTTGTGTCCACATGGGGACAGGATCTTTTGACCACATAGGGGCAGACATCTTGTGTGTTGGAGTGATGGTCAATCTGCATATTACTCTTTTATTAGATAGGATAGAAGCCTGATGCACAGGTGGGGGTCAACTGGTTTGCCCTGAAGGGTGTCTTTGATTAGGGTGGGTTTTCCCTTGGGGCGTGGGGTGGCCTGGGTGAGAGGCCTGTGGTGGCCATAGCCATCTCGGTTGGGTTAATTTGCATACTCACTCTGATTGGCTGATGGGCATGGCTGGTGGTATAATGGAGGTGTGGTCAATTTGCATATCACTCTTTTCTCAGCTAGGATATCAATACCTACAAGAGGAAATTCTTCCTTTTGTTCCAACTGACATGAAGTGGCTATGCCCATCTCTCCTGAGCTCATTCTAAAAGACCATTCCTAAGTTTTAGGATTACTGTTTATCTTGGTTTGAGCTGGCAAAGAGAGCATCTGTCCCTGACATCATACCAGATACCGTGATTTCTGCCTTGCCTCTGTCCTGGCATTTTGCTGGTCCTTCCTAGAAAAAGCCTAGGGTGGGACTCATGGGGATCTACTCCTTGGCTTCCCAGGGACACCAGAGGACACTGGTGGCTCCTACAGTTACCCCATATTTACTGCCAAAAGACACCAATGCACTTGGGGAAATTGTTGCAAAAAACACAAGAGCAACATTTCAGAGCTCAGTGGGTGTTGAGCCAGAGCTTGGACACTAGCTGTAAGGACATGGAGAGTAAGTGGCTGTGGGGAAGCTGGAGGTCTGGTGGGGTGACAGTGAGCACAGCATGTGCTGGGGCATATGCAGAAACTTGCCAGGTAGTCCCTGAGAGAATGATGTGGGGCAAAGCTGGTCAAATGGGGGCTCCAGAGGTCAGAGGCCATCACAAGTTAAGCAAAGCAGGGTAGTCAGTAGGGAACTCTGGGAAAGAAGGTCTTTAGCAAGTGTATGGCCAATTAAAGCCCTCCTCCCTCTCCTTCTCCTCACTCATCCAGTCAATCATCAAGTCTTACAAGACAGGATTGATTTCTCTTTCCTTCAGAGGGTAAGTATTGAGTGCCTCCCATGTGCCAAATTGTTCCAATTGCTGGAGATACATCAGTGATCATGGTCCCTGATCTCTCAAAGCCTATACCTAGAGCTGAAAAAATAATGGCATAATTATATCATTGTAATTTTATTGTTACTAGAAGCCTGGTACATGAAATTTATGCACAAGGGAATGGGAGGGCCCCTCAGCCAGGCCTGCAACAACACCAGCATCCCATGCCCCAGCTGCTATGGGAGCCGCCATCTTTGTGACAGAGTGATGGTTAATTTGCATATTACCCTTTTATTAGGTAGAATGAAGGACATAACTGCTGTGTGTCTTGCAGTTAAAAATAATTAATTTTAGCCAAAACTGGTTTGGCTCAATGGATAGAGCATCGGCCTGTGGACTGAAGGGTCCCAGGTTCGATTCCAGTCAAGGGCATGTTCCTTGGTTGCAGGCACATCCCCAGTGGGGGGCAGGCAGGAGGCAGCTGATTGATGTCTCTCTCATCGATATTTCTAACTCTCTATCCCTTTCCCTTCCTCTCTATAACAAATCAATAAAATATATTTTTATAAATTAACTTTATTTACTTGTGTTTCCTATACTTACCTCAGAAACCATACTCTCCTCTCTCTTTTTTTCCTGTAGAGACAGACATTATTTTTAGAGCAGTTTCAAGTTCTTAGCAAAGCTGAGTGGAAAGTCCAGAGTTCCCACAGGCCCCATCCCTCCACACATGCATAGCCGCCCTCACCATCAACATCCAGCACCAGTGTGGTACTTTTGTTACAACAGATGAACCAACATTAACACATCATTACCAACCAAAATCCATAGTTGACAGTAGGGCCCTTCTTTCTTCATCCTTTTTAAAAATATAATAACACTGTATTACGCTGAAACTCACATCTCTAGACAATAGAGAGCTTACAGCTTCTAAGAGAAAACTGATCACTTAGATTAGTATTTTGCACAAGCAGTTTATTCATGGCTTCTCATCTGATCCATGAATGTGCCTTCCCTATCTTCTGAGATTTAATTGGTTCAGAAGCCACAGACACCACCCTGCCCAGGTTACTGGAATTAACTTTAAATTGATCTGCCAGCCACCAGACCATCCCAATCTCCTCACTGCCACCCCTGATTCACCTCCAACTCCAGACTCCACCCCTCTACCCCCCCCCACGTTAAGTGAAGAATACTATGATTTCCATGGCATAAGCTTGCTCAGACATTTTCAGTAACTCTCTAACAGTAGTTTTTAAATATTATTTTTTTCATTTTTTATTGGCTTTATTGGGGTGACATTGGTTAATAAATTTATATAGGTTTCAAGTATACAATTCTATAACATCACCTGTATATGGTATTGTGTGTTCATCACCCCGAGTCAAGTTTCCTTCCACCATTATTTATCACCCCTTTACTTTCGCCTATCTCCCCCACCCGAACCCACCCTCTCCCTCTGGTAATCACCATACTATCATCTGTGTCTAGTATGAGGTTTTCCAATATTATTATCCATGGAACCCATGGTGGTGGCAGTTGAATATAGTGATTAAAAGCATAGACTCTGGCATCTGGAACCCAGAGACTACATCCCAGCTCTAAGAATCCCAGCTTCCTCATCTTTAAAGAGGATCATAATACTACCTAGTCAAGGAGGTGGGAGATTGAGGGGCATTAGATGAGATAAAGCATACAAAGTGCTTACTAGAGTGTATAATAAACATTTCTAAACATTAGCTGTTAGTGTTGTTCTTGTTGTTGTTACTGCTCAAAGGAAATCTTAAGCCCTAGCTGATTTGGCTCATTGGATAGAACTTCAGCTTGTGGACCAAAGAATCCCAGGTTCAATTCCAATCAAGGGTACATACCTTTTTGCAGGCTCCTCCCCCACCCTCAACCTGGTCAGAGATAGTGCAGAAGGCAACCAATCAATGTGTTTGTCCCACATTGATGTTTCTCTTTGTCCTTCCCTCTCTCTTCCACTCTCCCTAAAAATCAATGGGAAAATATCCTCAGGTGAGGGTTAATGACAACAAAAAGAAAATCTTAAAATCTGAGCTATAATATCAGTTATATGATGTGAACACCATACTTCTACCTGCTTACAGGACTAGTATGTCTGACCTCTCGGCCCTGTCTGACACACCCCACCCCCAAATTCACTGTTCACCTTTACTACATTCCAGACTATACTGATCATTTACTTTGCATCCATATGTCATAGAATCTCTGAATTTTTATCCACACTATTCCTTCACTTCCTCTTACCCATGTAAACCCTACTGCAGTCTGAGGTTTCAGTCAAACACTCCTTCCCACTTCCTTTGGAAGCCTCTCTCCAACCTCTTCTCTGACCCAGTAGCACTCACTAGCTTTACCAGCTACTCTCACCCTTTCCCTTCTTGTTCCTCCTCCCAACTGGGTGAATTTATTTGCTAGATACACTCTCTGAGTTTGACCACAGTTGTACAAAATTCTTAGTTATAATGCTGTTGGTCTCTCATTCAATAAAGTATATTAGATTGCAGGTGCGTGTGAGTGACATTTCTATAGGCATAAATTTCAAGATGCTCAATTTCATCTAGAAAAATCATTCACTAGTATAGTGGGTTGAATAGTGTCCACCTGGCACCTCAGTATGTGGCCTTATTTGGAAATAGAGTTTTTGCTAATGTAATTCAGATGAAATCATACTGGATTAGAGTGGTCTCTGATTCCAATAATGACCAGTGTCCTTACAAGAAGAGAAGAGACAGAGACACAGAGAAGACCATCTGGAGATAGAGAGAGAGAGACTGAGACTGGAGTGATGCAGGAAAGGAACATGCCACGGATGGCTAGGAGCCATCAGAAGCTGGAAGGGGTGAGGAAGGATCTTTCCCCAGAGCATATAAGAGCTTGGCCCAGTTGACACCTTGAGTTTGGACTTTTGATCTCCAGACTGTTAATGAATAAATTTCTGTTGTTTTAAGCCACCCAATCTGTGGTGATTTTTATGTCAGCCCAGGGTAACTAATACAATTAACTTCAACATTTGAGCTATATTTAGTAAAAAATGACTTCTATGCCACTCTATAGCACTTCACATCATTCCACAGGTGCAAATGGTTGTGTGATCTGGAGGACGTATTTGATCTCATCACATACTGTCCTCCATAGTTATTGCCAGAAATGCTAAAAGATAGTGGTAACAAACAGCAGTCAGGCAGGAGACCTGTCTGATCAGCAGGGCCTGAGATAAGCAGTAGATAGTGATAGGGACTCTGATGAGCTGGAGATGGGATGTCCAGTCTCAATGAGCCAGTAGTTACTCAGCTGTAGCAGTTTGTTGCCAAATCTCCCCATTTTTTAAGAAAAGATAGTAAACCTGATGTTTACATGAAATAGAATTTTGTTTTTATGTTGGCAATTGTGGAAGACTGCAAACCATAGCCTCAAATTACTCTCCCTTTACAATGGGACCTTGCCATTCCTCCCATCAGAAGTTGGAGTCTGGGCCTGTCTTGTGTCTTGTGTTGGCCAATATAATAGAGTTTGGGTGATATTTTCAACTTTGAGCCATGACCTCAAAGTTTGGTTTTCACCCTCTTAGAATTCTCCGCCATCAGGTAGAAGAGCCCAAGATCACCTGTAGGAGGGTGAGGTCCCACATGGAGAGTAGCCATGTGGTCAGAGAGAAGGCAAGTCATCCCAGCCTTAGCTGGGGTCTCAGACATGGGAGTGAGGCCATCTAGGACTAACTAGCTAAACTGCCCACAGAATGCAGCCACCTACATATACCCAAGTGAAGAACTGCCAGAATAAACCACAGAATCGTGCGCAAATGTAAATCATTGTTCTTATAAGCCACTAAATTTGGGTGTTTGTTACATAGCAATAAATAGCAGGAAGAAAATTTTAAAAGCACTATGCCCACCAAACACCTCAGGTCACTAACTAGTGATCTCTTAACTGTGAAGCCCTAGAGGACAGGAGCTGTGTCTTATTGATCTTGGTATCTACAGTGCCTACCATTTCATAGTGCTTACTACTTAGTAAATTCTTGTGAATAAGTAAATGTGGCTCTGTGACAAACTCCTGCCCAGCTTCAGCCCCCTTGAAGATAGGTCTTTGTTACATGCCTTTTTCATGCCAGCAGAGACCAACAGTAGTCCCACAAGTTACACACACATACACACACACACACACACACACACACACACACACACACGGCCCAGTGCATGAAATTCATGCATTGGTAGAGTTCCTCGAAGTTGCCAGCTGCCAGCCCAATACTCTCTCCCTTCCCCCGGCTGCTGCCATGGCCACTGGCCCAGGCTTCCTTCCCTTCCCCCAGCTGGCCCGCCACCTGGTCAAACTCCCAGAAGAACTCCAGTCAAGGAGATACTTCCCAGGCAAGATCTTTTAACGTGTCTTTATTATATAGGATATAGATATACTAGGTGTACCAGTTAATAATGTGGATGTTTTTCAACAGATGGAGCTACACATATGTTGATATATATGCAATTTGATATGCATGTTATTTTGTTGTATTGACAACAAACTTCAAAACTTCATGTCAAATTTGCTGAAGGTGTTAACATCATAGATATTTTTACACTTAAAAATGTCGAATTTCATACCAAACAAAAAGAGCATTTGCAGGAAGTTGTAATTCATTACTTTGTTTTGAAGAAAAGGTTATCATATACTTCCGGAAGCTTATGGTGAACATGCTGCATCTCAAGATGCTTGTGAAGACTGGTTTAAATGCTTTAAAAGTGATAATTTCAATGTGAAAGACAAAGAACGGCCAGGTCAACTGAAAAAGTTTGAAGACCAACAATTACAAGCATTCTTGGATGAAGATGTGTGTCAAACTAAAAAAAAAACTTACAGAAAAATTAACCATTGCTCAGCAAACAATTTCTGAATGTTTACAAGAAATGGGAAAGATTTTAAAGGAAGAAAAATGGGTGCCACATCAACTGAATGAAAGACAAATGGAAAACAGAAAAGTCACCAGTAAAATGTTGCTTCAATGGCACGAAAGAAAGTCTTTTTTGCATCAGTTGTGACTGGCGATAAAAAGTGGATTTATTTTGAGAATCCTAAATGCACAAAATTATGGGTTGATGCAGATCAACCATCAACATCAACTGCAAGTCCAAATCGCTTCTGAAAGAAGACACTGCTCTGCATTTGGTGGGATCAGGAAGGTGTGGTGTATTATGAGCTTCTAAAACCAGGTGAAACCATTAATACTGATGCTGCCAACAACAAATAATCATTTTGAACCATGTTTTGACCAGAATGGGCCAGAAGACACATCAAAGTAATTTTGCTTCATGATAATGCACCAGCACACACTTCAAAACCAGTTAAAGACTCGTTAAAAGCCAAAACCAGTTTGGCAGTGGATAGAGCGTTGACCTTCAGACTGAAAAGTCTCAGGTTTGATTCCAGACAAGGGCATGTACATTGGTTGCGGGCACGTCCCCAGTGGGGGGTATGGAGGAGGCAGCTGATCGATGTTTCTAACTCTATCCCTCTCCCTTCCTCTCTGTAAAAAGTCAATTAAAATATATTTTTTTAAAAAAGACTCATTAAAAGTATTAACCCACTCCCTGTATTCACCAGATCTTGCTCCTTCAGATTACCACTTGTTTTGGTAGATGGTACATGCACTTTCTGAGCAGCATTTCAAAACATACAAAGAAGTGGAAAATTGGGTCTCTGAATGGTTTGCTTCAAAACAAGCAAAGTTCTTATTGTATTTTCCTTGATTATAAAATCTGCCATTATTAACCAGTACACCTAGTAGATATCGATGTAGAGGTAGAAGTAGAGATATAAAAGAATGTTTGATAAATAATGCATTAGTACTGTAAACTGCATAATAAAATAGAATTTTGGATGGCTACTGAATAATTAAGCCAACAAGAATTTTGGTGACAGTAAGAAAAGGTCATTCTGACCAACAACAACCTCAAAGAAACAACAGTGGGGAGTCTTGATGGAGGCAGGAAACTATGTAAGGCCATCCACCAAAAACTGGGAAACTCCAAAACCAGGCGAGACTGTGGTCAGTAGCCAGTGGGGTGCTCAGTCAGGAAATGTTAGAATTTCCAGGCTAGAGAAAATAATACAAAAACAACCCAAATTGAAATAGAAACGTAATCTTCCCTGCCTTGTAAAAACTTTTTGTCCTCTATACAATCACTCAGCGTTAGGGGCAAGCAAGTGTTTCAGCACGTGATTGAATCTATATACTGTAGCTTTTCTGTACAGCGAGAGTGTGGGGGCTAGCCAGATACTAGGCAGGTCAATGCTTTGGCCTATTTTCTTCCTCTGCCTTCTGCCACCAGGGGGACAAGGAATGAAGAAGACCTCTCTCTGAGCCTGAGCAACATCCTTAAAGAGCCTAAAGAATGGAGAGGAAAGGGGCTTCATTCAGTCCCCAATCAGCCCTTCTACCCCTTCCCCACTCCACCCTTTCAGCCAGAGACTGGGGAGGTGGGACTTGGCCATCCTGTATTTTATCTAGCAAGCCTGAGTAGAAGGCCACTTCTGCAGGCTCCTCTGTACACTGCTATTTGTGACATGAACTCCTGGAGTGTTAGAACTGGGAAGGGTCTCAGGCACTGTTTGGACCAGTCCAACCCTTGCATTTTGCTACATAATAAGTGCATACTTTCTAAACAGGAGCACGAAGCACAGAGCGTTTGATTAAAAGTCTGAAGTTCAGCCTAAATTGGCAGATGGACATCCCTCTCACAATCCCGTACTACTGGCTCCCAACTGCTCACCTGCCTGCCTTCCTGATTGCCCCTAACTGCTTCTGCCTGCCAGCCTGATCACCCTCAAACCACTCTCCTGCCAGCCTGATTGATGCCTAACTGCTCCCCTGCCGGCCTGTTTGCCCCTAACTGCCTTACCCTGTGGGCCTGGACACCCCTAACTGCCCTCCCTTGCAGGCCTGGTCCCACCCATCTGCCCTTCCTTGCTGGCCTTCTTGTGGTGGCCATCTTTTGTCCACATCAGGGTAGGATCTTTGACCACATGGGGGCAGTCATCTTGTGTGTTGGAATGATGGTCAATCTGCATATTACTCTTTTATTAGACAGGATAGAGGCCTGCTGGTTTGCCCTGAAGGTGTCCTGAATCAGGGTGGATGTTCCCTGGGGGCATGGGGTGGCCTGGGCAAGGGGCTTGTGGTAGTTTGCAGGCCAGCCACGCCCCCCAGAGACCCAAGCAGAGACCTTTGTATCTGGGATTTATTTATCTTCTACAATTGAAACTTTGTAGCCTTAAACAGAGGCCTGGGCCCAACAGGCTTTGTGGAAAGCTGGGCTTCCTCCATCGCCAGGGGCAACCTAAGCCTCTCTTCTGCTCTCTCTGTGGCCATAGCCATCTTGGTTGGGTTAATTTGCATACTCACTCTGATTGGCTAGTGGGTGTGGCTGGTGGGCATGGCTGGTGGGTGTAGTGGAGGTATGGTCAATTTGCATATTACTCTTTTATTAGATAGGACTAGAGGCCCAGTGCATAAAATTCATGCATGGGGGTGAAGGAGGGTATTCCTCAGCCCAGCCTACACCTTCTCCAATTTGGACATCCCTCTCACGATCCAGGACTGCTAGCTCCCAAACATTTGCCTGCCTGCCTGCCAGCCTGACCACCCCCTAACCACTCCCCTGCTAGCCTGATTGACACCTAACTGCTCCCCTGCTGGTCCAATTGCCCCTAACTTCCCATCCCTGCTAGCCTGGTCACCCCCAACTGCCCTCCCCTGAAGACCTGGTCCCCCCTAACTGCCCTCCCCTGCCAGCCCAGTCACCTCTAACTGCTCTCTCTTCTGGCCTGATAACCCCCAACTGCCTTCCCTTGCAGGCCTGATTCCTCCCAACTGTTCTTCCCTGCTGGCCTGATCACCCATAACTGCCCTCCCCTGGTGGCCATCTTGTGGCGGCTATCTTGTGTCCACATGGGGGTGGCCATCTTTGAACACATGGGGGTGGCCATCTTGTGTGTTGGAGTGGTGGTCAATTTGCATATTTTCTCTTTATTATATAGGATCCTATCTAATAAGAGGGGTATGCAAATTGACTATCACACCATCACAAAGATGTCTGTGCCCACAGCAGAGGCAGGGGTTTCCATAACACAAGATGGCTGCACCTACAGTGGAGGCCGAGTTCCTGTAAAGAGCCTTAATGAGCAATCGGCAGGAACCTGAAGCTGGCTAGTGCTGGGCTGGGGCAGGGGACCTGAGGCTGTGCCCCCCCACCCCCACACTGGGTGGGGCTTGATGGGGAACCTCAGACCACGCCCCCCCACCCCAGTGATGGGCTGGGGGACCTGAGACCATGACCCCCTGCCTCAGTGATGGGCTGGAGGACCTTAGGCCACACTCCTCACCCAGCAGGGCTTGACAGGGGACCTCAAGGTACTCCCCCAGGCCCCAGTGCCAGGCCGAGGGACCTCAGGCTGCACCTCCCACCTTGGTACCGGGCCGGGGGACCTGAGGGTGTACCCCCATCCGTCAGGGCCTGAAGAGGGACTTGAGGCTGCAGCTCCCACCCTATGGGGCTTGATGGGGGTCCTGAGGCTGTGCCCCCAGCCAGATGCCAGGCCAAAGGACCTAAAGTTGCACATCCCACCTGGCAGGGTTTGACAAGGGTGGTGCTGGCAAAGTCTGTATCTTGCCCAATGGGGATGGGGCTGGCTGGTCTGGGTCTCAACGCAATTTTGAGGCTCTGTGGGTGGGCGGGGACTTGACTCTGGGTCCTGTGGTGAGCCCCAGACTCTGACAGGAGGAAGATTTTTATATACATTTTACTAATTTTCTTTCATCTCTGACACTTCTATTATAGAGAAATGGCAAATAGCAATATTAAAATATTTCCTCTAATTAATTCCCTTTTAACATGCACAAATTTTGTTCACCAGGCCACTAGTAGATTATAATTCTTTGTGTCTGTTCAAGGAGATACAGTCATAAACACTGTCTTTGTTCTTTAGGACATTACAATCTAGCAGAAGAGACAGGGAAGGAGCCTTCTCTAAAAATATAGTGATGCCCTGTTTGGTTTGGCTCAGTGGATAGAACGTCAGCCTGCAGACTGAAGGGTCCCAAGTTCGATTCTGGCCAAGGGCACATGCCGAGTTGTGCACTCGATCCTCAGTAGGGGGCATGCAGAATGATTCTCTCTCATCTTTGCTATTTCTCTCTCTCTCTTCCTCTGCCTTCCTCTCTGAAATCAATAAATATATAAATATATAGGGGACGTGGCTGGCCTGAAAATCACCAGAGGCCCCTCACCCAGGCCACCTCACGCCCCAAGGGAACACCCACCCTGATCCAGGACATCTTTCAGGGCAAACCAGTTGGCCCCCATCCATGCACCAGGCCTTTATCCTATCTAATAAAAGAGTAATATGCAGATTGACCATCACCCCAACACACAAGATGACTGTCCCCATGTGGTCAAAAGATCCTGCTCCCATGTGGACACAAGATGTCCACCACAAGATGGCCAGCAGGGGAGAGCAGTTGGGAAGGACCAGGCCTGCAAGGGAGGGCAGTTGTGGGTGATCAGGCCAGCAGGGGAGGGCAGTTGGGAAGGACCAGGCCTGCAAGGGAGGGCAGTTGGGGGTGATCAAGCCTGCAGGGGAGAGCAGTTAGGGGTGACCAGACCGGCAGAGGAGGGAAGTTGGGGGTGACCAGGCCCACAGGGGAGGGCAGTTAGGGACAAACAGGCTGGCAGGGAAGCAGTTAGGCATCAATCAAGCTGGCAGGGGAGTGGTTAGGGGCTGATCAGGCTGGCAGGCAGAAGCAGTTAGGGGTAATCAGGAAGTCAGGCAGATGAGCAGTTGGGAGCCAGCAATCCTGGATTGTGAGAGGGATGTCCAACTGCCCATGTAGGATCAGGCCTAAATGGGCAGTCAGACATCCTTCAAGGGGTTCCAGATTGGAGAGGGAGCAGGCTGGGCTGAAGAACACCACCCCCTGTGCATGAATTTTGTGCACCAGGCCTCTAGAGTGTGTGTGTATGAGTGTGTGTGTGTGTGTGTGTGTGTGTGTGTGTGTGTGTATGTAGAACAAGGCAAATCTATGAGTACTAAGCGCCAAATGACTGCTGATCCTGAGAAGGAGAACCAGTCTTCAAGGTATAATCTGAGCAAATGCAGAAGAGAGGGTTCTGGATGTGAAGTTTGCAGGTGAACAGGGGCATTTTCTAACCTTCTCCACTTTCCCCCAACCCCCAACCCTCCACCTTGTTACTGCTGCTCCCTAGTGTTGCTCACCTTGCTAGCATTCTTGGGTGATACCCTCAGCACTGTCCACCCTGGGCAGTCTGGGGGGAGGGGCTGTCACCTACCCAGGGCTCAGTCAAGCAAGACTTGAAGCTCAGCGGGTCCCTCTGGGAAGAAAGGGGGTGTCTCTTCTTTAGGATTATGATGGACCCCCAATCCAATGACTGGTGTCTTAGTAAGGGAAATTTGGACCCAGAGACACGGAGGAAACACAGAGGAGAATTCCATGTGATGACAGAGGCAGAGATTGGAGTGATGTTTCTGCAAGTCAAGGAGCACCAAGGACCCAGCAACCAGCAGAAGCCAGGAGAGAGGACTGGGACATATTCTCCTTCAGAGCCTCCAGAAGGTACCAATGCTGCCAACAACTCCACTTCAGACTTCCGGACTCCTGAACTACAAGAGGATGGGTTTCAATTGTTTTAAGCTACCAGTTTGTGATGCTTTGTAATGATAGCCCCAGGAAACTAAGGTTTCAAAAAGGGCTAAAAGGAATTAATGGAACAAACTAGTAAAAGTGGAAAGCCACATAGTCCTGGAGCTGCCCCCTTCCCCAAATTTGGACCCTGACTTACTGCCCTACCAGGATCCCGCCTCAATGTAGGAGAGGCTGCTTGGACACGGACCAACTAGATTGCTCAGGTTCAGGCCCAAGAGAAAAAAGCATAGAGAAATACTCCTTCTAACTCTACCCAGAGCCTCAGTGACAAACCCACATTTCCTGACCTTGGATGCTTTTCATCCAGGATAACACTGACATTGGAAATCTCCCTTCTTTTCAGAGAATGTCTTGTCCATCCCCACCCCCCACCCCCAAAAAGGGACGGGTCCAAACTATATCAAAATACAGTCGTCCACCATTGATACAAGAGATACACAAGCAGCAGGAGAGAACAGGCTCAGTGACCTCCCTATGAGGTCCCAAAGCCTCCAATATTTCCCCACCATTACACAGTGCTCTGCAATTGCCTGTTAATTCTCGAGTTCTATGAGGGAATGAGCCATATTTGTTTTATTCAGTGTCCTATCCCCTGTAGTTAGCACAGAGGCTGGCTCGTAGTAGTAGTTAAATACATTTACATCTAGGCAGCTAGGGCCCACTTAGGTGAGGGGTGTGCTAGAGATCACACAGCTAGTTCGCAGAGCTAGGACTAGCCCAAGACCTTTTCTGTTCCCTGTTAGGAATAGCTCATCCTATGTAGCTGAGCTAAGTAGTAGACAGAGCCCAGACTTCTCTTGCCTGAACTATTTCAAAACCCTTCTTTCTGGTCTCCCTGCCACTCTTTCTCCATACCGCTTCTAAATCTTAAATCACACACACACACACACACACACACACACACACACACACACACACAACTGTAGACTGACTAACTGAATGAATGACTCCCTGTTATTCATACTCCTTAGCAGGACCTGTTCAAGCATCCCAAGTTAGATTTCTACACACCTGTTTGGTCTTGACTCGTACATTTTAACCCCTAGTCATGACCCTTACTTATCTTGTTTACACAGAAAACTCCCACTCTCCTTTAAAGACCCAACTCAAAATCACCTACCTTTGAAAAACGTTTTTTACCCTCCCACTTGAGCTTAGTCCCAGTGTTTCCATAGCAACCTATCATTTCTGCCTCTCATAGAGCTCAGGCCATCACTCCACCCCCAATCTCCAGGCAGAAAGGTCTCTCCCAGTAGTGATTGCTTGTCTGTTCCTCCAGGGCAAGGCCCCAGTGTGATTGATGCCATGTCCCTCACGCCCAGCACAGGCTTTGGTACAGACCCAGGGCCCTGAATGGCTTGGTGGGGAGTTGGCTAAGTGAGCAGTCAGACACTGAGGCTACTAAAACCAGCTCCTAAAAGAACAGCCAAACCCCTATGCACTTCCCACATTTGGAATTTCCAGGAAGTGAGAAAGATGTTGCTTCTCTGCAAGGGTCTGGCAGCAGGCTCTAAGGGACCACGGCTCCGCTCCAAGCACAGCCTGAAACCCAGCTAAAAGGCTCCTCACCGAGCCCTCTCCAGACATCTTGGAGGCTCAGAGTTCCAGCCAGAGAAGGAGACTGAGTAAGCTCCAGGGGAAACTACTGCACCCGGCTGCCAGGCTGTCCAGGACACCATCTTATATTACCTAACCAGCAAGACAGAGCCAGGTGAGGGAAGAGATGAGTTGCAATGTCAGGAATGTGTGTGCCCTACTCCTCCCCTAAGTACACTTTCCAGGTGATCCTCCACCCACAGCAGCCCAGACAAGATCTGTGACGGGGTAGGGAGCTATTATAGAGTCTGGAGTGGGAAGAACTGACACTTATTTGACAAATGACACTGGTTCTCAAACTTTCATGTGCTTAAGAATCACCCAGAGTGCTCTTTAAAATGCAGTGGGATGGGGAGAGGAGGTGAAGGATAAGAGATCAACCAAAGGACTTGTATGCATGCATATAAGCATAACCAATGGACACAGACAGTAGGGGGATGAGGGTCTGTGCTGGGGGCAGGGTAGGGGGGAGGAGGATGGGTGAGGGAGCAGGCAGGGAGAGCTCAATGGGGGGAAAAGCAGACATATGTAATACTTTCAACAATAAATAAAATTTTAAGTCATAAAAAATAAAAATAAATAAAACGCAGTCTCCTCCTCCTCCATCTCTGAGAATATAATTGAGAAGGTCAGGGGTTGCCTAGGAATCTACATGAAAAAAACAAAACAAAACAAAGCAAACCACACCCCCACCACCACCTAGTGATTCAAATGCAATTAATCCTCAGACTGCACTCCGAGAAACCCTGGCCAGGAAAGGCTTTTCTGATACCAGCTGTAGACCCAGCATCCTTTTCCTCTCCCAGCCCCAGCCTCAGGGAGTGAGATGTCTGTAGAGATCCTGGGAAGAGACAATGACCCTGGGAGGCTGACTCTCCTCAGGATTCTAATGGGGAGGATTCTATAAAGTGAGGGCCTAGCACAATGCCTTACAGAGCAGTCACAGGAAAGCAGATTTCAACTCATCTCAGGAGGACTCCCACCTAGTAAGGAAGTACCCATCATCCTTGGATAACTCTAAATTCCCTGGCATGACTATGAGACTCCCAGAATCCAGCCTGTGCTTTCCTCTCCAGTCCCTCCTCAGGGCCCTGCACTTCCAGAACTTAACCTTTCCCCATCCCCATCACACAGAACCTTCCTTGGCCCTTTGAATGTAGCAAGCCCTCCAGCTGCCAGCCTTTCTTGTTCACCTCTCCTCCAGGACCTGGCCCTTTCTGGTGGCTCTGCTCGGCCTGCCTTTTCCTGCTCCTGGGCTGGTCAGTTCAGTCATGCTTCAGGTCTCAATCTGGAAACCACCCCTGAAGTTCCCTCTCACTCCTACAGCTGGACGGAGTGCCCTGCTCTCTGCTCCTTCTGCACCCTGTAATAATATTGTTCACTGCCCACCCCCCGCCCCCAACCTTACATTCTAGGAGAAATATTTACTGAGTTGAACTGTTGAGTTTTAATGAGATGTTGACTTACTGTGGCTCGTGAGGTCCTCCAGGACCCATTGGCTGGCATTTAGCTGCCTGATAAATGTCTGGCAATGAATGAATGGCAGTGCCCTGGCAGAAAATGAAATCATCTGTCTTGGGAGGTAGTGAGTCCCCTGCAGCTTTTCATTCACGGAAGTTGACACCCCTTGTTAGAGATCTTGGGGTATGAGGTGGGATGGAGGGTGTTGAAGGATGCTGGTTATCACACATGTATCCCAAGGTCCCTCCTGACATGGAAATTATAGGGTAATGACTCTGGCCCCTACTAGAGGGTATCTTTGAAAAGCATTCAAGGCCATGGCCCAGTGAGCTGATCACTTGCTGTCAGTTTGGTGCACGGCAGTTGGTATTCAGGAAGATAAAGGAAATTCCTTGTTATTGAGGTCGTCTTGGTTCTCTTGTTCTCCACTTCAGAGCCAGCTTCTCTCACACTCACCCCTGAACACTTGGGTTCTTGCCAGACCTGTCTGAACCCATTGGATATAGAGAGGCCCCACCAGCCTGGAGGTGAGGCCAGTTTCCTGAGTACCAACTCCCTGAATGTATTTGGGGTGTAGCCCCCAGCAGCCAAGCCTAGCCATCACAGGCTATCAGTACTAAATGCCAGGCTCCATGTGAGCAGGGCTGACAAGGCCTGACTTTTGCCAGTCCATTGGGGACGTGGCCACATTGGCTGTCAAGACGGGACAAACCAGGCTTTGAGCATGGGCCTGTCATTGGTGATATACGGGCATACCTGCAGGACAGGCCAAGAGCCAAACAATGCACCGGGCCCCATGGTGAGAAGCACTCAGAGCCGATAGAGAGGTTGCTTGGCTTCCTGCAGTCTACTTTCAAAGCACAGATCTTTCCAGAACATTTTCACTGTCCCCAAGAATCCAGACCGTGGATAGACCCATGACAGCCGTTCCTACCTCCCAACCCTACTCCAGGGAGATAAAGCTTCAGGGGCCTGAACCTGATGAAGTTCCCTCTAGCTCCTACAACTGTAGGAGCTAAGAGCCCAGGGTGCCTGAGGATGGGCTGGAGGCAGGAGTCCAGGAGTACAGCATTTAACCTGCTACTGATTAGCTGTGTGACCTTGGGCAAGCCCCTTCCCTCTTAGTCTCAGATGCCTCCTTTGTAAATAAGGCAGAAAGGCTAGATTGGTATTTCCTGACCTTGCCTAGGAGTCAGAATCATCTAGGTGGTAGAAAGAAGAAGAAACTTGAAAATACAGCTTTCTGGGTCCCATCCCAAAGAGCCTATAGGAATTTGAATCCCAGGGAGGATAGGCCTACTAAAGCTCTGGCCCCCAACCCCAACCCAGTTAGGGAGTCTCTTGGGCCCCTTAAATTATCCCCAGCTCCCTACTCTGAGAAGCTCTTTAGGTTACAATGATCCCAGGCACATCCCATCTCTTTCCAACCTCTGTGCTACCTCAGGCCAAGGTAAGCTGCCCCTCCTCTCTTGCCAAAGAGTTCCGGAGCCTGAAGCACCCATCAATGAGCAGTTTATTATCCATCCACCCATCCCAGACTCCCAGCACCAGGGCCCATACACAACCTAGACACAGCCTTCACTCCAGTCAGTCCTCACACCCAGCCTTAGTCCTCCATGCTGTCCCCTCACTGAGCCTTCCCTGGCAGCACCAGGCCCAGGGGGCCGCATCTCAGCTAGGAGAGGAGAGGGAGGGCAGGGGGAAAAGAGGCAAAAGCTGGGGAAAGAAGAACCAGATTGTCCCCAAGCTTCTGGAACCACCACCCCAGGATGAAGGGAAGGTGGGCAGGGCTGGAGGGGCTGGGAGGCTGAAGTTGCCAGGTGATGGTTCAAGCAGGAGGCTCATCTCCAGGAGGTGCTGGGAAGCCACTCAGGTCTCGGCCAATGATTTCACTCACTGTAATGGAGGGACAATGGAGAGATTGGGCTAGGGGCAGCTCCCTTCCTTTTCCAGAGACCCTTCCCGTCCCCTACCCCCAACCCATTCAAGACAGGCTTCAGTCTATGAAGCCTCTAGGCTCCTCCTCCACAGTGCCTCACTTTCCCCAATGTATCTTAACACCCGCTCCCAATCAAATCTGCTCAGCTCCATTCACGTGGGCCCCCAGGCCCTGTCCTAGCCCTCTCCTGCTGGCTCAGCAGCCTGCAATGTCAGGCCTGCAATGTCAGGACAATAGCTGTCAGCAGGTCCAGTAGTCAATGGGAGGAAGAGGCAAAATATCAAGGTTCTTCATCACCGATCCCGACCACAGTCAGCATGTTTAGGGGGAAGCTGAGGCAAGGGAAAGCATGCTTGACTGACACCTCAGCGAGCCACTGCTCCTCTCTGAAATTCAGTGCCTCAGTCTGCAAAGGGGGAAGGTATCTTAAATGATCTTGAAAGTACTTGTAACCTGTGATTTTGTGATCTGGGGCAGAGGCAGGAACTCCTTGCACTCTTCAGAATTAAGTTCACTGGGTTCATGTGGTTACATGCACCACAAACTTGCCTCCGGAGACCCCCTGACTGGTCTCAAGGGAGCAAGCTCCAGCCCTCAGCAAACAGGCAGAGCAAACTTTTACACACACTCACACTTTCAGCAGCCAGTTCCACACTCACCTTCCTCCAGCGTGATACCCTGGATAGGGACACTGTCTCGGAAGCTGCTGCCGTTGCCATAGCCACCCCTGGATTTCTCCTGCTCCGGAGTCCCCTCCCCAGAGCCATAGCTTGGCCCTACCTCATTGTACCCCTCAGGAGGTGGGGGATGAACACCACTCTGGGAAGGGAAGGGGCCTTCCAGCGGTGGGGAGGAAGGCAGGGGAGGCTGGAAAGGGGCTGGAGGAGGGAATGGCAGCCCCAGGGGAAAAGGGGAGGCCCGTCCCCCATAGGGGTCACTGGGAAAAGGCCGGGGAAGGAAGGAGACTGGTGGACGGGCACAACCTGTGGTACCCCCAGTCTCAGGGAACATCCGAAGGCCAGGTCTGTATGATGGTGGGGGCCCTGTTTGGGGGTATAGAGGGGGTGTGCCATAGCTGAAACCTTCTGACAGATAAGGAGGTTCATAAGCAGGGTCTTCATGGGGATAGGAGGAGTAGGGGGGCCTGGGTGGTGAGAAGTCCATGTCAGTACCAAAGGAAGGGCCTGAGGCTGAAGGGAAGCCCCGGAGAGATGAGTCTGGTAGGGGCTCCTCCTTGAAGATCACTGGGTGGATAGGAAGCAGGAGGACACACTGATGAGAAGACTGGCAGGCCCCCCTACCGAACACCCTCCATCTACCTTCCCATCCCAAGATCCCTCACAACGAAGGCATGGCATCCCTCTGCCCTGCCATAGCTCCTCATACCCCCACACCCGACCACAGGATGTCCTAGAGCGCACCAGGCAGGAACTTGAAACTCTGGGTAGGGCTGCGCTTCCTGCGCCCATTGGAGACATAAAAGTAGACCTGGACAGGCCGGGACACCCGTTTGTTGCTGTACTCAGGGACAGTCAGGGTCAGCGTCACCTGGAAAAAGCAGAGGATGAGGCAGGGAGCCCTCTGCAGGAACCTAGGTTCAGCCCGATCCTTCCAAAGACTAGAACCCCACCTCCTGGATTTTTCCATTTGCTAAGGAGCAAAGTTTTTTGCCTAGAGAAGAACCTGCTTCGATTGGCCAGAATGTATCCTCTAGAAAAGAACAGGTCACTCCTGAAGTCCTTTCCCATGGTCAAGGGCCATTCCTGGGAATTCTCTGCCTTCTTTCCCACCCCGCCTCGTCCCACCCAAGAGGTGGGCACCCCAGTGACATTCGTACCTCATTGCTCTGCAACCGATTCACAGTGGCCTCCTCCTCCCATTGCAGTTTTCCATCTGTGCAGGAGGAACAGACTATTCCAGCCCAGCTCCAGGGTCCCCACCCCATACCCAGTCCTCTGCCACTTCCCCTCCTGCAGGAGCTGAGGCCAGACTCAGAAAGCCTCTACAAGGCTTCGCTCACAAAGAAGCCCACTGCATGTTTACTCAACTGAATGGAAAAGGCAGGGTTTAAAACTGTCTAAAAGATACAGAGCAGCAAACTGAGACCAACAGAGATAGCAGGACCAGCCTAGGAACCAAAGGGAGTGGGTGACAAATGCAACTCTTGAACCCTCTCATCCGGTTCCAAACATCCTCTCCCATGAGAGTGTTGGGAGGAAGTTCAAGGATAGGAAAGGTCCTAGCTTGAAGGAGCACAATGAGACCTCAAGTCTCATGATCCAGCACCTCAAAATCTGTTAAATTTGAGTGTTGGTGCTAAGGCTCTTGGTGGTCAGGGCTTGTGGGTGCACATGGGTCCCTTGGTCTTCCCTTCTCCATCTGAAGCTCCACTTGGAGTTTATACAGGCCCTCATAATCATAGCTGTGCTACCAGGCTCATAACTCAGGAGGGGCCAAGCGTAGGGCTATGAGGGTTACCTCTTCCCTTCTCCTCAACGACCCTATCCACATGGGGTCATTTATCTCAAAACCAACTTCTCCCTAAAAAAAATAGAATGTGTATTTCTTACACTTGTTCACCATCCTGAGCATTGCTGTCATGCCCATGAAGCAGAAAGTCCAAGAGGAAGGATAGTCTATCTGCCCATTTTGCAGAGAAGTTAGTTTAGTGACAGTGCCAGAGTTCTCTCACCTGCCTGTCCCAGCTCTTCCTGCCTGCCCTGCCCTCCTCAGGGAGCACTCACCGGGGCCCCTCTCGATGAACACCACCTTGGAATCCGGCAGGAAGTTGGAGCCAGTTAGCACTAGCTCCTCTCCTCCTCTCACAGAGCAGGCGCTGGGGCTGTAGGCCTCCACCTGGGGCAGCTCCTGGGCCGAGCGCTGGGCTGCAGAGCAGTGCAGGAAAGGCCTGGCTGGACTGCATATGGAGAGGACAGCCTCCTCTGCCCCCATTCCCTTGGAATAACTGCCACAGAGCCCTGGAAGAGCCCTCCTCAGTGGCAGACACACAAGTAAACCCACAGAGTCCCTGGGGTGGCACACACCATGTAAAGAGCCACCCAGGCAGACAGTGAGCAGCAGGGCAGGCCAGAGAGTTATCCAAACAAGTGCACAGAGCTGTCCACCGCAGAGGGAGGACAGGGCCACTCTAGTCCATCCCAGAGACAGAGTCAGCAGCAGAGGCAAATTAGAACACTCCTCCCACCTCTCCAGCATAGAAATGAGGGCTAACTCATTTGCAGGGCTACCCAGGAAAGATGGGACACAGGACACTATGCAGAGGAGATAAGGTGGACAGAAACACAGACAAGAGGGTCACAAGAGACAGAGAAATGGCATAGGGCCTCTTTGCTCACAGCACTCGATGGGCACTGATGCTGTCTGCACAGAGACGACCTTCCCGCTGCCCTGGGGCACGTGTACCCGGAATACCAGCCGCACACGTGTGTTCTTGCGCCCGATATCCGTCTCACCCTTCCGCAGCTCAATGTCTGAGTTCCGAAGCTTCAGGATTCCAGCACAGTCGATGCTGAAGGCAAAAAATGGTAAAACCCGCAACTCAAGAGGGAAGCCCCCGCCCTCTATCCAAAGCCCTGAAGACCTGCTCTGGGGGCCTAGGAGAACTATTTTAACCCAGAGGTGCCTCTGCAGACTGCTCCCGAGCCCCAAAAGGCCTCTTCTAGGTGGTGAGAAAGCATGAAACTGCTCCTCTGGATGATGTCTAGCTCTTCTAGGAAGAGGAAGCATGGACAAAACTGGTCCTAAAGCCTAAGGACGGAGGGGGAGTAGAGTGGGAACCTACTTGGCTGCCATGTTGTTCTCAGGAAGCAGGGTCATCTCCAACACCTTGGTACCACTGACTACAGCTTCATAGCTGGCTGTGGCCACCATCTTGCCGGTGATGCGGTGCACCTGATAGAAGGCATGAGGCCGTAGGTTCCTTTCGTCTGCAGTGCCGATGAACATTTGTAGGGTCAGTGGCTTCTCACTGTAACCTAGGAGCTGGCAGAGGGAGACACGGGCAACACAACGGAAATCTCCGCTGTCTGATATTTCATCCATCCCAGGGTTTTCAGTCCACCAAGGGGTAAGGATGGTGAAAGACAAAGGACATCCTGGAAGGGATTCCCAGGGGTGGTTGGGCACCAGTTGTGGAGAAAATGTGGCCTGGAGTTCACAGTGTTATTCTTGGAATAAGTCTCAAACTGAGCTGGGCAAAGGGGAAAACCTCCCAAGAGAGACTGGCCCAACTCAATGAAGACAACCTAACTCCCAGTGAACTTTGGCCTCGGCCTAAGCCCTCCCCCACATCTGGCAGGCCATCATTTTCCACAGTAGACATGAGACTGGTGTCCCATGGGATGAAGGGAGTGGGGGTGGAGGGATAGAAAGTATATCCGGGTCCTTGAAAGGCACCCTTCCTCCCCCAACCCCAGTCTGCCTACAGGGTCACTGCTGAGAGGGAGTGTGGGAAAGGGCAGTGGCACGGGTCTGCACAGCTGGAACCCATCGGCAGGGATCTGGGACTGGAGAAGAGAAAGGCTATCAGGCCTCTGCCCCTTACCTTGACTACAGGGTGACCACCAGGGGCAGCTTTGACAGCACCTCGGCTGCCCTCTGTCTCATAATGGGCCCGATGGTGGGCTCGAGGCTGCACCTCAATCCTCAGCTCCAGCTGCTCATACTGGCTGGGCAGAGGCCAGTCCAGTGGGGGTAGAGCAGAGGTCCTAGAAAGAAGAAAAGAGCACTGATCATCTCTAGCCTCAGACCCTGGTCAGGGCAGCACCGAGTCTTAGCTCCCTAGCATGTGAGGGAGAAGGGGATTTGGGTGTGGGAGAAATCACAAGAATAAAGTAATCCAGAAACCCAGAAGCAAGGGGAAAGGGGAAAGGCCCCTCAGAACCCCTCAAGGTGAGAGTGTGGAAGATGGCACCAGGCCTGAGACTCCCTTCTTTCCAGCTCTGAGCACAGGGTCTGAGGTGGCAATGGTTCACTTGGATACAGAGGAACCAAAGTCCATCCTAATCCTTAGCCCTGGATGGGAAAAGAGGCAAGCAAAGAAGCACTATTTCAGACTGAACATGGCCTTGGAGATAAACCCCTTTGTTTTTCAAATACAGAAACTGAGACCCAGATGATAGAACATGGTGAGTCAAGCAAGCCAGGGACTGACAGAAGCCAGGACTGAGCACACGCCCTGTTCCGAGATCAGTGCCCATTCCACTAGTTGGGGCTGGACAGGTCCAGTCCAGAAACTAGAGGTTATAAATCTCCAACTTTCCTCTATTGAGCTCCAGATACCCTAGGCTAGGGGGCACCTCAACTGGTGATTGTCCCCAAGTGATATTTGGCAATGTCTAGAGACGTTTTTTGGTTGTCACACTAGAAGAGGTGGTACTACTAGCATCCAGTGGGTAGAGGTCAGGGATACTGCTAAACCATCCTACAATGCCCAGCACAACCTTCACAACAAAGAATTATCCTGTTCAAAATATCAAGAGTGCTGTCCTTAGCTCAGTGGATAGAACATCAGCCTATGGACTGAAGGGTCCCAGGTTCGATTCCAGTCAAGGGCATGTACCTTGGTTGCAGGCACATCCCCAATAGGAGGAGTGTAGGAAGCAGCTGATCGGTGTTTCTAACCCTCTATCCCTCTCCTTCTCCCTTCCTCTCTGTAAAATATCAATTATATATATATATATAAATTTAAATATATTTTATTGATATTGATATTTTACAGAGATAAAAGGAGAGGGATAGAGAGTTAGGAACATCGATGAGAGAGAAACATCGACCAACTGCCTCCTGCACACCTCCTACTGGGGATGTGTCCACAACCAAGTACATGCCCTTGACCGGAATCAAACCTGGGACCCCTCAATCCGCAGGCCGACACTCTATCCACTGAGCCAAACCAGTCAGGGCAATAAAATATATGTTTCTTAAAATGTCAATAGTGCCCTAACCAGTTTGGCTCAGTGGATAGAGTGTTGGCCTGAGGACTGAAAGATCCCAGGTTTAATTCCAGTCAAGGGCATGTACCTTGGTTGCAGGCACATCTGCAGCAGGGGTTGTGCAGGAGGCAGCTGATCGATGTTTCTCTCTCATCGATGTTCCTAACTCTCTATTCCTCTCCCTCCCTTCCTCTCTGTAAAATAATCAATAAAATTAAATTAAAATTAAAAACAAAATAATAAATAAATTAAAATGTCAATAGTGTTGAGGATGAGAAACCCTGCCCTAGAGCAGTGGTCAGCAAACAGCAGCTCACTAGCCACATGCAGATCTTTGGCCCCTTGAGTGTGGCTCTTCTACAAAATACCACGCTCTATTTTGGGGGAGTCTATTTTGAAGAAGTGGCATTAGAAGAAGTTTAAGAAATTTGGCTCTCAAAAGAAATTGCTATTGTTGTACTGTTGATGTTTGGCTCTGTTGACTAATTAGTTTGCCGACCACTGCTCAGAGGAACCCAGGAGAAAAGGTGTTAAGGTTTCTTTTCCTGGGAAACTTTCCTGGATGTAGCCAGCTCAATCTGACATCTCAAGATTCAGGAATATTGAAATGGGCAGGATGCTTTGAGCGTAAAATGGATAAAAGAATGCAAGAACTCTTGTTTTAATGTGAATTTTTGCCTTGCAAATATATGCTATTTTAATTCAAATGAGCAGCTATATTTTTAAGGCACAAATTGGGCCCTAGAAATTAAAAGTTAGAGAAGGGGGACTTTCTGCTACCCCGTGTAAGTATGAAATCCAGTCCACAGTCCATGTCCAGACAATGCCAACACAAAACCAGGTGTGGAGGAACCCTAGAGGAACTCCCCCTTTGCCTAAGGGGTGGGGGCGGGGCTTTTTCTTATTGATCCACAGGGAATGATTATCCTTTTGCAAATCATCAGTTTGTAGAAGGGGTATGTTGCTGTTGATTTAATCCTCCCTAAAATTGGGTAAATGATAGCAGCCAAGCCGGTTACAGATTCTCTTTCAAAATGCCAAGGGCACAGAACTCGGACCTTCCTTCAAACTGATCCCTTGACCTGCTCCAAAGTGGAATGGCAGTGGTGCCCTGCACAACCCTCACCTGAAAATGGGGCTGTGTCCCCCAATCCGGGCCTTGGACCAAGCCAGAGGGGAGGGCACTGCCAGGTAGTCCATGCCAGCTCCCTCCTTCCGAGGACCACCTGGAGGAGCTGCGGTCTCCTCTGCTCCCGAAGGCAGCTTCCCGTTGCACGGAGCAGGCTCCTCAGACCGAGGCAGGGTCACCGCCTGCTCACTGGAAGTCCTCCGGGTTTTCTGGGGGATGCTCTCGGCTGGTGGGGCCCCCACATAGTCAAAGGGGCCAGGGGAGCCAGGATCGCGGGCCAGAGGCAATGGGGGTGGTGGAGGTGGCTCGGGCCCCTCTTCTCCCAGGCTGCCCCTGCGGGACAGAGCTGGAGAGGCTGAAGATGGGGTTCCGGAGCTTGAGTAGCGCCGTTTGCCACAGGGAGAAGCTGGCCGTGGGGAGGCTGGGGTGGGCCCAGGAGCGCTGAGAAGTAGCCAGCTATCTTCTGGTCCCCGGCTTCCAGGGCTTGGACCATACAGGTTCCAGGGATCATCAGGGGTCCATGGCCTAGGGGATGCCCGGGGCGAGGGCAGTGGGGAGCCCAGGCCAAAGCGGGAGGCCGCTTCATTTAGCTCAGACTCCACCTCATCGCAAGCGGCATACAGGGCAGCCTCATCAGAGGCGTCTGAGAAGAAACTCCAGGAGGACAGGCTGCTGCTGCCTGGACTGGGGCTGAAGAAGGGGCCCCCGCCCTGGCCCCCTGCCTCTCGGTAGCCTCCAAAGCCCTCTGGTGGGGGGTAATCCCTGGGAGAGCCGTCCCCCCAGGCATCAGGGTTGTCCTCCAGGGTGGCTGGCGGGTCAGGCGTGGGAGAGATGGAAGTGATGCGGATGCTTGGGCACTCAAGGACCCGGCCTCCCCCGGCCCCACCCGAGCCCCCTCCTGGCCCCCCCAGCCTCACTGAACGAGCAGGCTGGCTCTCCCAAGTGCCAGGGGAGGGGGCTGGGCGGGGTGGTGGCGAGTGCATGCCAGGCCGAGGGGGTGGTGGCCGGGGAATGCCAATAGGGGCAGCGCCATAGGGAGGGGGCTCCCCCAGGGCCAGGCGGCAGCATGTCGGAGTGTCCTCTGAGTCCAGTTCTGTCAAAATGGGAAGGGAGGGGACAGAGAGAGGGGTACCACAGGAGAGGGGAAGAGAGAGAAGCAGGTGAGATGGCTGGGTTCCTTGAGAGATCAGCCCCCTTAGTCTTGTATGCCACCCCCTCCGCAGCCAAGAGGGGTCTCTACGGTGCCCTTCGGAGCCACAAAGACAGAAGCAAAGTTGAACCTCGGAAGTGGAAGAGAGAGGTTTCGAAGCGCCAAGCCTATTCCCCACACGGAAAAGCTCACACGCTGAGCCCCCTGCCCCGGGACCTCGGGCACCAGACCGGGTGGGTCTTCAGGTGAGGGATGTAGGTCGAGAGGGCCTGGAGGAGCGTTTAGAGAGGCGCTCGGCTGGGCTGGGGGCGACTCACACATGAACCCAATTAGTAGCGGTTCCCAAACCCCCAAACGGCGCTGGCAAGAGCCCCAGTTGCTATCGCAACAGTGGCCAGGGAAGAAGGGAGGGGGGGGGGCGCCAGGGCAGTGGTGACGAGGAGAGGTGGCTCCTCCCTCGCTCTCCCCCGCAGTTCGGGGGCAGGGGTGCTGCTTGCCAGGCCCGTGGGGAGGGGGGGCCGCGCGCGGCACGGATTCCGTGCGAACGGCGGCCGCCGCCCCCGGCGCGGTCCCAGCCATCTGCCTCTCGTTGCGGCCAAACCGGGAGGGGGAGGGGAGGGGCGCCCCGGCGGGCCCCGAGAGTGCCCGGGTCCCGGCCCCGGCGTCGGGTCCGCCGGCCCGGGGCTCGGTCTGCCAGGGGCGCACCCCGGAGCCCAGCCTTTCTTCCCCCCCCGGGCGGCCCGGGGGCTCTCAGGACCGCCGCTCCCGTTCGCCCCCTTTCCCGGTGACAGTCGGCCCGGCCGAGAGGCGGCGCTCAGCCAGCGGCACCCCCACCCCCACCCCAGTCACGACCTAAAAAGGAGAAAGTGGTGCCCGGCCCCCCGAAGACCTCCGCAGACCCCCCAGCCCCGCGACGCCCTTCAGCCTCTGACGCCCTCCTCCCCCTCCCCAGGCCCGCTGCCCCAAGGTCCCCAGACTCGGAATCCCCGGGCCCTTCCCTCACTGACCCCAAGACCCCTTCCCAGCCCCGCACTAACCTTCCCCCGGCCCCCCCGCGCCCAGCGGGGGGGCCTCCTTTTCCTCCCCGAACACCAGCTTAAATTCCAGCTCCTCATCCTCGCAGCTCGCTGCCCCCATGGATCCGGCCAGAGCCCCCAGTCCCAGTCCGGGTGGGAGGGGGCGCGCAAGAGGCTGCGGTCGCTGCACCCGCGGCTCCCTCCCGCCCCTTCTCTGAGACGCCCCCTCCTCCTCCGCCGCTGCCGCCTCCCTCCGGACGCCCCCTAGTTATTATAGAAACTTTTCCAAACTTTTTTCCCCAAACTTCTTCAAAGCGGCCCCCCCAGCCTGTCCCTGATTGGCTGCCCGGGATGCTCCGGCCCCTCCTCCGGGATGAGATGGGAAAACCACGCGCCCCTCGTCCTTCCCCACCCTCCCTCTCTCCCTCTGTCCTTCCTCCAGTCCCTCCTCCTCCAGAGAGAGAGAGAGAGAAAGAGAGAGAGAGAGAGAGAGAGAGAGAGAGAGAGAGAGAGAACAAAACTGAATTGGAAAACGGTCCCTCCAGCGTGGGATGACCACAATGGTGCCGATTGGCTCGCAGTTGTGACAATCACTGCCCGATGCCTGGAGCACTACCACCACCAACCCCCAACTTAGTTTAAGTTCAGGGGCTCCGGGTCTGAGTGCCTTAAAGAGGCCAGATTTTGGGCTCATGGTGTGGAGGGTACACGGAAGACCCTTTCTTAAGTTATGAAGGAGTTCTGCAGCCATCGACTAGCTAGAAAGGACCCCCGCTCCTCCTCTTTTTCTCCAAGCCTCAGGCCAAGCCGATTGTGGGGTGCAGAGTGGTCCCAGGCTGTTCTGAAGAGCGAAAGGCCCTTCCTTTGAAGCCCCTCGCCTGAGCCCGCTCTGCCTGGGCCCTCGAGTAGCCTTGGCTCAGTCAAAGCAGCCCCTCCACCGGCTGTCTCTCCCCACACCCGCTACTCCACCCCAAAAGTGAAGAAACGTTCAGTTGTCCTGAAGAACTGTGCATATAGGTCCACGGCCCCAGAGGGGCGCGGATCCAGGCCGGGCTTTACCGCTGTCCCTGTCCCAGGCACCCAGAGGGGCCATTAATTAGCCTCCTAGGGAAGTCGGCTTCCCCCCTCCCTAGAACTGAAGTCTGGCTTGAATCTCTGACTCTTTGGCCTCCCGCTCCAGCTCTCCTGAAAATCCTGGCCAGGTTTACTAGGGGCCCCGGAGCCCTCCGAGGGCCCCAAGTAGGACACCTGTCACCTGGGCGAGAGGAGGAAGGAAAACTTGGACTGGATTTATCTAGGAAGGACCGGCAAGGAAGGGCCCTGGTGTGTGAGAGGGAATTAGACCCGAAATTCCTGACTCAGACGGCGGAAGCGGTGGGGTGTCACCCCCCTCCCGCGCCGCCCCGCGCGGATTGTGTTCTTCAAACTTTTCTAACACGCGATCTTTCATCCAAACCCCTCCGGCTCAGGGCCGCCTCCCCCGTGGCACGAAGCCCCACCCCCCACACCCCCGAAGCCCCGCACCTAAAGGGTTACGCGACGGCCCTCGGGTCAGACGTTTACAAACACTCGCGAGCCGGGCGGGACCGCGCCCGCTACTCTAATGAGAAACAGGCGCTGCCGCCAGGCGGGGAAGAGGGGCGGGCAGGCCGGGCGGCCCGAGGTCCCATCCCTCCGCTCCCTCCCCGCCTCCCCTCCCATCCTCCCTCTGGCCCGCCCTGGGGACCCCCCAGCCCCCGGGGACCCCGATGACGTGCGGAGCTGCCCCGGCTCCGAGCCCAGGCCACGACGCGGGCGGGGCGGGGAGAAGGGGCCGGCCGGCGGGGAGAGAAGAATGTTCCGCGGCCGAGCGGGAGGCGGCCGGGTTTGATTCCCCCCCTTCGGTGGGTCTCCTCAGGTTACACTTCCCTTCCAGCTCCGACTCGGAAATAAAGGAGAGACATACAAGGAGGGAGAGCGGGGAACACCCGAGACCTGCGACCGGCGTCCACCCAAGGGAGAGGAGGGGCGCGAGGAGGGGGGAGCGGAGGCGAGAGGGGCGGGGTGCGCACCGCCCCGGGCCCAGCCCCGCGCCCTCCACCCCGCCGCCCGAGCCCCCCTCCGCACCGCAGGCAGACGCGCACATTCTTTTCAAATGTCATTATTTCCTTTGATCCTGGGCAGCGTTTCTCCATGTGTCTGGCTCAGCTCCTGCTCAGCCAGCAGCCTCCCCCCACCCCCTCGCTCCCTTTGTATATTCTCCTGGAGAGCCTGCCCCTCCTCCCAGCATCTGGAAGGCCCTGAGGGCTGGCGACGGCGCCTGTTCCCCCGGGGACTCTGGCCTCGCCTCCCAGTGACTCAATTTCCCCTCCTCTGCGGGTGCTGGGGGCGGGTGCGGAGCAGAGGAGAGAGCTGCGGAGCGCAAAGGCATCCCGGAGCCCGAAGACTTGCTCAGGGGCCGAGCTTCTCTCAGAGGAGTGCAGCGTCCCCACTCGGGTCGGCCTGGGCTGCAGCAGAGGGATGGAATTTATGACTTCTGCCATGCCCTGCCTGGGGAAGAGCGGTAAATTTAGGTCGCCCTGCACGTCTACCCGCTGGCGACTACAAAGCCCCAGCGGCCCTCCCTCCGGCAGCTCCGGATTTCTCGCCGGCCTCGTCTCAGTCCCGGTTGCACTGCCCCCTAGCGCGCACACCTGGGCACAGCTCGGCTCTCCCGCCTGGCGAGTGTGAAGAAGCAGTTTGCCTTGGGCTCTGCACGTCCACAAATATAATTCCACGGCCTTGGAGGTGGTCGTGTTTTTTGTTTTTTTTTAAATTACACAAGATACATTTTCCTTGTTAAACGATTCAAGGCATTCAAAAATATATAGAGCCGAGACCGGTTTGGCTCAGTGGATAGAGCATCGGCCTGCGGACTGAAAGGTCCCGGGTTCGATTCCGGTTGGGGGCATGTACCTTGCTTGCGGGCACATCTCCACAGTGGGGTGTGCAGGAGGCGGCTGATCGATGTCTCTCTCTCATCGATGTTTCTGACTTTCTATCCCTCTCCCTTCCTCTCTGTGAAAAATCAATAAAATATATTTAAAAATATATATATATAGAGAGAGAGAGAGAGAGCCCTGGCCGGTTTGGCTCAGTGGATAGAGTGAAGGTCTGCGGGCTGCAGGATCCAGGGTTCAATTCCTGTCAAGGGCACATGCCTGGGTTGCTCGATCCCCAGTGGGGGGGTGTGCAGGAAGCAGCCAATCAATGATTCTCTCTTATCATTGATATTTCTATCTCCCTCTCCCTTCCTTTCTGAAATCAATAAAAATATATTTGTTTTTCTTTATTAAGGTATTACATATGTGTCCTTATTACATATGTGCTCTTACCGCCCCCCTGTTGTCTGTGTCCATTGATTAGGCTTATATGGCATGCATACAAGTCCTTTGGTTGAGCTCTCTCCCTTACCCCCACTCCCCTCTACCTTCCCTCTGAGGTTTGATAGTCTGCTCGATGCTTCTCTATCTCTGGATCTGTTTTTGTTCATCAGTTTATGTTGTTCATTATAATCCACAAATGAGTGAAATCATGTGATATTTACCTTTCTCTGCCTGGCTTATTTCACTTAGCATAATGCTCTCCATCTCCATCCACGTTGTTGCAAATGGTAAGAACCCCTTTTTTACCGCAGTGTAGTATTCCATTGTGTAAATGTACCGCAGTTTTTTAATCCACTCATCTGCTGATAGGCACTTAGGCTGTTTCCAAATCTTAGCTATTGTAGATTGTGCTCCTATGAACATAAAGGTGCATATATCCTTTCTGATTGGTGTTTCTAGTTTCTTGAAATATATTCCTAGAAGTGGGATAATAAAAATATATTAAATATATATATATATATAAAGCCATGAGAGTCCACCATTTTTTGTATATATTTACTAACATATGTACACACACAAGATCCATATGAGGCCATACTACAAGCATTTTTTTTGCCTAGCTTCCCCCCCTGCCTAAACTCCCCCGCCCCCCAATTAACAAATGGTTTGGAGAACTTTGCCTGTCAACGCATATGTGTCTGAAAGTTGTGGTAAAAGTGTCCATTTCTATTTGAGGTTAGTGATAGACCTCTGTCTGGAACCCAGACTTTCAGAGATAATTCTATTTTACATAAAAGTCTGCCTTAGGCGGCTCCCCCAAAAGCCAGAGCCTGAGAAAAGAACTATATGCATATAGTTTATTGTGGAAAGCAATCCCAAGGGGCAAACATGTGGCTCAGTTGGTTGAATATTGTCCTATGCACCATTCAATTCCCAGCCAGGGCACATGCCCAGGTTGCAGGCTTGATGCCCAATAGGGGGTGTACAGGAGGCAGCTGATGGATATTTCTCACAAGAATGTTTCTCTCTTCCTTCTCCCTCTCTCTCTAAAATAAATTTTTAAAAAACACTTTTAAAAAATTAAAAAAGTGCGGAACCATTAAGAGTGAAATGAAAAGAGGGAAAGCTTGGCCAAGGGTGTAGTATTGAGCCACTTTGAGAGATGGAACATTGTTCCACTTGGGACCTTCTATGGAACCATATACAGTGTGATTAAAAAAACAGAAAAGAGAATATTTATCCACTCTGTCTGGTCAAAAGTTGCCCCTTAAGTGTTAATTCCCTTACTCTTCCAGGTTTACACAAGTGTCAGAAAATGGTAGCTTTCCTACAAGCATTTTTTTCCATCAAAAAAAGGCCCTAGGCAAAAGGCAAAAGATAGAAGCTGTAGCTGGGAGCAGGTACTGGTAGGTAACACTTGCAAGCTGTCAGTTCCACAGTAATAGCTGAAGTAAAAAGATGGATGGAGAGTATGTGACGCACGTAAGATGTGATCTTTCACTCATTCACTCATTAAAACAAAAAATATTTATTGAGGAACCTGTATGTTCAGAGGCAGTTCTAGGCATTGGATATCTATAGTTATAAAACAAGCCCCCAAGAATTTCCAGTTATTATCAGGATGAAAATATATTTCATACTCGACATATCCCTCTTCCCTGCCCCCATAACTGTAGAGAACTATCGATGTATTCATGTCATTCATTCAGTATCGATTTACCTAGCTATCCTTCCTTTCTATTCCTTTTACTGCCAGTCCAGTATAGGTCTTGATTTTTTTTTTTGATTTGGACTCTTGACAACAGTTTCTAACGTCAATGGCATACTTTACATATTTGACAACTGAAATATTTTTAAAGCCCTTCTACTCTATAACAAAAATGTTATTTTCAGTACTAATAATAATATGAAACAAAATGATATGAAACAAGAAATGCAAAGAGTAAAAATCATTTTATTGAACTCATATGCTCATATGTATAATCACACTGGTTAAATATATGTGTGTGTGTGTATATATATATATACACACACACACACACACATATGACAGTATAAGAAAGGAAAACAGCAATGGATTAATAATTATAATTATATTCATATATTTTTAAATATATTTTTGTTGATTTCAGAGAAGAAGGGAGAGAGAGATAGAAACACCAATGATAAGAGAGAATCATTGATTGGCTGCCTCCTGCATATTCTCCACTGGGGATTGAGCCCAAAACCTGGGCATATGATCTTGACTGGAATTAAACCTGGGACATTCTATTCACTGAGCCAAACTGGCTGGGGCTCATATAGTTTTTATTTTAAATAAAAGATAAAAACATACTTAAACATATTGGCCTGTCATAGGAATCCTATATAATAAAAGGTTAATATGCAAATTGACCTAACAGTGGAATGACCAGTCACTCTGACTAGCACTGATGGGAAGGGCAAGGGCGGGCAGATGCTTAACTCAGGAGCTGCCCCCTGGTGGTCAGTGAGCTCCCACAGGGGGAACTTTGCTGGCTCAACCATAAGCTGGCTCATGGCTGTTCAGCACAGCAGCAGTGGCAGGAGCATCTCCTGCCTCAGAGGCACCATGCTGGCCTACCTGAGGGACCTGTCATCCCCCAACCATATCCCGCCCCCCCTCTCAGTGTGTGAATTTCATGCACTGGGCCTCTAATAATTTATAACATTATAACTTCTGTTCTAGTTCTTAATTTTTGCAAATTTGTCAAATGATTTTGTCAAAATTGATCTTCACATATAAACAGCATTACCAGATATGTTGGTCTATCTCACACATAGTTAAAGAAAACTTTTTAGTAATTTTAATTTTTCATTGTGATATAGTCCACATACCATATAATCTACTCTTTCAAAATGTATAGGTTAGTGGGTTTTAGTGTATTCAAAGAATTGTACAACCATCATCATATCTAATTCTGGGACATTTTCATCACCCCCTATACCTATTAGTAATCACTTCCCATTCTCCCCATTTCTTTACACCTGGAAACCACCAATCTATTTTTTGTTGCCATAGATTTGCCTATCCTGGACATTTCATATAAATGGAATTATATAATATGTCACCTTTTGGGTCTAGCTCTTTTCATTTATCATAATGTTTTTTGTTTGTTTACTATTTTTTTTATTGATTTCAAAGAGGAAAGGAGAGGTACAGAGAGACAGAAACATAAATAAGAGAGATTCATTGATTGGCTGTCTCCTGCATGCCCCACACTAGGAATCTCTATTGAGCCTGCAACCTGGGCATGTGCCCTTGACAGGAATCAACCTGGGACTTGAGTCTGAAGGCCAACACTCTATCCATGGAACCAAACCAGCTAGGCATAATGTTTTTAATCTTTATTCCTGTTGTAGTATGTGTCAGTATTTCATTCCATTTTATGGATAAATATAACTTTAATTTTGAACACTTAATCATATAAAACAACATATATATAAATAGAAAAAAAACTAAACCTATGGATAAGATTGGCAAGATTCATAAAAATCCCATTTCATAATAAATTCCAAAAATTGCAATTATCTTGGTTTCTCTAGGATTGAAGCTAATAGCGTTCCATTGTCTCCTTTGTTTAAAAAAAAAAAATTTAGGGGAGAATCCAAGATGGCGGCATAGGTAAACACCTACACTGCTGCCCCGCACAACAATTTCAAAGCTACAACTAAAAGACAGAATGGACAGCATCCAGAACCACAGGAAAGCTGGCTGAGTGGAAATTCTACAACTAGAAAGAAAGAGAGGGGCTCACAGAGACCCAGAGGAGCTGCAAAAAGCTGAGGTACAGAGACGCATGCAGAGAAAGCAGGTGCCCGAGAACCTGGCTGGCTTTCTCTGGCGGGAGGGAAACGGAGATTCTCAACGGCATTGAACCCTTTATCCTACGACACTAAACCCCAGATCCAGCCGAAACTCGTACGGGGGGACTTTGGTCTATGAAAAGGGAGAAGTGCATGGAAATTTAGGGGAGTCACAAAAGATCAGAAGTCTGGTGGCATGCATGGCACTATGCGCAGAGGACCGACTGCTGATTGTGCCCCTGGCTTTCACAAGTGGGTGGCAGACAGACCCTCCCAACTGCGTCACTTCTAATTCCACTAAACCCCAGACTCAGGCGAAACCCTGGGTATCCAGACTCATATGGTCCCAGAGCGCAGGAGAGCCGGAGGGGCAGCAGTATAGAGGCACTGCGAGAGAGCGCATGAGCACACAGGGACCAATCCAGCAATTACCCAGTCACATGAGACTTGGGGGCTGTGGAGGTCCGGGCCAACTGGAAGGCAAGGCCATCCCTTAAGCCCTGAGACTCCACCCATCCTAAGCTCAACAGAGAGGCTTCTGCAGTTTTGCAAGTCTGGTATCATAAGGCTGAATCCAACACAGAAGTTCTCCTGGCATAGTGAAAATGCCGAGACAAGGGAAGGGATCACAAACAAAAGAAATGGGGGAAAACAAACGACTGGATATAGAGTTCAAAACCACACTTATAAGGTTTTTCAAGAATATCCTAGAAAAGTTGGATAAAGTTAGTGAGACCCAAGAGGAGATGAAAAAGAAACAACTAGAGATGAAAAAGAACCAACTAGAGATGGAAAAGGTCCAACTAGAAATTAAACATACACTGACTGAAATAAAAAATATTATACAGAGACCTAACAGCAGACTAGAGGAAGGCAAGAATCAAGTCAAAAATTTGAAATATAAAGAATCAGAAAACACTCAACTGGAAAAGCAAGAAGAGAAAAGAATCCAAAAATGTGAAGATAATGTAAGGAGCCTCTGGGACAGTTTCAAGCGTACCAACATCAGAATTGTGGGGGTGCCAGAAGAAGAGAGAGAGCAAGGTACTGAAAATCTACTTAAAGAAATAATAACTGAAAACTTCCCACATCTGATAAAAGAAATAGACTTTCAAGTCCAGGAAGCACACAGAACCCGATATAAAAGGAATCCAAAGAGGACTACACCAAGACACATTATAATTAAAATACCAAGAGCAAAAGACAAAGAGAGTATGTTAAAAGCAGCAAGAGAAAAACAGTTCATTACCTACAAGGGAGCACCCATATGACTGTCAGCTGATTTCTCAACAGAAACAATGCAGGCCAGATGGGAGTGGCAAGAAATATTCAATGTGATGAATAGCAAGAACCTACAACCAAGAATACTCTATCCAGCAAAGCTATCATTCAGAATTGAAGGGCAGATAAAGAGCTTCACAGAGAAGAAAAAGCTAAAGGAGTTCATCAAGTCCAAACCAGTATTATATGAAATGCTGAAAGGTACTCTTTTAGAAGAGGAAGAAGAAAAAAGGTAAAAGACAAAAAAATTATGAACAACAAATACATATCTATCAACAAGTGAAACTAAAAATTAAGTGAATTAGAAATTTGATCAACAGAATAAACTGGTGAATATACTAGAATCAGGAGCACAGAAAGGGAGTGGACTGATAATTCTCAGGGAAAAATGGGGTGAGGGGTGTACAGGGAAAGACGGGACAAAAATCATCCACCTATGGATGAGGCCAATGGGAGGGAGGTAAGAGCAGAGGGAAGGTGGGAGCTGGGTGGATGGGAGCTATAGAGGGGAAAAAATAGAAACAAATGTAATAATCTGAATAATAAAGATTTAATTAAAAAAATTTAAAAACTACAAGTTTTTTATGTAATGTTTTAGGTTTGCTTACTGCAGCGGTTCTCAACCTGAAGCGACCCACAGGTTGAGAACTGCTAGCAGGGTCACCTAAGACCATCGGAAAACACAGATATTTACATTACAGTTTATAACAGTAGCAAAATTACAGATATGAAGTAGCAACGAAAATAATTTTATGGTTGGGGGTCACCACAACATGAGCAACTATATTAAAGGGTTGCGGCATTAGGAAGGTTGAGAACCACTGGCTTACTGCATAACTAATCACTTCCAAAATTTTGTGTTTTCAAAGCACAATGATCAATTACTATCTTTCATGGTTTCTATGAGTAAGAAATTCAGGCAGGGTATAGTGAGGAAGGGTCTTATCTGCTCCCCAGTATCTGGTGGGGGACTTGAAGGCTGGGAGCTAGAATCACCATACGTTTAGCAGTTGATGTTGACTTTCAGCTAAGATTTTAGCTAGAACAATTGGCTGTACCACCTACATGTGACTGCTCCACGTGGCTTGGGCTTCCTTACAACATGGCAAGTTGTAAGAGAGCACTCCAGGTACGAGTTATATCCTTTTTATGATGTGTCTTTCATTGGTGAAGGCAGTCACAAGCCCCTGGCCAGAATCAAGGGGTGGGAACATATACTTCACCTCCAGATGGAGAGTAGCAGTTACACGGTAAAATGAGCATGTAGAATAGTATGAATACATACATGTGGCCATCTTTTTTAAAAATATATTTTTTATTGATTTCAGAGAGAAAGGGAGAGGGAGAGAGAGAGATAGAAACATCAATGATGAGAGAGAATCATTGATCGGCTGCCTCCTGCACACCTGCTACTGGGGATCAAGCCTGCAACCCGGGCATGTGTCCTTGACCGGAATCAAACCTGGGATTTTTTAGTCTGCAGGCTGATGCTCTATCTACTGAGCCAAACCAGTTAGGGCCCTGTGGCCATCTTTCGATGATCCCAACAACTGACACCCCTCCCACATTTATCCTCTCCCCATAGATCCTCAAGTATCATGGTACCAAGCTCAGGCACAAGGGACCAAATCTTGTCACCTAGATCCTGAACCTCAAGCCTGAGCAAATGCTGTGTAACAAATCACCCCCAAAGTTAGTGGCTCCTTCCAAGTACATATTTTATGATTGGGAGATAAGGCATAAATATATGAAAGGTTATATACTAATAAAAGAGTTTAACAAAAACCAATAATTCTGGAGATATAACAAAACAATTCTATCAGTAAGAGATGTTTGCTTGGAAGCAACAGAAACTGACTCCATATAACTTAAGCAAAAGAGGGACATGTTGAAAGATGAGATCACAGAACCAGCAGAAAAAGAGAATGAAGCTTCAGGAAGGATGCAAACCAGTGAGTCATCAGAACCTGAGGCCCAGTCTCTTCATGGTGCTGGATGTTTTTAGTTCTCAGTTTGTACCAAGTCCTAGGACTCCACAGATGCTGTTTCTTCTCTCTTTACACACAACCCTCCTTGCCTGACTTTTATTCATCTCTAGATCTCAACTACAATCCCATAGCATTCTCATAGCATTCATAATACTGTGAATATAATGCATTATGTGTGTACTTATTTAATGTCTGTGTACCTCACTGAAGTGTACAGTTCTCTGAGAGGGTCTTTGTCTTTTTTTTCTACAAAAGCCTCTTACTACCAAGATCGGTTTGGCTCAGTAGATAGAGCATCGGCCTGCAGACTGAAGGGTCCCGGGTTTGATTCCGGTCGGGGACATGTACCTTGCTTGTGGGCACATCTCCAGTGTGGAGTGTGCAGGAGGCGGCTGATCAATGTCTCTCTCTCATCAATGTTTCTGACTTTCTATCCCTCTCCCTTCCTCTCTGTAAGAAATCAATAAAATATATTTTTTTAAAGCCTCTTACTTTTTAAGTTTTATCCATTTAACAAACATTTGTGGAAATAAATGAAGACCAAAGAAATGAGACAGGCAAAAGCTATTTATTCAGAGCTTGTTATAGCAATGGAGTTAGTCACCATCACTTGCATTTTGGCAAAAACTCAAAGTCATGTAAAAGAATGGGAAAGCTTTATAGTAAAAAAAGGAAAGCTTTGGGTATGTTGTCTAGATAGGGAAGCTGTAGGTAGACTGACCTGAAGCAGGGTGCTCTATGTGACTGAGTAAGGGTGCACTATTTGGCTTTCTCCAATAGATCCTAAGTTGAAAGTGGGGACAAAAAATTAGGAAAGTTGGCACATATTAATCAAGAGCTGGCTTTGGGAAGATAGTTACAGGGCTTAGTATATGGCTTCCTAGGCTGGTTGCTGAAGGCAGTGGTCTGACTTCCTACAAGTCTGTCTTACAGACAGTAGACTGACTTCCTGAGCTGATTGGTATAAACAATGAGTTGGTTTCTCAGGCTAGTTGTTGCAGATTGTGGGTCAGAGTTCTATTGTTACATATGGCCTGACCATTGTCCATTGTCTATTCAATCTCTCACATTTAACAAAAATATATTCTGTGCCATACACCTTGCTAAGTTCTGGGATACAGAGATTGCTAGAAGACGGTGGTTGACTAATTGAACAGTTGGTAGGAGATGGTGTTTAAATAACTAGATGCACCCATTAGAATTAGGTGTGGCTGGGTATGACATAAAAACCTTAAATCTATAGTTTAAGTGAAATAGAAGGTTACTTCTCTCTCACGTAAAGGCTCTGTAGGTAGGCACTCAAGGTCTGGTATGGCAGTTCTACAGGCTCCCAAGCTCCTAGCTTGCTGTTCCACCATCCTTAGCATTCCATTTCATGGAAAATGGCTGCTCAAGATCCAGCCATCATACCCATATTTAAACCAAGAACAACAAAATAAGAGCAGAAGAACACACTCCCTCCCTCTCCCCCCACCATTTATATTTACTTCCCAGTGGCCAAAATTTAGTCATATGGCCATATATGGCTATAAGGGAGGCTGGGAAGTGAATTTCTTCCAAGTGCACATATGTGAAGCTAAAAATGTCAGGTTTTATTACTAAGGAAGATGGGAAGAAAGGTCACTGGGGTCAATTAGCAGCCTCTGCCAACTAGAGAAATTTGGAGATTATCCATAAATCTAATTACTCATATTGTCCTTTCCTCTGATATAGAATACTCTTGACTTACCATGTAATTATTCTCACTATGTATTACAGAGTAAAATCAAGTTCTTTACATAGTTAAGAAGAAGTTGATTTATAAGCTTTATGGTTATCCTATTTTAAGGATGTTGTCTACAGCAACTATTCAATCTTCACTGTAACCAGAGACACTTTTCTCTCAGCTCCCAAGAAGAACTATGCTTCTCCTGAATCATTAGGCAAAGGGCAAAACCAAAGAGATATTTAAAATGGCAGATACTGAAGCTTTTTTGTAAGCTAAACATTTGCAATATATGTTGTAGACCTTTACTGCAATCAATTTGGTTCCAGGTAAAATTAGGTCCTGTCTTTTTTGATGAATTCATAATCCAATTAAATTCATGATCATAGATACTGAGGCGGCTGGGGATGGGGGAGTGGGGAGACAGGGGACAGGTGAGGGCATGTATTGGGTGGTAGGGAAGGCCAGAGGGAGGTCAATAGGGGGGGAAAAAGGAGACATATGTACTACTATTTGTAATACTTTAAACAATAAGAAAGAAAGAAAGAAAGAAAGAAAGAAAGAAAGAAAGAAAGAAAGAAAGAAAGAAAGAAAG
>JAAGEH010000208.1:3202776-3236978 GCA_011751065.1 Lasiurus cinereus | reverse complement strand
AGAGAGAGAGAGAGAGAGAGAGAGAGAGAGAGAGAGAGAGAGAGAGATTATAAAGAATTGGATCACACAACTATGTAGGTTGCCAAGTCTATAATCTTCATTGTGGGCCTGCAGGCTCAAGACTGAGGAGAGCCAATGGCGAGGTTTCAGTCCAAAGGCCAGCAGACAGGAAACCCAAGAGGAGTGATGGGTCCAGATGAAGTCTGAAAGCAGTCTGATGGATAATTCCTTCAACTAACTAGATAAGGCCCACCTACATTATGAAGGCTGCTTTACTCAAAGTTCACCAACTTACATGTTAGTCTCATCCAAAAGTACCCTCCCAGTTGATAAATAAAATTAACCATTATAAGGTCCTTCTCCCCTGCAATGGGACTTGCACATCACTCCTCTCCTAGAACACTCTGATGCAATCATAGCCAGAAAGTGCAGGCAGTTAGTATGCAGGTGCAATCCTCAATTAATGAGTACAGACATTGGCAGATGAATATTCCAGACTCCCCTCTTTCATGTGGACTATTCTGGGAGGCATTCTCTAAGTTTGGAAGTTCTACTGGAATGAAGCCTGCATTGCCTATAACCGCAATCTCAATAAAACACTCTTTTATTGACTTTTCTTCCTTCTCTACCTCATTTTCTGTGATTCTTCACTCTTGCTTCCTGGGACCCCTCCCCCAAAAAAACTACCTGTCCCTAAATCCATGCTCTGACTCTTCTTTGGGGGAAACTCAAACTTAATAATGTCTCAGTAGCAGCTAACTCTGATGATTCTCTCCCGATTCTGCTCCTGCCTCCCTGACCTCTGTTTCTCTCAGTAGTTTCTCTTCTGTTGGCCTGATCTTCATAATGCGGGGTTCTCTGTTCTCTACCTTCTTCCTTTCTCCCCTCATAGACTCTCCTGGTTGATGCCACTAATTTCAGCCTAGTGCTTGCCACTCTTCTTGCTCTAGTCTCATGCTTCCTCCCGCCTTCTGGGGATCCCTTGAGGCTGCTGCACTGGGCTCTCACACAAATGTGCCCACATCCTAACAGAGTCCATTCCCACACAACATATGTGTCCTTTCTATGTTCCACATCTCCATTCATGGTATTATTCTTTCAATGTCCCAAAATAGAAACTGCCAATATTCCTTATCTCTCATTCCCCACATCCTTCCATTAATGCCTCAGAAATATCTCCATCCCCACTGTCATTAACTCTGTTCAGGGCTTCATCATTTTTCTTAAATTGCTCTGTGGTCTTCTGTTTTCTCTGCCTCCAGATCTCCCCAACTCAATCCATGCTCCAAGCAGCCACGGGCTTGGTCTTCATAAATCACAAATCTGATCATGCTGCAACACAGATCAGAACCTCTCCACTGTTTCCAATATTAAAACAAAGCAACACCCTTTAAACCTTTGCCAGAGAAGGCACATCTTTAGGTGAGAACAGTGGTCACTTAAACATACTTGATGCTTTGAGCTACTTGTCTACCTCCACAGCAAAGCTTCAGGTGTGGAAGGCATCCTTTCCCATCCAAAAACTGGCCTAAGCGACACAAATTCCCTGTCTAGTTCCTTTATTAAATGTGAATCAATCTAACGCTTTCAAAACAAATTTCTATAAAAATCAAGAAAGCCCTAGCCAATTTGGCTCAATGGATAGAGTGTTGGCCTGTGGATTGAAGGGTCCTGGGTTTGATTCTGATAAAGGGCACATGGCCAGGTTGTGGGCTTGATCCCCAGTAGGGGTGTGCAGGAGGCAGCTGATCTATGATTCTCTCTCATCATTGATGTTTCTATCTCTCTCTCCCTCTCCCTTCTTTTCTGAAATCAATAAAAAAAATATTTTTAATAAAAGAGAAAAAAATCAAAAAAGATCCAAGAGGTACACACACATCTACCCCTTAATCAGAGATATCTGAGGCTTTAAATTGAGTAGATCTAGTTTAAAATAAAACTAACAGATATAAATGTAAAAAGATTTTTCTAAAACTTTTAGAAGAAAACAAGAAAAAATTGTGACCATGGATTTGCAAAGATCTCTTATAGATGACACCAAAAGCACAGTCCACCAAAGAGAAAAACAAATATATAAGAATTTTTTTTCTTTTCTTATTAATGTATTACATGTGTACATTTCTCCCCATTGCCCCCCCACTCCCATGCATGCCCTAACCCCCCAGTGTCTTGTGTACATTGGTTATGCTTATAATATATAAGAAATTTTAAAACTCAATAATAAGAAAATAAATGACTCAATAAAATATGGACAAATTTTGAGCAGACACTTATCTAAGAAGATATGTGGTTAGCAAGTAAGCACATGAAAAGAGGCTCAATATCATTAGTCATCATGGAAATGGAAATTAAAACCACAATGCAATGCCTGTCAAAACAGCTAGTATTGGGCATACCAGGCCCTGGGAAGGATAGAGAAGAGCTGGAACTCTCACACTGCTGGTGGGAATATGAGATGGTGCAACCCCTCTGGAAAATCATTTTAACGGTTTCTTCAAAAGTTAGATTTAGAGAGAATCCAAGATGGCGGCATAGGTAAACACCTACACTGCTGCCTCTCACAACAATTTCAAAACTACAACTAAAAGACAGAATGAATATCATCCAGAACCACAGGAAAGCTGGCTGAGTGGAAGTTCTACAGTGAGAGGGAAGAAGAGGGGATCATAGAGACCCAGAGGAGCTGCAAAAAGCTGAGGTACGGAGACGCACGCATGGAGAGAGCGGGTGCCAGAGTACCTGGCTGGCTTTCTCTGGCAGGAGGGAAACGGAGACTCTCAAAGGCATTGAAGCCCTTATCCTAGGACACTAAACCCCAGATCCAGTCAAAACTCATATGGGGGGAGTTTGGACTGTCAAAAGGGAGAGGTGCACGGAAATTTATGGGAGTTGCAAAAGATCAGAGGCCTGGTGGCGAGCACAGCACTGCGCAGAGGACAGATTGCTGATTGTGCCGCTGGCTTTCACGAGTAGGCAGGAGACAGACCCTCCCAACTGTGCTACTTCTGACTCCACTAAGCCCCTGTTTCGGGTGAAATCCTGAGGACCTAGACTCGTGTGGTCCTGGAGCACAGGGGAGCCAGAAAGGCAGCGGTCTAGAGGCACTGCAGGCACGTGCACACAAGGACCGCTCCAGCAATTACCCAGTCACATGAAACTCAGGGGCCGTGGAGGGTGGGGCCGACTGGAAGGCAAGGCGGTCCCTTAAGCCCTGAGACTCCACCCATCCCAAGCACAACAGAGGCTTCTTTGGTTTTGCAAGTCTGGTATCATAAGGCTGAATCCAACACAGAAGTTCTCCCGGCATAGTGAAAATGCCGAGACAAGGGAAGGAATCACAAACAAAAGAAATGGGGGAAAACAAACGACTGGATATAGAGTTCAAAACCACACTTATAAGGTTTTTTAAGAATATGCTAGAAAAGTTGGATAAAGTTAGTGAGAGCCAAGAGGAGATGAAAAAGGACCAACTAGAGACACTGACTGAAATAAAAAATATTATACAGAGACCTAACAGCAGACTAGAGGAAGGCAAGAATCAAGTCAAAAATTTGAAATCTAAAGAAGCAGAAAACATTCAACTGGAAAAGCAAGAAGAGAAAATAATCCAAAAATGTGAAGATAATGTAAGCAGCCTCTGGGACAGCTTCAAGAGTACCAGCGTCAGAATTGTGGGGGTGCCAGAAGAAGAGAGAGAGCAAGATACTGAAAACCTACTTAAAGAAATAATGACTGAAAACTTCCCATATCTGGTAAAAGAAATAGACTTACAAGTCCAGAAAGCACACAGAACTCCATATAAAAGGAATCCAAAGAGGACTACACCAAGACACATCATAATTAAAATACCAAGAGCAAAAGACAAAGAGAGAATATTAAAAGCAGCAAGAGAAAAACAGTTCATTACCTACAAAGGAGCACTCATACGACTGTCAGCTGATTTCTCAACAGAAACGATGCACGCCAGATGGGAGCGGCAAGAAATATTCAACGTGATGAATAGCAAGAACCTACAACCAAGAATACTCTATCCAGCAAAGCTATCATTCAGAATTGAAGGGCAGATAAAGAGCTTCACAGAGAATAAAAAGCTAAAGAGTTCATCAACTCCAAACCAGTATTATATGAAATGCTGAAAGGTACTCTTTTAGAAGAGGAAGAAGAAAAAGGTAAAAGCCAAAAACTTATGAACAACAAATACATATCTATCAACAAGTGAATCTAAAAATTAAGTGAATTAAAAATTTGATCACCAGAATAAACTGGTGAATATAATAGAATCAGGAGCACAGAAAGGGAGTGGACTGATAATTCACAGGGGGAAAGGGGTGAGAGGTGTACAGGGAGAGACTGGACAAAAATCATCCACCTATGGATGAGGTCGATGGGAGGGAGGTAAGGGCAGAGGGAAGGGTGGGAGCTGGGTGGAGGGGTGCTATGGAGGGGAAAAAAATAGAAACAAATGAAATAATCTGAATAATAAAGATTTAATTTTTTAAAAAAAGTTAGATTTACACTGAGTGGCCAGATTATTACGATCTCTGGATGCATAATAATCTGGCCACTCAGTGTGTGTGTGTGTGTGTGTGTGTGTGTATTCAGATCCAGTGCACGAATTCGTGCATGAGTGGGTCCAGCCAGCATGGCCAGGGGGAGGGGAGATGGGTGATTGGCCAGCCTACCTGCTGGTCAAACTCCTGGTCGAGAAGACAATTTGCATATTAGCCTTTTATTATATAGGATATACACTGAGTGACCAGATTATTATATTATTATAATATAATATTATTATATTATATTATATTATATTATATTATATTATAATATAATAATATAATAATCTGGACACTCAGTGTATATCTACCATATGTTTGAGCCATTCTACTCTTAAATATTTTTTCAAGAGAATTGAAAGCATATGTTCATACAAAGACTTGTACATTAATATTCACTGGGCTTTATTTGTAATAGCCAAAAATTATTGTCCATGAACAGGTGAATGGATGAAGAAATTGTGGCACAATGAAATACTACCCCACAATCCCACAATAAAAAGGAATGAACTATTGATATACACAACAATGTAAGTGAACCTCAAAAAAATTACATTGAGTGAAAGAGGTTAAGACAATAAAAACACATACTATGTGATTTCATTTATATAAAATAGAAAAGACAACCAATCTAAAGTGATACTAAGCATAGAAAGGCAGGGGGGATGAATTAGAAGGGGACCCAAGGAAACTTTTGGGTGTAATAAATATGTTCACTATCTTAATTGTGGTGATGATTTCATGGGCATATACATATGTCAAAACACGTCACATTGTTCACCTTAAATATGTGCCGTTTATTGAAAGTAAACTTCATTAATTTTTTTTAGAGAAAGTGAAAGGGCTGGGGAGAAAGAAACATTGATGTGAGAGAGATACATCGATTGGATGGTTCCTGCACATGCTCCAACCTGGGCCAGAGATCAAATCTGTAACCAAGGTACCTGCCTTTGACTGGAATCGAACCTGTGCTTCTTCAGTTCGTGGGCTGACACTGTAACCAATGAGCAAAAAGAGCTAGATCTCAACTCTACTTCAATACACTATTAAAATATTTCATTAAAAATACTAATAATCTTACATGATTCAAAATCCTGCTTCCTAAGTCACCACTGAGCTGACTTTGATGCAACTTCGTGATTGGGTCCAGCATCATGGTGGCTATTGCCAACAAGCTGGACTCAGCTACATCCCATACTCCCAGATCTATGCAAAAGCAGTGAAAGATGCACAGAAAACAGAATTCAAAGCAAATGCCAAGAAGACTTCTGGCAGCAGCATAAAATTTGTGAAAGTGAAAAAGGAATAACCTACCCTGCCCAAAGTTGGAATTGTCATGTTTTCAAGGTTAAGATCTGTGAACACATATTACGGCAGATTGAAAACGACCCAAGTGCCCATCTGTGGGTGAATGGATAAAAAAGCTGTGGTACATTTACACAATGAAATACGACTCGGCTGTGAAAAAGAAGGAAATTTTACCCTTTGTGACAGCATGGATGGACCTGGAGAGCATTATGCTAAGTGAAATAAGCCAGTCAGAGAAAGACAAGTACTATATGATTTCATTCATATGTGGGATCTAATGAGCAAAATGAATTAACAAGAAAATAGCAAAATAGTGACAGACTCAGAGAGGTGGGTGGAGATGGGGGTGGGCTGGATGGGGATGGTAAAGAGGTTGAACAAAAAGAAGAGAAAAAAACTCAAGGAAATGGACAACAGCATGGTGATTGTGAGAGTGGGGATGTAGAGAGAGGTAGAGGAGGATATAGGGGTCATGAATGGTGGTGGATGGAGACTTGACTTGAGACTTGAGGTGATGAATACACAACACAGTGTACAGATGAAGTGGTGTGGAATTGTGCACCTGAAACATATACTATTTTGTTAACCAGTGTCACCCCAATACATTCAAAAAAGGGGAGAAAATTGAAAACTCTCCAAAAGCTCCAACAGAGTTCTGCTTATTTAAAAAGGAAGAATGGAAGGAAAGAAAGAAGGAAGGAAAGAAGGAAGGAAGGAAGGAAGGAAGGAAGGAAGGAAGGAAGGAAGGAAGGAAGGAAGGAAGGAAGGAAGACAGGAAGGGAGAGAGGGAGGGAGGAAGGAAAAGAGGTTAGGGAGGGAGGGATAATGATCTCACTTCATGAAGGGGGAACTTACTGTCCTGTTCATAGATTGACAATGCCAATAAATTGAAGTATGGTTAAAAAAAATAAAAAGCATTGCTTTCAGATTCGTTTAAAGAACCCCACCCATAAAGGGAAATGGCTGAAAGAGCATAAATCTGGGTTTAAAACCCTATTCTACCACAAAGTTGTTTATGAGCTTGGCCAGGACTGGTTACTTAACCTCTCACAGTCTCTTCAGTTCCTTCAGCCCTAAAATGGGGCTAATAATAATCTGCTTCACCGGTTTGTTGTTAAAATTTGAGTGAGATACCAGATGAGAGAATGTCTGACCCATCCTAGATGGCAGAATACCTTATGCCCCATCTCTGAAGAAGTCAAGATTCCTTTCTATTCCCTACCTTTCCCCTCCTTTCCTCTTTCCTTCCAGATAGGGAGGGTCCTAGTCACAAAGATATTCAAAAGAGAAACAATGAGGAGGAAACGGGGCAGAGGGCTTGGATTGTGTTCCCCTGAACACAGTGCCTGAGACCAGAACTTGAGACTTCCTGGAAGGTGGCCCCAAGGATCGGGAGGGAGGGGACAGAAAATGTAATCAGAGGCCCAGTGGGTATGGCTCAGGGATCAAGCTTCCATCCACGAACCAGTTCCAGTCAGGATTTCTATCTCTTTGTTCCTCTCCCTTCCTTTCTCTCTAAAATCAATAAAAATATATATTTTTTTAAAGAAAAGAAAATGTAAATCAGGGAAGGAGAAAATGCCAATAAAAAGGTACCAGAGCTAGCCAGTGGTGTGGAGCTCGGCCCAGCCAGAGCCTCTCTGAAGATCTGTAGAATCCACTTTAGAATTGACCCTCTGAAGATCCGAAGGCTGGGGCACTGACCTGTGTCCGTGTCCAGCCTTGTGAGGATTACACTCAGAGCATTAACTCTCCTCTCTTTTTGCCACACCTCTGTCAACTGAGGGAGAAAAACAGAGACAAGGCCTTTGCCTGGGGCAATGGCAGGGTTGTGGGGACCATTGACCACACCTGCAGTTCAAGTCAAAGGTGGCCTGAGAACGTGTGGCCTGGGCACCAAAAGTAGCTGCCTAGGGCCCAAAACCCGCGCTTAGGTTAACAATGTAATCTTCTCAATCCTGACAAGAACTCCAGGCCACACAGACAATCTGGAGTGCCTTTCAGTGGGAGAAGCTAGAGACCTAGGATTAAAGCCCTCTCTCCTCAAGACCACAGCAGAGACTTGATTGACTTTCCTCAACTGTTCCCTCAGAACCAGAGTCTGTGAGAGAAGAGAGAGAATACCTGAGGGGGTTAGTCATTAAACGGGAGGAAGGGTGGGGCTGGGAATTTACCAAGAGAAGGAAATGCTAGCTGTTTCACTGAGCAGCAGCTAAATCATTTGTCTCTGCTATTAGAAATGTTCCTCAGATTGGAAACACTATTATGGTTATTGTATTAATGCCTATCGCTTTATCAAGCATGTAATATGCACCTGGAAATGTGTTATTTTCTTTCATGCCTCATTTCATTTCATCCTCACAGCAACCCAATCCAATAGGTATTATAAGAAACTGAAGCTCAGAGAGATTGAGTAAATCGCTGAATGTCCAACAGCTAGTACCTTGTAGAGCCAGAATTCAATCCCAGGTAGCCTGACCTAAGAACATGTGTTTTGACCATTAGGCGTCCAGCTAAAGAAGCAATCTGAAGCAGTGGCCAGGAGGACAGGGGCTGGGAGAGCACATTAACAACTCAGGAGTAGCCAGGAGGAGAGATGCACAGGGCCAGGTAGGGGGGAGAGGGCACGGAGCCCCCATGCTCTCTCCAGGCACCAGCCTCCCAGGACCTCCACTTGTTTATCAGCCTGGAAGCTCTCCGAGTCCCGTCCTTCTGGGGTTTCATGGAGGCTTCATACAGGGGCGTGACTGAATCAGTGGCATTGGCAATTGATTCAAACTGCAGCTCCTCTGCCCTCCTTGGAGCAGGTGAGATTGAAAATTCCAACTCTCCAAACACTGGGTTGTTTCCCCTGGCAACCAGCCGGTTCTTAGATTACCTAAGGGTTTTCCTAAAAGTCACTTCATTTACTTTAAAAAAAAAAAAAAGGCAGCTTTTCCCACTTTCTTCAGAGGAAATTCCAAGGGTTTTTAGGAGGTCTGTTGCCAGGAACGGGGTCAAAGAACAAAGATATATTTCTTATTGTAAATCAAAATATCACAGACCCCTTTAGAAGTGGAACAGTCTCTTCATAACTCCCCTGCTCAAACCCAGGAGTTTGTTTTTTGACTTTTCCAAGTTCAGTGCAGCCCAGTCTTAGTTCATGAGCACATCATTACACCGGTCCTTCCCTGGCCAAGGTTTATTTTTCCACAGTTGGGAGCAGAGATAAGGGTTTCCCTGATGAGTAGAGCAGACTTGTGCCAGGGGGAGGGTTCTGCACCATCACAGTAAAAACAAAACAAAAAAAAAGGTCTTATCACTTTAAGTTTGTCTTTCACATCCAGACAAAAAGGAAGGTCTTTTTATTTCTTCATCTGCAAAACTTGACAATCGGTCCCACCTCACAAGCTTGTGATGACATACTGCGAACGTGCTTTGTGGACTATGAACTGTAAACAGACTAGCTTTTATGGTAATAATGACCCATGGAAGAGGGGGGTGGGGAATAAAAGAGGGGGGTGGGGAATAAAAGCCCATTTGATCTTGGCACCTTTTCTCTCTTCAGCTGTATCTTCTGTTTAATCAAGGGTTGCAATTTTAATTTTAATGGTTACATACATTTTTTATTTTTTGATATTCTGTGTTTTCCTAAATCTGTCTGGGCATTTTTTATAATCTCATATTCCTTATTCAGTTTTTCTGCTCTATCTTTTATTCTTTAAACATTTTACAATAACTTCTTTAGATTATCTGATTATTCCAAATGCTGAAGTCCTTAAAAGTCTAAACCTGTTCATTATTGTTCCTGCTGATTCTCCCTCATGATGATTTGAATCCTTATATATTTAGTAATATTTTTTTAATTTAAATTTGGCTAAATTTAAACCAGAAGCCTGGATTGAGGATGCTTTCCTCTAAGGAGGATTTAGTTTGCACCTCCTGGACTCTCGGGGGCATTAATAATCTGGGCCACTTACATTTTTCAGTGTATGGTTTATTTAATCAGAGGGAAGAGAGCAGGTCTCACATGGAAACTAACATCTTTATTAACTTTGACATCTAGTGCTGCAGCCTAGACAGTTTTCGTTATAGGTTCTCTCTGTAAGCAGCTGGACTTTATTATTTCACTAAGAATCTAATCTTTTTAAGGTCCCAGCTGTGGGCAGAAGATGGTGTCTCACATTCAGCTCTTCTGCCCTCCTCCACCCTAGGGCTTAGTGTCTGGTTCTCCCCAATCTTCCATACTCCTACCCAGTCCCTAAAGCTCTAGGTTTCTAGTTAGTTGACCTCTTCGTTTATTCACTACTTAACTTTTGTATTATTGGCTTCAGGGGGATGCCCTTGGTAGATTACCTTTATTATGGGGAGCTCACTAAGGAATTTTAAAAATACGTATTTGTTGTGTTTTATATAACATTTAAGTTTTCTGCTGTCAGAAGCTTTTGAGAACTCATAGTACTGGAAGAGATTTTTCTTAAGTGATTATATGGTACATGTTGTTTTCTAACCTGCTTTTTTCCCACCTGAAATATGAAAAACACTTATAATATAAATAAATAGATCTAGAGCATCATCTTAATGGTTGAATAGTCTTCTCTTTTATTTTTATTTTTTTATTGATTGATTTTAGAGAGAGACACAGGGAGAGAGGGGGAAATAATCTATTTGTTGTTCCACTTATTTATGGATTCATTGGTTGATTCTTGTTATGTGTCCTGTCACAAGATTGAACCCAGTGTATCAGAACTAAGCTCTAACCAGTTGAGCTACCTGGCCAGGGTCTACATAGTATTTTATTGCATACATTTTTAAATATTTTTCTTTTTTTAAATATATTTTATTGATTTTTTTACAGAGAGGAAGGGAGAGGGATAGAAGATTAGAAACATCAATGAGAGAGAGACATCAATCAGCCGCCTCCTGTACGCCCCCCACTGGGGATATGCCCGCAACCAAGATACATGCCCTTGACCGGAATCGAACCTGGGACCCTTCAGTCCCCAGGCCGACGCTCTATCCACTGAACCAAACTGGTTTTGGCTTAAATATTTTTCTTATTATTGGATATTTAGGGTTCTGGGTATGTTTTTTTCACTATTTTAAAAAACATTTCAGTGAATATCCTTATAGCTAAATCTTTGCATAATCACGATCTTCTTCCTTTTTGAAATGTTTATAAAAATAATATATGCAAACACTAAGGAAAGTAAAAATTATCCACAATCTTTTTTGCTGTCACCTTATTAATTAATACCATTTGGTTTATAATTGGAAGTAGTTAGGGCTAGAATATGAAGAGAGACCACACCCTCTGCTCTCCACCCCTCACCCCAACCACTAGGGATAGGGAGCCAGAGCAGGTACTAGGGCTGGACTGAAAATAACCAAGGACTATCAGGATCAGAGAGCTGAAGGGATGGCAGACACCAAGTGGAATCCAAAAGCCTGGGACAACTGTGGCCTCAGGAAAGGCTGAAGCTTCAAAATCTCGCCTTACCTGTTCCCTTCTGCCTGAAGCAGAGGATCTTCTTGGACACTTCTCCAGCTCCCATTCCTGCCCTCCTTCTTTTAAAGGGGTTTGGTTTATTTTGAGTCAAAAAGCAGTACAGCTGTAATCAGTTTAGCTCCGTGGATAGCGCATCGGCCTGTGGACTCAAGAGTCCCAGGTTGGATTTCGGTCAAGGGCACGTACCTTGGTTGTGGGCACATAACCAGTAGGTGGCGTGCAGGAGGCAGCTGATCGATGTTTCTCTTTCATCAATGTTTCTAACTCTCTATCCCTCTCCCTTCCTCTCTGTAAAAAAAAAAAAAAAAAATCAATAAAATATATTTTAAAAAATAAAAAAAGCAGTACAGGGCTCTAGCCGGTTTGACTTAGTGGATTGAGCGTCAGCCTGTGGACTGGTTTGATTCTGGTCAAAGGCACAAGCCCTGGTTGTGGGCTTCATCCCTGGTAGGGGGCATGCATGAGGCAGCCCATCAATTATTCTCTCTCATCATTGATTGCTTCTGTTTCTATCTCTCTCTCCCTCTCCCTTCATCTCTGAAATCAATAATATATATATATTTAAAGCTCTAACCGGTTTGGCTCAGTGGACAGAGCGTCAGCCTGCAGACTCCAGCGTTTCAGGTTCGATTCCAGTCAAGGACATGTACTGTGGTTGTGGGCACATCCCCAGTGGGGAGTGTGCAGCAGGCAGATGATCGATGTTTCTCTTTCATTGATGTTTCTAACTCTCTACCCTTCTCCCTTCCTCTCTGTAAAAAAATCAATAAAACATATATTTTACAAAATAATAAAATAAAAAGTAATATAGACTCTGAAACTATCCCCAGCCCTATACTTTGTAGTGGCTTACCCATGATTCTCAGGATCTTGTCCCAATCTAAAAAATTCTACCATAGAAAGGCTTTCTTTTTTTTGGGTGGGTGGAGGAGGTTTTTAAACATCCCTCTACCTCCTTTCTGCCTGCTCCCCTTGAATAGAGCCCAGATGTTGAGCCCAATGTCTTCTCCCTAAAGAGAATCATGAGGGGAATGGCTGCCCTCTCTCTTGACTACACTTTTTTGAGGACCTGATGCACTCGCCTTTATAGTCTGTGAGACACCGTCATATCTCTATAATAAAGTCTATTTCTGATTGATTCTGTCAGCTGTGCAGGTGACAGCCCCTAAACCATAAAGAAGCCCCACCTCTTCTTTCCTCCCAGTGAGTATGGAACCCCAGCTGGGGTGATCGGGTTCCTTAAGGAAGCCCTAGAAGTTATGGTCTCCCTGTGAAGGACTGGATGCCCAAAGCTAGCTGTATCTCGTTCCCACAAGCTCCAGCCCTGGGTAAAATAACTTTTTGTCTATCCTAAATTCTTAAGGCTCCCCAAGCTCCTGAGTTCTGAAAATCCCTGGTCCAGAGCATATGCTTGTGGGGAAGGTGTGTAAACCAGGAAATAAACATGAAGGAGTTGGCATGCAGGGGAGAGGGTAGGGACCCTCTGAGGCAGTGGTTCTCAACCTTTTTTAATGCTGTGACCTTTTAATACAGTTCCTCATGTTGTGGTAACCCCCAATCTTAATATTATTTTCGTTGCTATTTCATAACTGTAATTTTGCTACTGTTAATGAATCATAATGTAAATATCTGTTTTCCGATGGTCTTAGGCGACCTTGCTAGCAGTTTTCAACCTGTGGGTCTCGACCCACAAGTTCAGAACCACTGCTGTAGAGCCTAAGATCATCAGAAAACACAGATATTTACATTATGATTCACAACAGTAGCAAAATTACAGTTATGAAGTAGCAACAAAAATAATTTTATGATTGGGGGTCACCACAACATGAGTAACTGTATTAAAAGGTCACAGCATTAGCCAAGACCGGTTTGGCTCAGTGGATAGAGCGTCGGCTTGCGGACTGAAAGGTCCCAGGTTCAATTCTGGTTGGAGGCATGTACCTTGCTTGCAGGCACATCTCCACTGTGGGGCATGCAGGAGGCGGCTGATGGATGTCTCTCTCTCATCGATGTTTCTGACTTTCTATCTCTCTCCCTTCCTCTCTGTAAAAATCAATAAAATATATTTTTTAAAAAAAGGTCACAGCATTAAAAAAGGTTGAGAACCGCTGCTCTGAGGTGTTTCCACTGCAGCGTACACCTCCGTGTCAACAGGCCGCTGGCTGGGCCATTCATCTAGCCTACCACAAGGCTCTGGGAATGGGTCTTGATTTTGACAGCAGACAAGTCACTACCAATGCCAGGGGCTTGCCTCAGTGAGAGCAGCTGTCAGGGACCAGGCAGGAATATAGACAGAGACCTGTCAGCACACAGTTGGATGCTTCACACCTTCCTCAGCCACCTTTACCACCACCTGAGTGTACAGCCCTAAAGCCTATGTGAAAATAGGAATGCTTGATGGTTGGGAGCTGGGCTCTGAAGTTCCACACTGGGTAGGGCGAGGTAAACTATCAGTGCCTGTGTTTTCTTATCCATAAGAAGTAATGAGAGTGGTAGGGTTGACTTGAGAATAAATAAGCCCATCTTTGTACCTGGCACATGGTGAGCATTACAAGAAGTGTTTGCTATGATCTTAGGGTAGCTGTGGGAGAGATGAGCCCTAGGACCATGAAACCCTCCTCAACTCCATCCCATCCCCAACCCAGGCCTGGCAGGTGGTGGAGCTGAGAGGCCTGTGGGAGAAGGGTGAGACACTGGCTGTAGGAATGGGTTGATTGTGGGTTCCTGGGCGTGAGGATTTCTTCGTGGCACCCTAAATGCAAGTGATACCTGTGGCATGTACCAGGCTGCTCAAGGAAATAACAGTTAGAAAAGAAAAGCACTAAGCTTCCGCTCTGTCCAGCCCCTTTTGGGGCGGGACTGCAGAGGAGGGAGGAACCTTAGAGGCCATCAGCTGCCCTTGTAACAGGAAGTTCTTCAGTCATTCTGGGTAGGGAAGTGAAATTAGTGCAGTGGCTTAGGTGGCCTGGAGATTGAACCTTCTCCCCACCCCCAGACCTCTCTCTACCACAAACCCTATTCCCAGAAGTCACTCCATCCGTGTGAACTCAAAACTTCCAGAAGCCTCTGGCGTCTTCCAGTTTGATGTCTTGCAGCAAGATATGGTGAGTGGAGAATGAGACTCAGAATGTCCCTTGGACACACTCTGGGACTGCCGTTGTGCGGTACCAAGGCCAGGGAACAGTGAGGCTCACGGGGGAGGCTGTGGATTGTACTGATACTACTGAGTCACGGTTCGGGGGAGGGAGTATAGGGCAGAGGAGCTGTGGGAAGCAGCAGGGACTTGGGACCAATGCCAGCTGGTGAAGAGGCCCCTTCTCCCAGGCAAAAAGGTGCCCCAGCCCCCCTGGTGTCCATCAAGGACTTGAAGAACCCGAAGTTCATCGGCCAAGGCGGGTTCGGCACTGTGTTCCGGGTGCAACACCAGACGTGGGGTTACGATGTGGCAGTCAAGATCGTTGACTCGTGAGTGTCCCAGCTGCTGGTTGACTAGCCAGGGTCTTGCTGAGGAGACAGGCTGCTGTCCTGGGAGGGCCTGAGTGGGGAAGGGAGGGATCTGCCCAGCAGAGCAAGACTCCAACTCTCTCCTGGAGTATAGGAAGAGGATATCCAGGGAAGTGAAGGCCATGGCAAGTCTGCGTCACCCCAACGTGCTGCCCCTGCTGGGGATCACCGAGAAGCTGGAATGGGACCACGTGTTGGGGCCGGCTCTGGTGACTCAATTCATGGAGAATGGTTCCCTGGCAGGGTTGCTGCAACCCCAATGCCCTCGGCCCTGGCCACTTATCTGCCGCCTGCTGCAGGAGTTGGTGCTCGGGATGTGTTACCTGCACAGCCAGAACCCCGTGCTTCTGCACCGGGACCTGAAGCCCTCCAACGTCCTGCTGGACCTGGACCTGCATGCCAAGGTCAGCCTGTCCACATCCCAGGCCAGCCTCTAGATAAGTGGTGCCCCAGAGCCGCTCCAGCCCCACCAACTGAAAAAGCGTCTGCTGCAGCTCTGTCTACTGAATACCCTGAGCATCTCCCTCTGGACACAGGACTGCCCAAGTATAAAGGCCTATGCAGAAGCATCAGCCCCTGCCACACCAAGTGATAGAGGCCCTGACCAACACAGCCACTTCCACATGCCCACCCCACTAGGCTCTTCAAAGACCCATAGCTGACAGCCCAGATGACTCAGACCTTGACCCAGCCTCAGAGAGGATGCAGACCTTCAAACCAAGGCCCAGTTGGTCCTACTGTTTCCCTAACCCTTCTCACCCCTTTTACAAGGCTGCACCTGTATCTTCTGGGTCCAGGGGAGGAGGCGGGAGGGAGAAGAGGATTCTGGAAGCTGCCTGGCATTGTCCATCCCCTACTTTCTCCTCCTTTCCTTCCTTTGCAGCTGGCAGATTTTGGCCTGTCCACATTTCTGGGAGGCTCACAGTCAGGGGCAGGGTCTGGGGAGTCAGGAGGCACCCTAGCCTACTTGGCCCCAGAACTATTGGTTGATGTAAACCAGAGAGCCTCTATGGCCAGTGATGTCTACAGGTAAGACACCCATGCCAAACACAAATCCTCAATTTTTACACCTCTCTGGGCCCTTTTAGGGGAAGGTGTATGAAAGAAAAGTTTTGCCAGAGGTTGTGAGAGGCCTCAGCTTTTTGTCTCTTGCAGCTTCGGGATTCTAATGTGGGCAGTGCTTGCAGGAAGAGAAGCTGAGAGTAAGACTTTAAGCAGACTATTGGGTCCTTAACGCCAGGCGCCCCTTTCCTCCTGAAAGCCCCCAAGCCTTCCAACTTCCTGCTTACCTGCTCCTACCCCCTCCTCTCCTCCCCTGTTTTATGATGGAGCAGGTTGCCCTTCTACTCTGAATGCTTTTTCTTCATGTGCCCCAACCCCACTTCAGCAGTGAACCAGACATCACTGGTGCAAGAAGCTGTGTGTAAGAGGCAGATCCGGCCCCCACTGACAGAGCTGCCCCAGCCCGGCCCTGAGACTCCTGGCCAGGAGGGGCTGTTGGAGTTAATGCAGCTCTGCTGGAGCCACGAGCCCAAGGACAGGCTTTCCTTCCAAGGTGGGCTGGCCACTCAACTGGCAGCTGGGTTGGGCCTCAATCTGTCAGCAGAGGGCTTTCCCAGAGAAAGAAGTTTTGCTCACCTGCCACCCACTCTGCCTTCTCTCCAGAATGCCGACCATACACTGAGAAAGCCCTCCACCTGGTACAAGATGAAGCTGGTACAAAAATGGATGCTGCAGTCTCCACAGTGAGTACCCAACACCAGCCCCAATCTGAAAGCTAGGAAGGAATGGCACCACACTGCTCCCTTGGCCACCCAGTGACTCCCCACTGACCATTGCTCTTTATGCCTTAACCTGCATCCCATCTCCCCACCCCACTCCTGATTCCCTGACAGCAGTTTATGGACTAAGAGACATCTTCCTAGGGTTTATACTGGCTCTCCCACCTCCACACCCATCAAGTTCTCTTCTTGCAGGTGAAGAAGTTCTTGTCGGAGCACAAGAACAGCAACAGGTTGTCTGCCCCCGTGCCAGACTCAAGGGGGACAGGAATGGATGGCCATGGGACACATCCAGGAAGCCCTGATCCCATGGTCTCTGACATGCTGAAAAACCTGAATCTGAAAGAGCCCCCCAGCTCTGTTTCTGACAAATGTACAAACCTTCCTGAGAAGATTGAGGCACAGAAAAAGCATGTTCCCCATGCCTGGTCAGCAGGGACACCTTCTGATTCATCTGGCCAACTTCCCCCAACTTCAGAGACCTCACCATTCAGAAAGTCCACCTCGGTTTCGACCCCAGGTCCTGCACCTCAAGGCAATCAGGTGAGACTTTGGCAGGACTAGGGGAAGCAAATATTGTCCCCTTTTCAGGGAGATCTTGGAACTGAGAAAGTATGCTCTGGAAACAGGCCTCGAGACAGGGAGCCTGAGAGCTCTGTGTTGTTCACAGGGGTCTGAGAGATGTCGCATCAAGGAGCCAGGACCAAATGCAATACCAGGTAACCATAGCTACTCCTTACCCTCCCCACCCCCACCACCTGTCTCTATTCTTCCACCAGCTTCATCCTCTAGAATCTAGACCAGTGGTTGGCAAACTGCAGCTCACGAGCCACATGCAGTTTTTTGGCCCCTTGAATGTGGCTCTTCCACAAAATACCACGTGTAGGCGCACATGTACAGTGTGATTGAAACTTCATGACCCATGTGCAAAAGTTGGTTTTCGGATCTCAAAAGAAATTTTGACTAATGAGTTTGCCAACCACAAATAGAAGCCCTCTTTTGAAGCTCGTTGTGTGTGGGGATGCTGCCAGCTCCTACCCAAGGAGGGGTAGAAAAGGGGAAAGAAAGGGTTAAAGGCCACTTCTCTAATCTTCTCATTTCATAAATGAAGAAATTGATACCCTTGGGATTTGATCCTGCTGAGACTTGGATCCTTACTCCCCCTAAAAAAGCCTGGATTTGTCCTAGGCCTTTTAGCTCCCCAGCACCAACTCTGTGGACCCCCAAATTCCATTGTGGCTATGTCAGTGCTTTGGGCCTCCAAGCAGAAAAGATCCAAATACCTGGGGCAGAAACATCAGCTGCCACTACTCTTGAGCTTCTGCATACCCAGTTCTGAAGGGGCAGCTTGCAGGGGAAAGACAAAAGCATCCCTGACACCTTCCTGGGGAGGCCCTGAGACCCCTCTCTACATTTCCCCAGGGTGAACACAAAGTGCTGCTGCCCCTCCACTCTCTGCTCCTCCTAAGTTGCTGAAGACTTAACCCTCACACTAACACCTTTGTTTCTTTTCAAGGGCTAACTAACTGCCAAGCAGTGCAGATCGGAAACAACAACAACATGGTGATACCTATGTCTTGGTTGGATCTGACAGCATCCAGACACAAGTAGCTTCAAAAGAAGTGCCTCGAGAACCTGATGCCTGGACTGGGCCACAGGGCCAGTATAATAATGACAGAAATTGAGGGAGCATCTAAATGCCGCCTGGAGTTGAGGCAACTAGCTGAGATTTCCTTTGAAGGCCACCAGTTCTGCACCCAAACTGACTTTGTGCCCCCAGGAATCAATAAAGTGGTGGTATTTTTTAAATTCTTTATTGTTTAAAGTATTACATATAGTATTACATATGTCTCCTTTTTCTCCCATTGACCTCTCCCCGGCCATCCCCCACCCCCAGCATAGGCCCTCAAGCCCCTAGTGTCTAGGTCCATTGGTTATGTTATTTATGCATACAAATCCTTTGTTTGGTCTCTTACTCCCTCCTATCTGCCTTCCCTCTAAAGTTTGATGGTCTGTTCAATGCTTCTGTATCTCTGGATCTATTTTTGTTCACTATATTCCAAAAATAAGTGAGAGTATGTGATATTTATCTTTTTCTGACTGGCTTATTTTGCTTAGCATCATTCTTTCCATGTCCATCCATGCTATTGAGAATAATAAGAATTTTTTTTCTTTTTTTACCACAACATACTATTCCATTGTGTAGATGTACCATAATTTTATAATCCATTCATCTGCTTATGGGCACTTGGGCTGTTCCCAAATCTTAGTTATTGTAAATTGTGCTGCTATAAACATAGGGGTGCATATGGCCTTTCTGATTGGTGTTTCTGACTTCTTCGGATATATTCCGAACAGTGGGATGCCTGGGTCAACTGGGAGTTCCATTTTTAATTTTTTGAGGAAATGCCATACTGTTCTCCACAGTGACTGCACCAGTCTGCATTCCCACCAGATGTGCATTTTTTCTCCACGTCCTCACTGGCACTTGTCTGTTGATTTGTTTCTGACAGGTGTGAGATGGTATCTCATTGCTGTTTTGATTTGCATCTCTCAAATGGTTAGTGACTTTGAGCATGTTTTCTTATGTCTCTTGGCCTTCTGTATGTCCACTTTTGAAAAGTGTCTATTTAAGTCCTTTTTTTATTGGGTTGTTTATTCCTTTTGATAAGTTGTATGAGTTCCCTATAAATTTTGGAGATTAAGCCCTTATCTGAAATAGCATTGGCAAATATGTTCTCCCATGCAGTGGGCTTCCTTGTTGTTTTGTTGATGGTTTCTTTTGCTGTGCAGAAACTTTTTATTTTGATGTAGTCCCATTTGTTTATTTTCTCCTTAGTTCCTATTGCCCTAGGAGCTGTAGCGGTAAAGATATTGCCCCAACATGTGTCTGCTATTTTGCTGCCTATGAAAGTGGTGGTATTTTAACCAAAGCATCACATAGGAAGCTAAAGTGTCAGCCATAGAAGGGAAGAAACATGGATGGGAAGTTGGGGAGCTGGCATTGAGGGTGGGGGAGGCAATGCAGTCTCCCTGAGACCGGAAGCTGAATGCTGAGAGCTGGGGGTGGGCAATGTTGTGGCACACAAGGTCAGGGCCCAGCCGTGGCAGGAAGGAATCCTAGAGGCCTGGCTCCTGGGGCCCACGTAATCTCAGGGCAGGGCACTTCCTCTAGAGCAGGCAAGACCTGACCCTAAACCAAACTCTGGGATTAGATGATGTTCCTCCTTTTCTTCCAGGCTACAAAGACTGGGCTGTGAGGTCCTGGGGAGGGGATCTCCATGGGAATTTGCAGACCTTGTGCCCACCAGGAGAGACCCCTCCAGTTTCTCCGAAGTCAGCTCCCACACTAGCACCTTCCTCCTACACACACACACACACACATGCACTTTGCTTCTGAGGTGGGAGCTTTTTGGCTCTCGGCTTGTGTCTGGGAGTGGAAAGCTATGGCTTCTCAAAGCTATGCACAGACCTGCCCCCAACCATAGAGCTGGCGATGGTGAGAGAACAGACAATTATTTAGGCAGGGCCACAGCGTGGCTGTCCAGGCCGGAGAGTTGAAGGGGGAAATGAGCCCCCATCTTTGTCTCTCCCTCAGCCGCCGCACATCCAAGCATTCCCCCTCTTTTTTAACACTTGCCACTCCGCGGGCCCACACTACTCCACCCCCTCGAATTTCTCGAATAAGTCACCTTCTCTCCTAGATGGGGGAAGAGGAAAGGCAGTGCTGGTAGGAGAGACAGTCAGAGTGGGGGAGGAGGCCTGGGGAGTCCCACTCGGCACGGGAAGGGCCGGGCTGTTTCATCGGGGAAGTGGGAGGGGGCCCCGGCGCCGGGAGGGAAGCGCCTGTCTCCCGGGGCTCAGAGCCACTAACTTAGCGGCGAGGAGTGGCTCCGCAGCTAGCTCCCCGAGCTCTCTCCCCAGGCCTGGCACCCTCAGCTGCTGCAGCCTCGCAGGCGGTGAGTTGGGGAAGAGAGGGAACCCTTTGCTTCAACCCCAAATCCTGTCCCCCTGGACGTGAGGTTTTGCTCGGGCACCTCCGGAGTCCGGGTTTGAGGGAGCAGGAGCGAAGGATTGGGCAGTGCCCTTGCCTCCAACCGGGAGAACGCTGGGAGCCACAGGGCATGCCTGGAAGGAGATGGGATTGCCTGAGGCTGGGGGTGGGGGTGACAGCAGCCTGTACCGGTTGAGAGGGACGCAGCTGGGGCTGGCTGGAGCCGGGGGCGGTCACCCGGACAACGACCCTCCCCAGCCCCGTGCCTGCGTCCAGGCGGTGCAGCGCGGGACAGGGGGAGACCATGGCCCGACTCTTCAGTCCCCGGCCGCCACCCAGCGAAGACCTCTTCTATGAGACCTACTACAGCCTGAGCCAACAGTACCCGCTGCTGCTCCTGCTGCTGGTGATCGTGCTCTGCGCGCTCCTGGCGCTGCTAACTGTCGCCTGGGCCAGCGGCAGGGTGAGCAGGGCCTCTGGTGCCCAGGCCTCGAGGGTGCGGGAGGGTCACTGCCCAGGGGGCATTCTCGGTGGTGAGACTTGTGGGATCTTCTCTACCTGTCATTCCTTTGCTGGGACCCAGGAGGGAAGCGCTGGACCTCACTAGGAGCCTTAGTGACCCTGGTCCAGTCACTTCACCTCTCTGGGTCTACACCGGGAGGTAACTGAGCCCTGGAGGCTGCTGATTTCCCTCCGGGTGCTGCCAGACCTTACCAGCTTCTGTGCTCTACTAGTTCTAGAATAAATCCAACACCAGATTTTGAGATTTTCGGGGGAGAGGGGGAGGGGTAGGAGAGACTGAGGGATGGGGGAAGGATGGAGCATTACCCTGGGCCCCGGGGGAATCTGTTTCCTGGTTTTCTTTCCCACTTAGGGGCTGTGGGGCAGTTGTGCCCACAGACTCCCAGAAGGCACCTCCATCCCACTCTCATTTAGTGCCAAAATAAGCCCATCTCCAGTTTCTTTTGGGGGCGGGGGAGAAAAGGGGTTTTTTCATTCCATTTCTGGAAACATTCCCCTCCAAGTTTTCTTCTCACTCTGGAGAGGAAAGGTGGGAAGACCACCTCACAGTCTAGGGGAGAGGGGGGACAAAGGGTGAAGACACTGGCGGGACTTCTACGCCCTGAGGGGGGAGGGGGCGAGGCACAACCTCTGGAAGCGAGGGACGTTCTCGACGCCCCCTGCCGCCCAAGCCCTGCTTGCAGGGCCGGAAACCCCGAGGTTCGTGCGGGGCGGGGACTCTCCCGAGCAAATTGCTCAAACTTGGACGCATTCATTTCTCAGTGCCTTCTGCGCGCTAGGGTTTTGGATTGTTTTTGTACTTGCTTCCCGACCCCAGGCTGGTGCCATGATTCCTATTTGACAGATGAGAAAACTGAGGCTCGGCATGATCAGGGATATACAAATGGCCCGATATGGGACGGAAGCCAGAATTTCTGGGTAGACGGTCTATGACTGAGCGGCCTCTGCAGCCTGCAAGTGATCTGTTAGGTTGAACCATATAAAATTGCTGGCTGTGCAGATTACACACAGATGATTATCGGCAATTCATACGGTTCGACCTAATATAAAAGGCAAGCGGAGGTGCCCTGCCTTATTTTGTACTTGGGTTTGAGACACTTTTCAGAACTGGCGGGGGGGGGGGGGGGGGGGGGAGGGCGGGTGTCCATTCTTTCTCTTCCTGGACGAGCTCCCCAAACCCCACCCGCGCCCCTCCCCACAGGAGCTGGCCTCAGACCCGGGCTTCCTGACCACAGTGCTGTGCGCGCTGGGCGGCTTCTCGCTGCTGCTGGGCCTGGCTTCCTGCGAGCAGCGGCTGCAGCGCTGGACGCGCCCGCTGTCGGGCCTCGTGTGGGCAGCGCTGCTTGCCTTAGGCCACGGCTTCCTGTTCACTGGGGGCGTGGTGAGCGCCTGGGACCAGGTGAGAGGGGCGGCAGGTGGAGCAGCGGGGAGAGGGACCCTGCGCCTCGAACTTGCCCCCAGGACACCCGGACAGCAGAGTAGCCGAGTCAGCCTGCAGCTGCCGCCTCCCTCCCCCAGGTGTCCTTTTTCCTCTTCGTCATCTTCACTACGTATGCCATGTTGCCCTTGGGCATGCGGGACGCCACCGCTGCGGGCCTCACCTCCTCCCTCTCACACCTGCTGGTCCTCGGGCTGTATCTTGGGCCTCAACTTGACTCAAGACCTGCGCTGCTGCCGCAGGTGAGCATGCATGTAAGAACAGGCTGCGCCCAGGGCCGACTCCGAGGGGCACTGCTGGATTCATGGGGCATTCATCACCCTATGACGAGCTGTGACTCCATGGCAGCATGCCACGCTGGGCACAGGACACAAACACAGACAGGTCCCCACTGTGCCCTGCTGGAGCTGGTACCCAGTGCAGTGCCATGCCTGCCGACACCAGAAGGGGGTTCTGTACCCCCGGGGAAGGGAGTCGGACAGGCGACCAGGGTGCTGGGGACAGAGGTAGATGCTAGAACTCTCACAGAGAATGCAAAAGTTGGAGTTTGAGTAGTTTTGTGCTGTGGTGTGTGTGGGATGGGGGGTGGGCAGAGGATGATGGAGTGGCATTCCAGGCAGAGGAGAAGTACGTGCCAAGGTTTCTAGACCTAAGAGCCATGTTGGTACAGCAGCCAAGAGCCTGGAGCAGAGGGAACTGGGAGGGGGAGCACCGCCTGCGGATCCCACTGTGTGGCCCGCATTGCCTAGAAATACCCATTGGGTCTCTAATGGTAGTGTCCTTCCCAGCCCCTTTGGAGACCAACTCCAGCTGCACACATAGGCACCCCCACCCCTCCCTGGTCTAGCATCCTCTGAGGCGACCCTCACCCACAGTTGGCAGCAAACGCGGTATTGTTTCTGTGCGGGAATGTGGCGGGAGCGTACCACAAGGCGCTCATGGAGCGCGCACTGCGCGCCACCTTCCGAGAGGCGCTCAGTTCCTTGCACTCGCGCCGGCGGCTGGACACGGAGAAGAAGCACCAGGTCCGCTGGTAATGGGGGCGGGGTGGAGCCTGGGCTCTGAGAGAGGGGTTACTTATATCACCCAACTGGGCTCCTTCACAAGCTGAGTGACTTGCGACGGGTCACCTGACCTATTTCTTCCTTTGTCAGAAGTGGCTGTTGCCTGCTTGGAAGGTTGCTGGGAGGCTCAAACAGACTGAAGTTGGTTAAAACCCTTTAGAGCCCTAAGACACTAAAGGAATTCTAATTCCGACCTTGGTGATGAGAGTTCAGTCTCTACAGGCATTAGTGCAGGATGGGGTGCTGGAGCGTAGCAGTGGGGCTGGGAAAGGGAGTGGGCTCCTAAGGCTTTGGGAAGCTGGGCTCCTGGTCCTAGGGTGCAAGAGGGTTGGTTCTCATAGTGATCTCTCCCAGGAACACCTTCTCTTGTCCATCCTTCCTGCCTACTTGGCCCGAGAGATGAAGGCAGAGATCATGGCACGGCTGCAGGCTGGACAGGGGTCAAGGCCAGAGAGCACCAACAACTTCCACAGCCTCTATGTCAAGAGGCACCAGGGAGTCAGGTATGGGCAAGGATGGCTGGAGAAGCGGGGGCAGGGGCTGAGACCACGGCCCCACTAACTGCAGTCTGCTCTGCCCAGCGTGCTGTATGCGGACATAGTGGGCTTCACACGGCTGGCCAGTGAATGCTCCCCAAAGGAGTTGGTGCTCATGCTCAATGAGCTCTTTGGCAAGTTTGACCAGATCGCCAAGGTAACAGGGTGCCTGCCTCCCCAGTTTCAAGCACCCTACTCTGGAGAACCCATTCCAAGGGAATTCCTAACTTATAAAATCCCAGTCACACATCAGAACCCATGTGGGCGCCCAGATATACCACTGGAAGTAACAAACCCTTGCAAGCATCCCATCTACCACATACCTCAAATCTGGAAAGGTCTCTCCATAGCTCCACAGATGCCCCAACCACAGCACCCCAATATGCTCAGAACCCCAACATGGTTGTCTCTGGATACTGTACCCAAACCTAGGCATTCAGATGCTCTAGCCTTTGGAGGCCCTTCCCAGCTGGCTGTTTAGACCTTAAGGCTATGCCCAAGGAACTTAATCTTGGGTCTCTCATCTAAAAAATCTCAATGCTGGGGCTACATTTATGGGCTCAAATCTGAATACACCCTATACATGACAAAGGTGGAGAGCCACAGACATCCCAGCCCTTGAAAAACCCTTCTGAGAAAAACACCTCCATGGGAGACCTCAGGCAGCCCCAGATCTTATCTATACACTTCCAACATCAGACATTCTTCAGGAACACCATATTTACTCTAACTTTTTCCAACTTCCTCCTGCCTCCTCTGGCCTCTAACTGGGTACCCCTCTCCCCCCTGCACACACACACTCCCAGGAGCATGAATGCATGCGGATCAAGATCCTGGGAGACTGTTACTACTGTGTCTCCGGGCTGCCCCTCTCCTTACCAGACCACGCCATCAACTGCGTGCGCATGGGGCTGGACATGTGCCGGGCCATCAGGTCAGCTCAGGTGGGCGGGCAGGAGAAGTCCTGAGGGATGGATGTGGGAGAGGAGCAGGCAGGGCAATGGAAGTCTTCCTGGAGAAAAGGAAGGGTGGTGCATGGGTCGGGCTGAAGACAGCACTCAGATTGTCCCTCACACACCCTGCTCAGGAAACTACGAGCAGCCACCGGTGTGGACATCAACATGCGCGTGGGTGTGCACTCAGGCAGCGTGCTCTGTGGAGTCATCGGGCTGCAGAAGTGGCAATATGATGTCTGGTCCCATGACGTCACACTGGCCAACCACATGGAGGCAGGTGGCGTGCCAGGGTGAGACCTGGGGCTCCAGGAGGCTACAGCAGGAGGCCAATCAGGTCTCCCCTTTGCTGCCTCCCTTTTCATAGTTCCTTAAAATGAGCACAGTCCTATGTGGGGCTCAGGGAGACCCTGGGGTGCAGGAAGGGGAGCTGGAAGAGACCTCCTGTAGCACAGGGCCTTGCTTAAAGTTAGAACTTCAGGAATGATCCTGGAAAGAAATGAGAGGTTGGAGGTGCTCCCTCCTAACTCCCACTGCCCCCTCCTTCCAGACGAGTACATATCACAGGGGCTACCCTGGCCCTGCTGGCAGGAGCTTACGCTGTGGAGGATGCACCCATAGAACACCGGGACCCATACCTTCGGGAGCTGGGGGAGCCTACGTACCTGGTCATCGATCCTCGGGTAAAAGCCTAACCCGGAACCCAGTGTCTGGCCCACCGTAACCACCCACAGCCACAGGCTTGGTCTCTGCCAGACCTGAGTTCCTGGGTCCTAGTGTGTATATGTCTCAGGGGAAGGGACACAAGCCTCTAAGGCAGTGGTCGGCAAACTCATTGGTCAACAGAGCCAAATATCAACAGTACAATGATTGAAATTTCTTTTGAGAGCCAAATTTTTTAAACTTAAACTTCTTCTAATGCCACTTCTTCAAAATAGACTCGCCCAGCCCGTGGTATTTTGTGGGAGAGCCACACTCAAGGGGCCAAAGAGCTGCATGTGGCTCGCAAGCCACAGTTTGCCGATCACGGCTCTAAGGATATGGGGAGAACTGGGGTGGGGGGGAGGGGAGGACGGTGGAGAAGATTGTAATCTTGACTGTCAGCGCTCATATACCCCAGGCTGAGGAAGAGGATGAGAAAGGCACTGCAGGAGGGTTGCTGTCCTCTCTTGAGGGCCCCAAGATGCGTCCATCACTGCTGATGACCCGCTACCTGGAATCCTGGGGTGCAGCCAAACCTTTTGCCCACCTGAGCCACGTAGAGAGCCCTGTGTCCACCTCCACTCCTCTCCCGGTATGTTCACCTCCACCATGAGCCCCAGCACCTACATAAACCCACCCCCACTGCCCATTCCTAGCCTCCTGCCCCCACCAGCAGTGACCTGATGATATCCCAAGGTCCTGAAACTCTGGTCACCCCAGTCGCTGACTCTGGACCTTCCTTGCCATTCTTTCCAGAGAAAGGACAAAGATGACTGCCCTCTGAGCCCACCACAGAGAAGATGTGAGATTCCTTTAGACACCATGCCCATTGCTCTCCAACCCCAACTCAGGAAGCTCTTTCCCCTGGTACCCCATGTCCTCCTGACTCTGAAGCTAGTGGTCATACCCATTCCCACCAGGATATGTCTCTTTTTAATCCAATTCCTGCAACTACTTGCTCTTTTTTCCAATCCCCAGTAGGACTGGGAAAGTGGGGCATTTGGTTGCTACCCCACTCTTTAACACTAGTACACAGATAAAATGAGGTGACAGTGAAAATCTCACATGGCTTTGAAGAAGAAAGTCACTATGAGCAGGCAGGAGTGATGAAGGGAGAGCAGGAAGCAGACCTGTGCCTTGTCTAGGGGAAGCTAGAGCAGGGACCAATTACTGGCTGATCCTATGCATAGCACCTTCAGGTAATCACTGACCCCCAGCTAGTGGAGGAGCCTAGATCTTCCTTACCTCTAGCTTTGAAGATGGTTCTTGATGATGAGCGACCAGAACCCTCATTCATGGAGTCAGGCTATGTTCCTCAAGGCTTACCCCAGGATTAGGTTCCTCTGCCAGCTCTCTTCCACCTTCCCTGCTCTTCCCTAAACCTGGTATGCATTTCCAGCCACCTTTCTGCAGATCTTCCCAGAATCTTGTCTGCTAGTACAGCTGGTTGGATTTATGGGATGACTCCAGAGTGCCCTTTCCATGTTTTTTTCCTCTCCTTCCCCATTCATCAGGAAAATAGGCAAGAGCTCAGCGACCACTGGGGAGTGAGGGGACATTGGCAGCTGAGTACTTAATTTCAAGCCTCAACTTAGGGTAGGGGAGGGGTCAAAAGAGCTAAGCTGGCAGGAGGGAGTGGAAGGAAGAACCCAAGACCCAGTTGATTGAGCTGATTGTTGCAGGATGTGGCCTCCAGGGTAGAGATGGAGTAACAGGGGTGGGGTGTTGCTGGGAGCCCAGGGAAGTGAGACAACATGTGAAGGTCTGATAACCCCCAGGACCCATATCAGAACTTCACAACCCCAACTAAGGTGCAGGCTAAGAAATATCATGGTGGAGGAGTAGGAGTCCCTTGATTTATAGGCAGGATCTCACTAGAGGGATGGGTAGGTAAGAAGTTTGCAAAAAATTTAGGCCCATTCTTAGATGCATAGATGGGTTCATACCTAAAACATACCTCTCAATCTTTCTGTCTTGGTCTCAGTCTCTCCCTCGCCTCTCACACACATAAGCTTTTGATTGAGGGGGCTGATGTGGCCCCTGTGACCCTCTTCCTTCACATGAGGCAAGGGGACAGGGAAGAAGATCACCACATTTCTTACCCAGGACCATGGCTGCAGCGTTTTACCCTCTTCCTTGGTGCTTGTCCTCACCTTTTCACTTGCTGTTCATTTTCTTATCTCTGCACACTCTACACAGTCCATAGAAAGAAATGGCTGTAACCTTGTATTTTTTCTCTTTCTCTTTCCTTCTTCTCCATTTTTTTGTTTTCCACCCCCACTACCTTCCAGCTCAGCCTGACCGTCACAAACGGTCAGAGGGGAGTCAGAATGTTCTGCATTGTCACTTCAGTTAGCACCAATAAGGATTTTTTGGCATCCCAGGGGGATAGACAAGTCCCTGACTTTGGCATTGTGTAATCCTTAGGGGAAATGCAGCACAAGGGAACCAACACTGAAGCCTGTAAAAGATACAGGGTTGCCTTGTGATAGAAACTAACTATGAGGAAATCAGAATATAACGACCCTGGGAATCAAAAGAGTCAGGAGGGGCACTGAAAACTGTGGCAAAATTTAATATTGCCCCAAATAAGCACTTTTCTGTGATCCCATCTTCCTTCCCCAGGTCTGCTCAGTTTGTGATTCTGGGGGTGATGGAGGGCATGTGCCTCCCTCTGAAAGGAAAGTCACCCTGTAGATTGAAAAAAGGCAAAGTAGGGTCAATATGGTTGACCCTGGAGGAAACCACTGCCACCCAAATTACAAGGGCTGAAAGAGGGAAGCTGAGGCCTTTGGCTCAAATAAACTCTTATTTTAAAAAGTTTAAAAATAATAATAAAATAAAGAGTCAGGAAGAATCATTGAGCAAATGTGGCTTGAACTTCTTCTAATGACTATTAGAAGCAGGGGAGCCGAGACCGTTTGGCTCAATGGAGAGAGCGTTGGTCTGTGGACTGAAGGGTTCCAGGTTCGATTCTGGTCAAGGGCATGTACCTTGGTTGCAGGCACATCCCCACCAGGGGGTGTGCAGGAGGCAGCTGATTGATGTTTCTCTCTCATTGATGTTTCTGGCTCTCTGTCCCTCTCCCTTCCTCTCTGTAGAAAATAAATAGAATATATTTTTTTTAAAAAGAAGAAGAAGAAGCAGGGGAAACAGCCAGATCAAATGCTCAAGGTCAAAAATGTGTGTAGATATGAATGCCTTGCTCCAGAGAGCTTCCAAAGATGCTCACCACCTTTTTTCCCATCTTCTCCCCTCCCTATCTTCTCTCAACAGGAGAAGGCTCTGGCTTCCTTCAGCCCCCAGTGGAGCCTGGACCGGTAAGGAGGCCTGAGCAATTTTTTTAAATTATTTTTTTATTGATTTCAGAATGGGAGAGGAAGATAGAGATAGAAACATCAACAATGAGAGAGAATTATCCACTGGCTGCCTCCTACATGTCCCCTACCAGGGTTTGAGCCCCAAACCTGGGCATGTGCCCTGACTGGGCATCGAACTGTGACCTCCTGACTCATAGGTCAATGTGCAACCACTAAGTCACACCGGCGGGACATGTCCAAGCAATTTTGACAGTGGGACTGTCTGGGTGATCTACCTCCATCCTCGGGTGGAATGGGGGTGGCGTCCTGCTTTGCCCAGATGCTTTTAAAGGTCTCCATGGTGACAAGCAAGGCTCTCACTGTACAGGAGCCGTACTCCCCGGGGACTAGATGATGAAATGGACACTGGGGATGCCAAGTTCTTCCAGGTCATCGAACAGCTCAACTCTCAGAAGTATGGAAAAGAAAAGAGGGCTGGGAGTGCTTGGTAGGGTAGGGATGGTGTTCCCCTGATGATCTGGAGGGAAGGGAGCATCTAACCTCCTCCACACTTAGGAAAGACCCGCCTGACCATTCCTTCCTGCCCTGTTCTTTTCTCTCTGGGTCTTACTGCCCCCCACCTCCCACCAGACAGTGGAAGCAGTCAAAGGACTTCAACCCACTGACACTTTACTTCCGAGAGAAGGAAATGGAAAAAGAGGTGGGCTTCACATGTGGGGGGAAGGTGTTAGAGAACGGCCTGTGGTCCCATCTTCCCTCCCCAGGTCTGCTCAGTTTGTGATTCTGGGGGTGATTGAGGGCATATGCCTCCCTCTGAAAGGAAAGTCACCCTATAGATTGAATTATTGAGTGGTGATGGGAGAGGGGAGGGCAACTCCTTGGAAAACACATAGCAAATACCTGGGGCTGAACTGAATGGTGGGGCCCTGAGGCTGGGGGGCCCACTCCTTCTCTGGGATTGACACCTTCAAGGTCATGAGCAGCACTGGTGACCCTGTCTCCACCTTGACCCCCTTTCTTGCAGTATCGACTCTCTGCACTCCCTGCCTTTAAATATTATGCAGCCTGCACATTCCTGGTTTTTCTCTCCAACTTCATCATCCAGATGCTGGTGACAAACAGGTCAACGAGCCCAGAAAAGGAAGCCCTGATTCTCAAAAAATGGATCCTCTTGGTCTTTCTGACCCCAGACACCCACTTTCTTCTTTTTGCCTACTTCCCATTGACACTAACCCCCAGAGGAAATGGAAATATGTGTTCTGGGAACCATGATAATCACAGCCCAACTTACTACCATACATCCTGTGGATTTTCTATATCCTGTGACCCAAGCATTTTCACATTCCTGTCTCTTGATTCTAACAATGTTCCCAGGAAAGAGGTTTTCTTCCCATTAAGAAGCCCAAGTCCCACAGTGACCAATCGTAGAAAGTAGGTCCTCACTACCAGTCCACAGCTAGGAGGAGCGAGGACTTGTTCAAAACTCAGCCAGATGACAGAGCTTTGGCCTGAAGGCCAGAGATCAGTCTGATGCAGCCTCAGCCACTTTTGTGAGCACCCTTCCCCCTTCCAATATTGTTCCTATCTTATTAGTTCCTGTCCCACCCAAACATTGCCCTAAACTCCTCAGCTTTCTCAAATCATCATGCAATGCCTATTATCATCCCACCCCCTTGGCAGCCAGTTCAGATCCCCAGAACCACTTCTCCCCACTTCCAACCAGATAATCAGTGACCTTTCCACACCCAGGGAACCTATTGTGGTTCTTCAAGGCCTCACTCTTGTCTCCCTTTAGGCCCCCAGCTCTGGCCATCACCTATAGCATCACCTTCCTCCTCTTCCTCCTCCTCCTCTTCGTCTGCTTCTCAGAGCACCTGACGGTGAGGTGGGCTATGGGGTGGAAGTGGAGAACTGGGGCTCTGACCACAGCCTGATCCCACCCCAAGGCTAACACTCCCATACTTCTTCCACAGAGGTGCGTCTTGAAAGGCCCCAAGATTCTGCACTGGCTGCCTGCATTGTCTGGCCTGGTGGCCACACGGCCTGGACTACGAGTCGTCCTGAGCACTGCCACCATCCTCCTCATCTTTACCATGGCCATTACCAGCCTGGTGAGGACAGAGAGGGTCCTACACACCCCCATCAGGGCATGTTGGGCATGCCAAATCTGAAAGGGAACCCCTGAATTTGGGAGGACAGCTAGACTAAGGCCAAGCGATATTGAAAGTATTGGACAAGTAATGGGAAAAAAAAATGACAATCACTCATGGTCTCCTATCTGGGCATAATCATTATTAACTCTTAGACATCCTTCATAGCTCACCCACTCTAATTTTATAGTGGAGTTTGGCTGATTTTTCAGAACTTAGAATCATTCCTAGAATTCTATCCCTGAAAGGCACCTTAAGAATCATCCCCCAAATGAGAAGAGGAAGCTCATGCCCCGAGAGGTTGAGTGGCTGGGAAGCGATCACACAGTGGATCCTTAGAAGTCTAGTGCTCATGACACCCACTCCCCTAATCCCTGCTCCCCCATCCAGTGAGGGCCCTCACCAACCAGAAATAGTGGAATCTGCTCCTTTGAAGTCTGTCCCTGACTTATCCCTGAATGAGCTGAAACCTAGCACAAGCACCACTGTACCCAAGGAGCTGCCTGATTACCTGAGCTCCTCATCTCTTTTTTGCAGTTCTTCTTACCGGCAGCATCAAACTGCCCTTTTCGGGCTCCCAATGTGTCCTCCATCGCTTTCAACCTCTCCTGGGAGCTCCCTGGGTCCCTGCCTCTCATCAGTATTCCAGTGAGTGTCCTGAACAGCCCTGAATCTCCTTCCCCCAGAACTTTCCTTGGCTCCTCGCCTACCTCCTTAATTGAAAAGCACTCCATCTTATGATTGGGACAGACATAAGTCACACTTGGGGTGTGTTTGTATGTATGAGACCCTCTGCCTCCAGATAGGACCTAGGAGGGGCGGGACAGAAGCTCTAAGGTGCCCCCCTACCCCTGCCTATGGAACATGTCCCACCTCCTGACCAGCCTGCCTGGCCCCACAGTACTCCATGCACTGCTGCGTGCTGGGTTTCCTTTCCTGCTCCCTCTTTCTGCACATGAGCTTCGAACTGAAGTTGCTGCTGCTCCTGCTATGGCTGGTGGCCTCCTGCTGTCTCTTCCTGCACTCCCACGCCTGGCTGTCCGACTGCCTCGTCGCCCGCCTCTATCTGGGCTCCTTGGACTCCAGGTGAGTGTGGCATCTGGAGAGAGGTGCCCAGGAGCTCTGGGACTGGGTGAGATAGAATAGGGCAGAATTGTCCTTACTTCACTGACCTGAACCACCCACCAGGCAAAACAGGAAGGAGGCTGGAGACTCCTTGGGCACTAGGGGCAGGGGGAAGCTATCGTGAAGGGGCAGGAAAAGACAACCCTGATTCGTGGCCTCCTCAGGCCAGGGGTGCTGAAGGAGCCCAAACTGATGGGAGCTATCTCCTTCTTCATCTTCTTCTTCACACTCCTTGTCTTGGCTCGGCAGGTAAGTTACCCAGTTCTTCTCTATGAAGGGTGTGGTGTGGGTCCCCATATTTATGACTTGATCTCTCCTATCCTTTTCTTAATCTGGTGTCTTCAGTATTGAATCCCAGAAGTGTACCCATTGAAAGCTTCTAAGTAAAATTTCTTATTCCCTTTTTCACTATTTCACTCCCCAAGGAGAGTGCCCTCAAATTCTCTTCTCCCTGTTCCCTTCTCCCTTCCACCATCAATCTAGAAATTCCCATGCTTAAGAAAAAAAATTGCTATCAATTCTCCCTACCATAGTTTGAATCTAGTTTCAAGGTAGTCTCCCCAGGGCTAATTTCACATTAAGCCTTATCTCTAAACTGTGGGGTGGGCCTGGCTGGCGTGGTTTAGTGGTTGAGCATTGACCTATGAACCTGGAGACCACAGTTGGATTCCAATCAGGACACATGCTTAGGGTTGCAGGCTTAATCCCCATCAGGGGGGTGTGCAGGAGGCAGCCAATCAATGGGATTTTCATCACTGATATTTCTATCTCTCTCTCCCTCTTCCCTTCCTCTCTGAAATCAATAAAAATATATTTAAACCATGGGTAGAGTGGTTTTAGGCATCATGGAGTCAGAGATGTGGTGAATACTTAGAATCTGGGGTTTCTCCTGTGCTGTGTCTCCCCATGGCCCCCGGTGACCCTCCCCAGAATGAATATTATTGCCGCCTGGATTTCCTGTGGAAGAAGAAGCTGAGGCAGGAGCGGGAGGAAACAGAGACGATGGAGAATCTGACTCGGCTGCTCTTGGAGAATGTGCTGCCTGCACATGTGGCCCCCCAGTTTATTGGCCAGAACCGGCGCAATGAGGTGACTCCCTGCCCCTGACTCCTGAGCATCAGACATCATAGGGACTAATATTGGATGAAAGTCTTGGCCCTTAGCGCAGCCTCTCTGGACTGCCCCAGAGTGGATCAGGCAGCTGCCCAAGCCTTTCCATATCCCTGTCAGATACCTCCCATTTTCACAAGATCTTAGGCTCTGTTCTTGGTGAGCAAAGAGTTTCTGCATTCCAAGTTCTTAGAAAGACTGTCTTCTCCAACTCATTACCACACCATGTCTTCAGGAGCTTTATCAAGTGTTGATGAGAGTTGGAGGACACAGTCTACCCATCTCTCTACACATGCACTATCTAGTATGGTAGCCATTAGCCATGTGTGATCATTTAAATTTAAATTCATTAAGTGGAAAATTAATGTGACAACATCGGATAGACCTAGAGAATATTATGCTCAGTGAAATAAGTTAGACAGAGAAAGACAAATACCATATGATTTCACTTATATGTAGAATCTAGAGAACAAAATAAAAAAATGGCAAAACAGAAGCAGACTCATAGAGAACAAACTGATGTTTGGCAGTTGGGAGGGATCGAATCCATGCACCGGGCTTCTAGTATAAAATAATATTGAATGTCAACTGTAATTGACAATTTTTTTAAAAAGTGGGCTTGAGAAACACCAGGCTCTCACTCTTAACCCCAAT
>JAAGEH010000208.1:3151837-3202676 GCA_011751065.1 Lasiurus cinereus | reverse complement strand
CTTTCTCTCTCTCTCTCTTTCTCTCTCTCTCTCTCTCTCTCTCTCTCTCTCTCTCTCTCTCTCTCTCTCTCCCTGACCTCGCTGTGTGGCCTCAGGCGTGCTATATAATTTTCAGGTTTTATAAGTAAACTTGTATCTTAAAAAAGAGAGAAAGAGAGGGAGAAAATTTAGTTCCTCAGTCACACTGGCCTTGTTTCATGTGTTCAACAGGTGCATGTGGCTAGTGGCCACCATATTGAACAACACATACACAGAACATTTCCATCACCACAGAAATTTCTTTTGGATGATACTGCTCTAGATCCTCAAATAAGTCAGACCATAAGAAGGTCACCCACATATTTGTACCACCTTCTTTGTAGCACCACCACCCCATCCTGTGCTGTGGAAATTCTTTTGGCCTATATCGAGGAGTGTTGAAAAAAAAAACCAAAACAGTTTGGGGACTATTTCACAGCCTTATATCCCCACCACCTGCTCTCTAACTCTCAAGGTCAGAAGTACCTCTACTTCTGATTTCTGCTTTTATAGACTTGGGATATCTTGTAACTGATTCTGTTTCTGTGTTCATATTGGCTCTAGAAAGCTCAAAGCCAGAATCTAGGACTAAGATGGCACCCATATAATGAACCAGCCTCAGATCTGATTCCATCTTTACAATCTTACCTTTATTTTCTCTTGGCCTTATTTTCTCTATTATTTATTTATTACAGGTCTGGTGTACAGAATTCATGAATAGGGGGAGGAGGGGTGTCCCTCAGCCTAGCTTGCATCCTCTCCAATCTGGAACCCCTCAAGGGATGTCCTACTGCCCATTTAGGCCCGATCGGGATCCCTCTGGTTCCCAACTGCTTGCCTGCCTGCCTTCCTGATTGTCCCTAACTGCTTCTACCTGTCAGCCTGATCACCCCCTAACCACTCCCCTGCCAGCCTGATTGGTGCCTAACTGCTCTGCTGCCAGTCTGTTTGCCCCTAACTGCCCTCCCCTGCAGGCCTGGTCACCCCAACTACTCTCCCCTCTAGGCCTGGGTCCCCCCCCCAACTGCCCTTCCCTGCAGGCCCGTCACCCCAACTTCCCTCCTCTGCCAGCCTGATCACCCCTAACTGCCCTCCCCTGCCATCTTGATCACCCCTAATTGCCCTCCCTTTCAGGCCTGGTCGCTCCCAACTGCCTTCCCCTGCTGGCCATCTGGTGGTGGCCATCTTGTGTCCACATAGGGGCAGGATCTTTTGACCACATGGGGGCAGCCATCTTGTGTGTTGGAGTGATGGTCAATCTGCATATTACTCTTTTATTAGATAGGATAGAGGCCTGGGTGCACGGGTGGGGGCCAGCTGGTTTGCCCTGAAGGGTGTCCCCGATCAGGGTGAGGGTTCCCTTGGGGTGTGGGGTGGCCTGGGTGAGGAGCCTGTGGTGGTTTGCAGGCTGGCCACCCTTGCTAACCCAAGTGGAGGCCCTGGTATCTGGGATTTATTTATTTTCTACAATTGAAACTTTGTAGCCTGGAGCAGAGCCAAGCTTCCTGCTCATTCCTTGGCAGCAGCCATTTCTGTTAAGATTTATTTATCTTCTATAATTGAAATTTTGTAGCCTTGAGTGGAGGCCTGGGCCCGCCAAGGTGTGTGGAAAGCTTGGCTTCCTCCATCGCTGGGGAAACCCAACCCTCCCTCCTGCTCTCTCCGTGGCTGCAGCCATCTTGATTGGGGTTACTTTACATACTCGTTCCTGATTGGCTGGTGGATGTGGATGGTGGGTGAGGCTTGTGGATGTAGTAGAGTGGTGGTTAATTTGCACATTACTCTTTTATTAAATAGGATTTGATCTTGCAAATTGTAGGTCTTTGTAAGCTGATTTAACTCAGTTAACAACTTTCAGCAATAGAAAGGATATAAAGATAATTCCCATTGGCATGATCCCAGTTCTAGAAGTGTCTCCCTTTATATTGTTGTGAGGTTATCTTGACCTCAAATCTCTGTCTCTCCTGGAATCAAAATGAGATCCAATCTTTGATTCCTGAGTCATATCCTTAGGGTAACCTGACTTTCCTCCTTCCCCTCCTCCCCAATCCTTCTTACACAGAGGGAAAGGCATGGGGACACCAGGACAGAAAGGGGAAGAATGTGGCCTACATTCTCACCCCAGCCTCTTACCCTCCCAGGACCTCTACCATCAATCCTATGAGTGTGTCTGTGTCCTCTTCGCCTCAGTCCCAGACTTCAAGGAGTTTTACTCTGAATCCAACATCAACCACGAGGGGCTAGAGTGTCTGCGGCTACTCAATGAGATCATTGCTGATTTTGATGAGGTGACAACTCTGAGGGTTCCCCAGATCCTATGTCCAGAGTTCTAGAATTCCCTACGAGTCCATCCTTCTACTTTGCTCTTCTGACCATAAGCCCCTTCTGCTCTCTCTAGCCTTTCCAGTCCTCTGATGCCTCAGCTCTGTCTTCTCCAGATTGTGTTCACTACCAACTCTCCCTCTTGCCACCATTCCTAATCCCATAACCGGTTTTTTAGCCTGGGGCTGGGCTTTGGGGAGAGAAGAATGGAAAAGCAAGAGAGAATGGGGACACAGCCTCCTCTCTATACAGCTGCTCTCTAAGCCCAAGTTCAGTGGGGTGGAGAAGATCAAAACCATTGGCAGCACCTACATGGCAGCTACAGGCTTAAATGCCACCTCTGGACAGGATGCACAGCAGGTACAGCATTCCTTCCTTACCTACCATCCCTCATCTGTGCTCTTATTGGTGGGTTCTGAATGGGCCTTAATCCTGGGCCCTTATTGGCCCATTCTGGTGGCCATCCCATTTGCCAGGATGCTGAGCGAAGCTGCAGTCACCTAGGCACCATGGTGGAATTTGCAGTGGCCCTCGGGTCTAAGCTGGATGTTATCAACAAGCACTCATTCAACAACTTCCGCTTGCGTGTGGGTAAGGGCCTTCCCTTGCTGCCTCAGTCTGAGACCTCCTCCACATCTTCCCAAGCTCTCCCTCCCCCAAGTCCTTGGTAAGCTGCTTTCCAGGTCAGCCCTGGACCTCCATCCAGACTCACCTTTTGAGATGGAGCATGAAGTTGCTGGGCCAGGAGCTATGAGGCACAGCCCCTCCCTGCCCTAAGCCCCACACTCCTTTCTTCCAAGGCCCCAAGGCCCTTCTCCCTAGTCCCTTAAGCTCTTTCTTTCCCTATTCCTCCTCATATCTCCCCCATTTTTATCTCTTGTCAGGGCTAAACCATGGACCGGTAGTAGCCGGAGTAATAGGAGCCCAGAAACCACAATATGACATCTGGGGCAACACGGTGAATGTGGCCAGTCGCATGGAGAGTACAGGAGTCCTGGGCAAGATCCAAGTGAGGGAGCCACATTGGAGTCGTGGGGCAGTGGTTAAGGTTGGGGCCATCCCCATACTTTCTCACCTTCCTCCAATTGCAGGTGACTGAGGAGACAGCCCGGGCCCTGCAGTCCTTAGGCTACACCTGCTACAGCAGGGGTGTTATCAAAGTCAAAGGCAAAGGACAGCTGTGTACCTACTTCCTCAACACAGATTTGACACGAGCTGGACCTCCCTCAGCCACCCTAGGCTGAGACCCCACTCCCTACTCTTCACCTCAAAAATCCTCGATAAAGAGACTGGTATGTCTGGAGCCAATTTATGCCAGAAGCTGCTAATATGGCTTCTGGGATCACCTCCTTGCTTCTCAGCAGGACTGTTTTTTCCCAGGTCGAAATGAGCGTTTGTGTGTGTGCAAGCATGAGCATGAATGTACGGAGGGCGTGTTTCTTTTCACAAGCTCAGGAAGAGAACTGTCTCAGCCTCCCTGCCTGCCTGCCAACCTGATTCCAGTATTTTGTAAACCTTGGAAGTATGAAGAATTTTAGCCACATAACTCAAGGGTTTGTCCTTTCCTGCTCCTCCACTCACAAATATTAGAAGGAATCTCCAGGGAAAAATGTCATTGACCTTTATTCATTTAACACTAAACAGACACTTTTAATTCTGTGCTTACTATGCAACATGGGTAAGAGGGCTTGGAAATAATCTATTAGGTCTCTCCCAGTTTCAGCTGCTGTTCTAAAATTGACCCACAATGCTTTCCAGTGAGGATTTGAAGGCAGTTTGGGGTTCTCCTGTTCTCAGGTCCCTTAGATGCCCCCTTGCTCCCTTCTGCTGATACTATGCAGGTCTTGAAACATCTATGGTTCATTCCCAACTGCTCATATTTTGGGATCCACGAGGCTTTGTTGTAGATGTTGCACACGGATTTTTTACTTGTTTTCCTAGTTGCTCTTTCTTTCTTTCTTTTTTATGGGAAAGATTTAAAAAGTACACCACTACCACTGCTGCTACCATCTTCCTAAAATGCTATCAGAATAGGGGCTCTAAGACAACAGTTATCTCTAGGAAAGAATGACTCATCCCTTTCACTTTGGGGCATCTTCATTTCCTAAGGGTGACCAGAGTACCCTCAGCCCCACCCTGAGCCAGGGTGTGGTTTGGGGACCAATGAAATGCTGATGTGAATTCTAGGTGATTAAGATCTGCTGACTTGGTTCTCAAGGGAGGCCTTTTTGGGAGATGGAAGGGAGGAAGGCAATGCCCTTGAATACCTAGCCCTGAGAGGATGAAGGTAGCAACAGGAAGTTGGAGTCATGCTAACAAAGATAACTATCACTGTCAGGGTACAGGCAATGCTAACTTTTCTCAGAAAGTAGGTTGAATGGGAGTCTGGAGTGATGAGTCCACATGGGTGGTCTTCCCTGGTCAGCTCTTTCAGGAGTCTGCAAACCTGTGTTGTTCTCAGTGTGATCTGCAAGCCACCTGGGTCCGAATGGGGCCAGTGGTGGTGGAGGGGGGGGTAATTTCTATATCTGTCTTCGTATCCCTTTCAAAATTGAAAATCATGGGAAACTGAAGGATGTGCCTCTCCACTATCGAGACCGACCCCCATAAAGACACCTCTCCCCCCATAATACACATGTCCGACACACAGAGTTAACCCAATTTCAGTCTTCGGTTTTAATCGCAGGGCTGCCCAGGAGCTGGCTCTGCCCTTACTTGCCCCTCCCCTCCCGCTTCTTCCGCTCCACACCCACAGGCCTTCTCCTCGAGGTGCAGAATTGGGTCAGGCCAGCGTGGGGGCGGTCCCCCAGGAGGAAAGCAAGTGTCCTGCCACCACCACCCCCCTCCCCCCGGGCCTGCTTCACTCCAGAGGGTTGGTGGAGACAGTGAGGCTCTCGGCTGGGCCAGGCTCCTGGGGGCCGGGGGCGCCCCTCGCCGTCTGGCCCAGGGTGCCCCCGCGTCGGGTACTGGACGTCTCGGAGCCGGTGCCTTCCAACAGCTTGGCCACGAAGCCCACGCCGGCCACGCGCAGCAGGCTGCCCCCGGCGCACGCGTACAGCACGGGGTTCACGCTGCTGCTCAGGAAGGCCAGCGCGATCAGCACGCTGCGGGCCAGGCGCAGCCGCTGCCCGACCAGTCCCTTCCCCGCCGACTGGCCCGACAGCGCGCGGCCGGCCTCGGCCAGGTTCACCAGGTGGTAGGGCAGCCAGAAGGCCGCGAAGGTCAGGATGATGAGCGCCACCAGGCAGCCCGTGCGGCGGCTGCGGCGGAAGCGCCGCGCCCTCAGCCTGCGCCTGATGTCCGAGTAGCTGGCCACCACGGCCAGGAAAGGCAGCAGGAAGCCGGTGAGGGCCTCGAAGAGCAGGTGGAAGGCCCTGTGTCTCTCCGTGTCGTATTTCGGGAAGCAGACCAGGCTCCTGTTGTGGGGTACCACGGTGCGGTACACGATGACGGGCGTGGCCAGCAGGACGGACGCCGCCCAGATGCTTGCCAGCAACCACCTGGCAACCCGCTTGGTGCGCAGCTTCTGGGACACAAAGGGGCGGGCCACCGCCAGCGAGCGGTCCAGGCTCATGGCCGTGATCAGCAGGACGCTGGCGTACATGCTGACTCCGCAGACATAGTGGAAGAAGCGGCAGCCGGACACGCCAAACACCCAGGTGCCCCGAGCCACGGAGTGGAGGAAAAAGGGGGCAGTGAGCAAGACGGCCAGGTCAGCCAGGGCCAAGTTCAGCACCAGCAGGGCAGTGACAGAGCGCTTCCGCATCTTTACCAGGATGCTCCACACCACAAAGCTGTTGCCGGGGAGCCCCACGGCCAGAGCCACTGACAGCAGGGTGATAGCCATGACCCCGAGGGAGGAGGGTGCTGCAGGAGATGTAGTGTTCGTGGCCATTGCCAGGATCTGGAGGGTGAGGTGGACATGTGCATGAGGGAGGGACCCAAGGGTTTTCCGACACCCTGGACACACCTGGCCTGAGTATTCAAGTCTTTCTCTAAATCAGCAGCATCAGTGCACCTTCACAATAGACTGTCCTCATCACTACCAACTAACCTATCTTAAGGGATCTGGCTGAGTAGAAAGAGAAATTGCCTAACTGAGCCACAGGGCTCCTTCCTGCCCACAGACCCAATTGCAAAATACCAAGCAACAGCAGCAGTAGCATGTCTGGACTCTGTCTGCCTCCTTCCCTTAGGAGACCCTCAGATTCAGAGCCAAACTGGGGAGATTTCCTTCTCAATGCTGCACCCCTAAAAGGCTAACTCCTCTGTCCGTTAGTCGCCTCAGTCCCATTGATGTCCTCCAATCCCCTACCCACTCTCCCAGAGATGCCCAGGACCCACCAGGAATAACAGGGATGGGGAGGAGTTCATGGAGAGGAGAGAAGAACAAATCCTCCCAAGTCCTTTTACCACTGGTCAGGCTCTTTTGGAAATTCCTCTGTACCTTCTCTCATGGCTGTACCCCACCCCTCCACCAAATCCCCTACTCCCAGGATCCTTACTCACTGGCTTTGCTGGGTACTGTTTGGAAGCTGGTGCCAATTCCAGAGTCAGAGCAGAGTAGAGTAGCCTATCCCTGGGTTTGTCTCAGTGGCAGGTATCTGGACCCAGGTCTGGATGCTATCAGCTAAGTCAGCCTGAGAGGAAGTACCACACAGCAGGGGGAAGACACATCTTCCTGAGGGTGGGGCTAAAACTCCTGCCCCCTCCCTTCACTAGGAGGGAGGATAGTCTTTGTGTTCCAGAAGAGGCCAGCAGGAAAGGAAGACCCTCAAGAGTGGGACCAGATGAGAAGCACCCAAAAAGGAGAAGGGAGCGAGGAAAGAGGGTGCAGGAGTGAGTAGGCTGGGGTGTGGCCTCATATGCAGGTCTAGACTGGATCATTGAACAGAATAATAAAGTGTGTCATATAGGGGGGGGGGAGCCAGAGAGGGAAAGTGGGCTCGGATTGGGAGGGCAGAATGCTGAATATATTTGTCATTTGTATGAACAAGTAGATGTTTAGAGTAATAGGAAATGTAGGGTACAGCTGTGGTTAGGTTCCAGGTTTGGGTTGTAACATCATGACTTAAAGAGGTCAGCACCTTGTTCTTGGCTTGCGTTCAAGTCATGAGTGAAGTTGGGGGGAGAAGTCTCTCTTCCAGCAACCCAGTCGCTCCCTTCACTAAAAGGGATTGGTTCCATCCCAGGGTAATCAAATTTCCCTTCTCTTGGTAGAAACCAAAGTTCAAAGGGGTCTCCTTAGCCTCACACAGAATGTCAATTTCTTCCCCTTCCCCAACCATTTGCTGTGTGCTTGCTCATGTGGCTACCCTGACACATTAGTTTAGATTTAAAATCTGGGCACTGGGCAAGGTCAGTACTGCCTTTTTCCTTACCTCCCCACAGCCAACCGTCCAGTCCCACCATGCAGAAGTAGTGGCTGAGCATAGGGAACAGGCATGAGGGAGTGAGGGAGGTGGTTCTTCATGGCTGCCCTGCCAAGAAAGGAAACCAGCCATGAAAGGGTCACTCTACCCTTTTCTCCTCTTCTCAAACTCTCCTGCAGAAGCTAAGAACTGAAAAGTCTTTCCTTCAATCTGACCATGAGCCTTCCTGCTTCCCTTCCAACTTGGTCACTCTCAGGAAATGTGCAGAAAGAAATAGTAGTCATGGAAGTTCCTTACCTTTGTGGTGCCCCCACTTTGTCTGCTTTGAGTAAGGCCAGAGCAGAATTCACCCAGTAGCTGTCAGGCGGAGGATATGATGAAAAGAAATGGACTGAAATCATAGCAAGCAGGTTCCTCCACAGAGTTGAGGAAGGGCTTTCTGACCACAGAGGATGTGTTAGCCAGGAACTATGTAACAGAGGAAGTTAGGGACCCTCTTCCCCAGTGCCTGAGGAAAGCAAAAGCCTCTGCAGAAGCTCTGGGGTCAATCAGAGGTTGCTTCTGACACAGACTGGACTGTCTTTGCCTCCTCTCCCAAGCTGCTCCCCATTTCCATTTCTGTCAGTGACCTTTTTTCTTCCACCCTAGACTAGACACTCTAAGCATACCTGTCCCCCAAATCCAGAGCTCCAACCTCTACCCCAACCCATCTTGGTGGCCCTGGCGTGACCCTGAGGACTGGGTTTCCTTTGCTATCTCTGCATCTACCTGGGTGGTGTGAACAGTCACTAAGGCAGAACATGGGGTAACAGTCAGGTTGACCAGAACTTAACAACTATCTTGGTTGGCCAGGGACTTAGTGGACTGGGATAAAAGGCTTCCACTGCTAAAACCGTGAGTTGGTCACCCTAGGAACCACATGTGTGTGCATCCCATCCTGCACCCCAAACTCAAAAGTACCAGGATCCAGAACAATTTTGAGGCCTGGAGGTAAAGAAATTCCAAAAGATGGGGTCTGGGAAATATTGGAGAGGATGGATGAGGAAAGCTAGCAGTCGGGAGGAGTCAAGATTTGGCAGAGAGAAAAAGGAGAAAGAAGAGATAGTACCTCCCTGAAAAGTTCTTCTTGTCCTCCAGATATCCACACTCCTCCTCACACTCCCTCCTCTCCAACCCCAAATGTCCTCTGAATAACTGAGTGCCTGCTCCTGCTCCTGGGCTCCTTTTGAGTCAGGTGACCTCTAGGGGGAGTTGGATTTAAAGAGGAAGCTTAAGTCTCAGACTCCCCAGGCCTCTCCCCCACTGCACCAACCACAAAACAGACAGGAAAACCCTCCTTTCAAACCCCACAGATTGACTTTCACCTTCCAGGGCCAGTCCCCAAACCCCCTTCCTGGCTCTTATAGAGCCCAGAGAATGGATCCCATCCCCACCCCACACCCAAGCACCCATACCTTTATTTCCTCTTTCCCCCTTTATTTACAGAGTAGTTGTATGGCCTGAGAGAAGTAGGTCACCTGAGCTGGGCGGAGGGGAAAAGGGGGTATGGGTCAAGAAGGCGGCCACTGAAAGCTGCCGCTGCCCAGCCTTGGCCTGACCCCCGCAGGGAAGCCAGATGGCTTCAGTTAAACTCAGGCATGCTGAACCTGGGGAAAGCACACTTAAGCCATGGTGTAAAGGCTGCACGGGGTCTTTCACAATAACTATTGGCAACAAATTAGCAGCTCTGGCACATGGGCACATGCCAACCTGCAAGTGCACAATATTCATTAGCATGAACCATCAGCCCTGGCAATCCCTCAGTTGGGAGGAACCTGGGTCTGCCCCAGGTACATAATTCTGCCCCGACAGATCCAAACTGGTCAGAGTCTTCCCAAACGCTCTCGAGTCGTCTCTGAGTTCTGAGGGGTGATGGAAGTGGACAGGGAAGAGCAGGATTTGGTGTCAAGGGTCCCATTCCTGACTGTCCTTTGCCGCCCCGCCCCCCGGGTCTCCGTTGCCCAGGCCCCACCCCACCACTTTGAGCCGAGGGGTAGCTCGGAGTTCCATGGTCCCCTCCCTGGAGCGGCCGCCCCCTCGGGTCTCCCCAGAGCCCTCAAACAGCCGCGTGAGAAAGCGGGGACCTGCGCGGGGCAGCAGATCCCCCGCGGTGAAGAGGTAGAGCACTGGGTTGATGCTGGAGCTGAAGAAGGCCAGGGCCGTGGTTCCAGCTCTCGCTGCCTGGCTCGCACCGCCCAGCTTCGCCAGGGATCCTTCGGGCGGCGCCAGCGCGGCCACCGCCTGCACAATGTTGACCACGTGGTAGGGGGCCCAGAGCAAGCCGAAGGCCAGCACGATGGCGCTCACCAGCCGGCCCACCCGCGTGCCGTGCCGTCCGGAGCCCCAGCGGGCGCCCCGCAGCCGCGCCAGCGTCACGCTGTAGCAGCCAAGCACCAGCCCGAAGGGCAGCACGAAAGCGCTCAGAGTCTCCAGGCTCAGGTGGACGGCGGCGTGGATCCGCGACGGGTGGCACAGCTGGCACAGGCTGCCCCCCCAGAGGTGGCGGTAGACGGAGGCCGGGACGGCGAGCAACAGAGCCGCCAGCCAGACGGCCAGCAGCAGGCGGCGGGCCAGGGCCGGGCTGCGCAGCCGGGGCGCCAGGAAAGGGCGGGTGACGGCGAGGCAGCGCTGCAGGCTGAGCAGGCTGGTGAACAGGACGCTGGCGTACATGCTGAGCGCGCACACGTAGTACACGGCCTTGCAGCCCACCTGGCCCAGTGGCCACGCCTGCCTCACCAGGAAGGCCACAAAGAGCGGCGTGAGCAGCAGCACCGCGCCGTCGGCCAGCGCCAGGTGCAGCACGAGAGTGGCCGCCAGGGGCCGCCCCCGCGCCGGCCGCCAGCCCGCCAAGCTCCACACCACGAAACCATTGCCGGGCAGCCCCAGCAGCGCGGCCAGCAGCAAGAAGGCCGTGCCTGTGGCCCGTGAGGCCGGAGAGCTCAGCAGCGTCTCGTTCCCTGGGGGACGGTAGCAGTCTGTCATCCTTCTGTACCTACAGAGGGCTGGAAAGGGCCATGGAGCGCATTCAGGGGCTGGGGCAAAAGCCAACGTTACCCCTGATGGCCAGGTGAGAAGGAACTGCGCCTCCCCTCCCTTCCCTGACGCCTGCCTCTCTTCGGTCTGGGTGCCTTGGCTTCCTCTGGGACCCCAGCCACAACTCAAGAACTACTCCTTGGAACCCGCATCCCCTGCTCTCAGTGAGCTGAGCTCCCCAGTCCTGACTCCCAGGCAGGCTGTCACCACCTCCACCTCCACTCCTCTACCCTTCTGTGTCCATCCTTCCCTGTACCTCAGGGCAAAAGTGAGAGGTGGTAAGGGCACGTGGGCAGATCTACTTACTCAGCTTTGAGCTAGCAGGGTGGGGGTCCGCAAGAGGCCTGGGAGGCTGAAAGGCAAACAGCTATGGGCTTGGTGTCTACTCCTGTCCGGTGCCTGTCAGATTTGCAGAGGGCGAGGCAAGAATGGGAAGGGATAAGGTGGGGCCTTTTCTGGGGCCCCTCCCTCACCATATTTCTTCCCATCACTAACTCGTCCAGGCATGTGAGGTCCTGCCTCCCAGGAAACAGGATACGTGAAGAGGTTGTGTAGGTGGGTGAGTAGGGATACTGCTGAATCCTGACCTTGGGTCCTGTTTCTGTGCGGATCCCTTTCCCAGCTCTGGTCCCAATCCTCCTAACCCTGCAGCCTTATGCTTTCTGGCCTTCTTGGTCTGCACTCAGCAGAAAAAGTGACCCAAACTACTCACTCTCCCTGCTGCTCTTTCTTTGCCTGTTTCTAGACTCCTGACCCTACTGAGCCTCCTTTTTCCTAAGCTTCTACCTACCCCTCTTGCCTCTTGCCTTGGGCCCTGCCCCAGTCATTCCACCCTCAGGGCTCTCACTGGGCTGTCAATGAAAATTTTCAGTGTAAAGCATGGTGCTAAGCCCTGTGGGGTCTGGGGGAATGCATGGAGGTGTAAGGGGCATATAACCTGGCTGAGGAGTTACAGCACACAACCATGAAGAGACCACATTACTAGGCTGCACCAGGATACAAGAAAAAGGGAAAGATCGCAGTGGTAGAGACATGCTGAAAAGAAGTCTTTTCTGGGTGGAGAAGTTAGGCAAAACTTGGAAATGAAATTTGAGGGGACCTGGTTCATTGATAACTTTGAGGAAAGGGGAAAGGCCAATGCCAGTCAACAGCCAGAACTGGGGGTTCCTTGGAAGCCAGAACACCAGTACTGTCTCCATTTGGGTTCCCTCCAAAGCAGAGTCTGAGTTAAGGGTATGAGTACAGGTAATTCTGTACTCATTAAATATAACTGAACAGAACTTCAGAGACCTGTGAGATAATATTAGAGATCAAACAGAAGTATAACTAAAGTTCCAGAAGAAGAGTAGAAGAAAGTCAGATGGAAAAGGACAAGAACCATATGATTTCACTCATAGGTTGGATATAAAACAGGAAGCAACAAACAAACTCATAGACACAGCAACACAGCTTGGGAAGCAGGAGTGAGAGAAGAGAGGGAAGAGGGAAGCCAATAAGAGTGTTATTGAGCTCCCTCAGTAGGCATCAGGAATGCCTAAGAAGTGCACAGAATGAGGAAGAGAAGGCATGGAATGCTCCTATACACACTTGTAGCCTGCACTTGTCTGGGGGCAGACTGGACTGCCAAAGCTTCAAATGAGACTTCTAGGCAGGAAAGCAGAGACTTGCACTCAAGTGAGGAGTTCATTGTCAGTGAGAGTCTGAGCTTCTACCCAACTGTCCAGCACAACTGCAGCTGAAATCAGGCATGGGACATGGAGCACCAGAGTCTAAAGTCCTGATGCCATCAGAGGAGACTCCCTCTTCACATCTTCATGCCTATTGAGTGGCCAAAGGAGAAAAGTGAGAAATCCAGAATGGCTGAAGCAGGCATTCCTGCAGAATTAAATCAGGGAAAATGAGCCAGCTGCTCCCCTAGTCCACGAAGGAAAGAGCAGGAAAGCAAGAAGGCCCTTGCCACAGGATCATGGTGGTCCATGGTTCAGGACCCATCCTCTTCTTATGCCCCACCCAGACACACTGCCTCACCTCCCATTTCTCCAAGCCCTACCCATGATCTCACCCTCAGCCCCACCTCCCTTTTCCTAATGCAGCAGTTTATGGATTTTTCAGTAGATGGCAGTATGTACAGCACAAATCACGTAATGTAGCTTCTATACTTAGAAATTCCCTCCATAGAAAGAAAATCGTCATCCTCTTACATAGTTACCATTAACCCTCAAATCACAAACTGCCACCAGAGACAACATCCACACAAAGCTTCCTTGGCTTCTGCCTGGCAACTCTGGGCTTTAATCCTTCTTCCAGGATCCTATCTAGGCCCCTCCTCTTCTCCCTCCCCTGGGACTTTGCCCTTTTTGCAGGGCTTGAGGGAGGGGAGGGTACAAGGGGGGACAGAGTCCGCTTGACTCATCCTCCACCTCACTGGGGCTGAGGTCCCAGCTCTGTAACAGAAAACATCACCACTTCAGCCCAGGACAGCTGGGAACAACACAGCCCAGAATTCTTCTGCTCTTTCCCTATATATACCATGGAGTACCTTTCTGCCCTGAACCCCAGCAGCCTGCTCAGGTGATTACTGATCTTCCTCTCCACTCTCTAACTGGGGATAAGGGCAGGGAAACAAATCTTCATTCGGCCCCTTGGAAACTCATGAATCTGTACCCCTTCCCCTCTCCACTCCACTTTCCACAGTAGGCTTGTCCAGCTTCTACCACCCACCACCATTCCATGGTCCCTCCCTCTCTCCCTAGGCTACTCTAATCCAAAAACCTAAATCCCCACCCCCAACTCTCCAGCCACCCCACCCCCATCATCCCCATTTCACTCAGCAAACCCCTCACTCCTTGACCTTTTTCCCCAACTACCAGGTCAGTATCCAATATGAGCTCTGAGTTTGGCCGAAGGGTCTGGACCTCAGCTCCACCACCCCAGCGACCTTTCCGTGTCTGTGATCACAAACGGACCACACGGAAAGGTCTGACAGCTGCCACCCGCCAGGAACTGCTAGACAAGGTGAGTGAGCCAAGTCCCTGGGTTCCTATCCAAGGGCTCAAAAAGAGTGAGAACTTGGAATGACCACCAGAAAGGGCTGAAGTTATGCAGCTACCCCTCCCTCTGAAGACTAAAGCGGGGCGGCGGGGGGGGGGGGGTGGGGGGGGGGGGGCTCAGGTAGCCCAATGATCTCTGCTGCATTTGGGTCAATCTATTTTCCCCCCAAGGAGTTGGCTCTTCTTTGGGGATAGGGGAAGGAGTAGGGAGGGTTAGAGGGACAGGATTTAGAAGATAGTGTGGATTGGCAATTTGTGTGACAAATCAAGTTCAAATCCTGATTGTCACCTCCTTCTGTCAAACCTTAGGAAGTTATTAACCTATAAAAAGGTAAAAAATTCTTCCTTTTCTGAATTTTAGAGGACATTTGTTAAAGCTAGGACGTGAAACAAGAAAAGCCTCGGAAAATGAGCCTAGGCTGGTCTGCTTTGGTTCACCAAGAAGGCAGAGCAAAGGGGGCCATGGAGACAGGTTCAGATGGTTTGTCTGGGATGAGCTGCCACTGCCCATTGCTGCCCTGGTTGCAAGCCTGGTGGGCTCTCTTAGAGTTTAGGAGATGCATGACTGTTGGGGAAGTAAAAGAGGGGAGGGCACTCAAGTACTCCTAGGAGGAAGAGCACCCACTGGCACCTTCATTTTTGAGGGGTTTTAAAAGGCTGGGTGTTTAGGGGAGATCTTAGGGGCAGATCTCAACAGAATATTCATCAGCTTTATGTTGATGTACCAAAAATGAGATTTATTCTCTTAACTTCATCTGTCCTTGGATGTGGTTGTCAAATGGCACTAATTGAATTTCTGTCTCCTTAAGTAGGGTGATTTAAGCTATTTACCTTCTGGTTGGGGAGAAGTCAATTTCTTCATCTATAAAAAGGGAATAATACACCTCCTTGGATTGTTGAAGAAAATAAAAGAGGATAATGTATGTAAAGTGCTACATAGATACCTGGCACTAGTAAAGACAAAAAAGATTGTCATTATTACTGAAAACGGTTCTGGAGAACTCTATATAGGGAGTAGGGGAGTGAGGTGGGAGATAAGATTCCATTGCATCAGGCCCCATTAGCATAATGCCTTATGCTCACTCCCAAAGGATGGACTTCAAGAGAGCCTGGCTAGCTTTCCAATTCCTAATCAGGAGTGACTTGGAGGGAAGCAGGGGTAAATAACACATGGTAGGAGCAAAGCAGGAACACATAGGAAAAAAGGTCAGCTCCTAGTGAGGGTTCCCCAGTGAAAGAGCACTGAGAGCTGGAGCTGTTTAAAGGTATGGCAAAGCACCAGGAAGTAGAGTTGGGATATCAACCAGTGTCTTGGGCAGCTGGAGAGGGAAGGCATGAGACAAGCTCTGCCATTTCCCCTCTTGCTTCTTGCTACTGGGCAGGCACTGGAGACCCTGCTGCTGAGGGGAATACTAACCCTGGTGCTAGAGGAGGATGGGACTGCCGTGGAGAGCGAAGACTTCTTCCAGCTGTTGGAGGATGACACGTGCCTGATGGTGCTGGAGTATGGGCAGAGCTGGAGTCCCAGCAGGGTGAGGCCTGTACTAGGTGGGCTACTTTAGGCCACCAATCCTCTCTCTCCCAAACCTGTCCTCCTGCCTACCCCTCATCTTGAGAGCAGAAGTGACGAGAGAGGTAAGGTGTTTTTAAGGACACCTTACAGTGGATTAACGCCCAGGAAAGGGTGGGTCTGTTCCACTATGGATGGGGATTGATGGTGGATGTGAGGGACCACTGCACTCACGGGGGTGTTCTACAGAGTGGGATGCTGTCATATGGCCTGGGCCGGGAGAAGCCCAAGCATAGCAAGGACATCGCCCGCATCACCTTTGACGTGTACAAGCAAAACCCTCGAGACCTCTTTGGGAGCCTGAACATCAAAGCCACATTCTATGGGCTCTACTCCATGAGCTGTGACATTCAAGGACTCGGCCCAAAGAAAGTACTCAGGTAAGAGACCAAAATGTTTTACTTCCCCATTCCCATAGTTTCAGTTCCATAATTCCTTCTCCTGTACTCACCTAACCCATTAGCTCTCAATTATGGAAAGCCCCCAGCCTCCACTCCTCAGCTCTATGGCTTCCTCCTGGCCACCTGACTGCCTCTTGTCTGTCCTTCAGGGAATTCCTCCGATGGACCTCCACACTGCTGCATGGCGTGGGCCACATGCTGCTGGGAATTTCCTCTACCCTTCGCCATGTCGTGGAAGGGGCTACACAATGGCAGCAGCAGGCTCACCTTCATCCCCACTAAGAGGCTCGGAGCTTCTACCCTAGAGATGGCTGTAGGGACTGTGATGACATCCAGTTTAGGGACCTGCAGACAGTGCAGACTAGATCTAGTTATCTAGTTTTCCCACTGCCCTCTGACCCCATCTGGTTTTCCCACTGCCCTCTGAGCCCATCAGCATAGCGCCTCACACCCCTAGCCTATATCCATTCCTAGAAAATGCTGTCCCTTCTTAGCCATCCTCTTGGCCTCCCACCTACCCTGAAAGGCCACAACCTTGACCCAGGCATCTTGATAGCACTGGTTGTTGCTACCTCTAGAGTTCCTACAACTCCTCCCCGAGTTCCCCAGCACGCTGAAGACAGCCCTCTTGGACTTTACCTTGAGATCTCTATTTCTTCATACCCTTCCCCCCAAGAATAACAAAGACATTTCCAACACAAATAATAAAAATGTTTACCAATAACACTTTTTTACTTCAATGACTGATTTAAATTAGTAAGGGGACAGGATAGATACTCCCTTTCCTCCTCCCCCATTAACTCCCAACTCAAAGCCTCAGTCTTCAAGAATTGAGTTCAAAACCCGCCTCCGCTTGGCCACTGCCCCCTGTTGCTGCTCCCAAGCTTCTCGACGCTTCAGGAAGGTAGTCAGGGCCACATTTCGAGCCACATGGTGGCCAAAAGGGTCTTTTATCAGCTCTTGGTTCCGCTCTCCTGCAAAGGGAACCATCATGTTCAGTATCAGCACGCAGTCACCACCTATGCTTGAGGAGATTCTACTTGGGGTGAAGGTCTCTCCATTCTACCTGGTCCCTGGGTCTGCCTTGGGATAGAGTTAACCCCTCACACTCCAAAGAACAAACTTAGAGGAGGATAAGAACATAGGACTGCACAATCAACAGAGGGAAGGGGAAAGCAGACTGCTAAGCACCATGGGCAAATCACCCTTTGGAACTGAAGTCTCTGCTGAATTTAAATCCATCCCCCAGCCACCCAGCTATTTGGAGTAAGGCAAGGGAAGTTTTGAAAGGTCCAAGAGACCTACCGGTACTCACCCAGCTCAGCAGCAATTTCCTTCCGGGCCCCCAAGGCTGCTCCATTCCAGATGGCATCTAAGACACGGCTGCCATGGCGACTGCAAGCCAGAGCCACATACTGTCCCTGCATTGAGACAGACAAGGTAGGTCCCTCTAGTGCAGTTTTTGAAAATGTGCTGAGGAGGGCAGGAGGAAGTGGAGTTTCCATTTAAAGACTGAGTCAAGGAGTCTAGAGAAGCTCATATTCTCTAAATGGGTAATGGCAGAGGACTCAAAGCAGAAGCCAGAGTCTAACCTTTAGGGTCTTGAGCACACGGCGGCGCTGCTTGCGCGTCACAGAAGGGCTGGTCAGGATGGCATCAAGCACATGGGAACCAGCAGGACTTTGGGCCAGAGTCAGAAGCTGTGGTCCCGTCAAGGCACCCAGACTTCGAAGGATAAGGGCAGGAGTGGAGAAGTGCAGCAGATGCTGGAGCAGTAGAGATCCGAGGACTGTCACTTCCCCCAGGGCCCTGGCTGTGCCCATTTCAACCTGAGAACAGGGATAGGAAATCAGGAGGCAGCCACCAAAATACCACCTCCATTTGGATGAAGCCAGAAATCTCACCACCTTCACCTCCGTGGTGAGAGGCTCCCTAAGCCCAGGGAGACCTAGTCCCCAGTCAGTTACTGGTTTGGCCTTTCCCCTACCTCACCTGGTGGTCCGTGGGCACTGCCCCCTCCTCCTCCACCAGTCCATAGTACACCTCATAAGCCATCAAAGTGGCAAAGAGAGGCACACAGGTCACTTGCCGGGAAGAGGGCTCTGCACAGTGGAATGCCTAGATGAGAAGACAAAACATAATGAATCTGAGAAGTGATTTTAACCCTGAATTTCTAGACAAGGGAAAGCATTCAGGAGTGGTGAGAATGCCTATCTTCACAAGAATATAAGCTGCATGAGGACAGGATCTCATCGGCCCTGCTGTATCTCCAGCCTCTTATGTGTAACAGGGGTCAATAAATATTTATTCCTTAAATAAACTTCTCTCTTTGTTCTGGGAGACAATTTGCATTCTAGGGCTATGAGATGGATTTGGCCTCATTTCCCCTTGTTATCTATGAACTCACTGGACATTGAATATTTTGGCCAGATACAATGACTAAAGATTCGATAAGTCTTGAGATAGAATTTGAATCAAGGGCATAAATGGGTTGCAAGTAATACCCACTTACCTCTAACAACAGCTGCAGAACCTGGGCTTGGTGGGTCCCAACTCTGCGGCAGGCTCCCACCAGGGCAATGACTACCCCTGGGTGACCCTGTGCCAGCACAGCTTCCAGGGCAGGACTCAGCTCCTCAAATATGGGGGACAGCTGAGGGGAGACATAGGGTATACAATTTTTGGTTAATTGTGGGCTAAGTTATTCAGAGAAATCTTTCTGCCAAAAACAACTAAAAATGCTAGATAAGACAAAAAAAGCATTGCCAATGTCAGAACTTTGGTTGGGCTGGATAAGAAAGGTCCAAAACAAGGGTGTAGTCTTAAAGGAGCTGCCTCACATGGAGAGGGGACTTTAAATTACCAAACTGTCAGGGTAAAGAGAATTAAAGTCAAACCTTCCACTCTCACTCCCAACCCGTGAGTTCCCAAGGAAACATGCCCTGGCACTAAGCAGCAAAGGAAAAGAGAAGCTATGGCAGCTCCAGTGCTCATTTGGATTGATAGCCAAGTACACAGTCTGGGTAGGCCATGGAACCTCAAGCTGCTAACTTGGATTAAGCTAGTCTTCTGTTGATATTGGCATTTGAGAAAAGCCAAAGCAAATCCTTTCTGGGAAGAAGACATCTTCACCCTATGCTCTGGGAAACCTCCAGGAATAACTTTTTAAGGGGAATAGCCAACACACAGTCAGAGATAGGCACACTATAAAATAAGGCCCAATGAACAAGAACTAGAAGAAACAACAGCATACAGAAACAGACCCAGCCAAGTTCCTGACTCACGAGCTCAGGGGTTGTGACAGCATCTAGTAAGCGCTGCAAAGGGAAGTTGGCAATGGGATGTGCAGCCATGGTCTGCAGCTGCCCTTGGAAATGATCCTCAAAAAGGCTCTGTAGCTGTGGGGGCTCCAACACCAGCAGTACCTGCTCCAAAAGTCTAGAGCTCGTCTGATCCCGCAGAAATAGCAGTAGGGGGCTGGAGACAAGGACAAGGTAGTTTAACTCCACTGCATCCAAAATACCTAAATACCTCACTTATTATACACACCCCACCAATCCTGATCAATCCTGAGGCCTGACCTACCTGCCATCTGCTGAGGAATTTCGATTACTCAGATAGTCAATCACAGCATTACAGAGGTGGGCACACAACTGGGGTAGTTTTCGGTGTAAGATCTGTAAGGCCACTTGAAAGCAGAAGCTGGAGATCTTGTCAGTGATAAACACTGTTGTGAGAGAGCAGAAATAATAAAGGCAGCTTTCCCAAAATCCAGACAACCTGTACAACCTCAAACAACAAGGTACAAGGGACCATGGACAACGGGTCTATAGAGTCTTTGCAACACAAATCAGATTTGAAAAGAAGACTATCTAAATAAGGGCCTTATCCTATATAATAAAGAGGGAATATGCAAATTGACCATCACTCCATCACAAAGATGGCTGCACCCACAGCTGAGGCTTAACAAGCAATCAGCAGGGACCTGAGGCTACGCCCTACAATGCCCCCAGGGGGCTTGACAGGAGACCTCAGGCCATGTTCCCTACCCAGCAGGGCTTGACAGGGGATCTCAGGCCAAAACCCCCACCTGGCAAGGCTTGATGGGGGATCTCAAGATGTACTTCTTTTCCTGATACTGGGTTAGGGGACCTCAGGCTGCTCCCCTCACCCCAGCACCAGGCCAGAGGACCTCAGGCTGTACCCCCCACCCGGCAGGGCTTGACAGAGGACCTCAAGGCATGCCTGCCCACCCCCCCTCCTGCCCCAGTCTGGACTGGGGGACCGCAGGCCAAGCCCCCCATCCTGGTGCTGGGCCAGAGGACATGAAGCTATGCTCCCTTCCCCACAGGGTTTGACAAGGATGAGAATGGCCAGGTTTGGGTCTCACACAATTTTTAGGTGCATATGGATGAGCAGGAACTTGACTCTAGGTCCCGTGGTGAGCCCAAGATTCTGAGAGGAGGAAGGTTTTCATATACATTTTACTAATTTTTTTTTCATTTCTGACACTTCTATTATAGAGAAAGGGCAAGTAGCAATATTAAATTGTTTCCTCTAATTAATCCCCTTTTAATGTGCACGAATTTCATGCACCGGGTCATTAGTTTGAAGATAATCACCTCCAGAAAAGTATGTAGATACTAGCCCCTCCTCCTATTTCCCTACTTACCAGCAATTTCCTTCAGAAAACAGGAACTCATGTCCTGAAGACAATTCAAGAAGGATTCAGGAACCTCAAAATCAGCTGGTTTACATTCCCGAGTTGGAGTCCTTTGTGCTTCTGAAGGAAGATCAAGTGGCAAGACCACAAACCACCATGCCAGAGGGAGAAGAATTCCAAGGTCAGGAATTTTCAACCTTTCCCATCTCATGGCACATATAAACGAATTACTAAAATTTTGCACACCAAAAAATATATTTTTGCCAACCTGACAAAAATATAATATAGTTTTGATTCATTCACACTGGACAGCTATTGTTGTGTTAGGTGTTGCCTTTTTTTTTTATTTGACAATCTAAGGGAAAAGAGGTCAGTGCCCCTGACTAAATAAGAGGCATCACATATTTTAAATATTCTTGCAGTGTCACAGCACACCAGTTGAAAATCACTAGCAAAGATGAACAAGGATTTAATTTAAAAATGCAGAACACAACTGAATTTCTCTTATCATCTAGATGACTGAACTGAAACCACATTTCTGTTTCAATTTGAGAAACTTCAACCAGCTTTTCCATGGACCATGGGAGATAGTTCAAACTCCTCAGCCAGAAATTCAAGATGTTCCAAAATCAGGCCTTATCTAAATTCTCTAACCTTTTTTTTTTTCTCTAACCTTATTTCCCAGTTTTTGGTCACTGCCTATGAATGAATTATAAAATCAATTTCATGGGTCTCAACCAGCACCTTTTTAATGGAATAGAACAGAACAAAAAAGGAAAGAAAAAATTAAAGTGGGTTGCATGTAGTGAGGGTATTATTTCCTGATCTTTTGCTTATATCTAGTATGTGCCTCAATACAAATGTACATTGAGTCATGTTTCGCTTTCCCTACACGCACCCTACCTCTGGGCCTCTGTAGCACACTAATCTTTGGCCTACTAAGTCCTGTCTTAATTTCTCTGTTAGGTCTTCAAGGTTGTGAAGAACTACTACTCTTCTGCCACTATCTCTGAAACTCCCTAAACTCTCCTTTCCCCTCGGCCCACTTCCGTCTTGTACTACTTACCAGGTGACCGGGAGCCTCGGTGTCTGGCTCTCTCGGACTCCAGAAGACTCCCTCCTAACACCTGCAGCAGAGTTCTGACCACGAAGGTGCCATGTGTGTCTCCACAGTAGAAAAGGAAATCCTCACACACCTCAGAGGCTAGTCCCAGCACCAGCTCCTCCAGGGTGTCCCAGGCAGGCTCCTCCTCCTCCTCCTCCTCCTCTTTCTCCTCCGTCTCCTTCTCCTCCTCCTCCTCCCCACAGCTCCCCAACAATCGAGGCACCTGCAGCAAAGCACTTTGCAATACATGGACCCCACATCGATGACACGCTACACAGCGCAAGTTGGAGCGCAGAGCAGCCAACACTCGACACAGAGGCTTCAGGGGGCTGAACCCCAACAGTTCCTGCAGCATCTCGCTGCCAGTCCTGTTTGTGGCCAAGGCAAGGGCCTGGGCCTCCACTTCCTTCAAAACATTGTGCACCATCAGCTCTGGGAAGACAAATTAAGAAATAGTTTGAAGAGGCTGAGAGGAGAAGGTATGTTCCATCACTTAACCAAGGAGCTGGGAGCGAGGAAGAGGACACGGGAGGTGAAACAGTCCCCACGCCCTGGGGACCCACCACAAAGTCCTTGCCTGCAGTGAATTTTATGCCCAGCAAACCCCTCACTCGGTCCCACCCGGAAGAGCCTCCCCACCTCGTTCTTCTCCGGCCTCCGGGGCCTCTTTCAGCGCCGACAGCGCCTGGCGGAAGTACCCCAGCGCTTCGGGGCTCAGGTGAGGGTGCGCGTCGAGAGCCGGTGGCGAGCGCCCGTCCGGGGCCGGGCAGGGCTGTCTCTGGCGGCCTGAGGGGCGCCCCGACCCCTTGGCCCCGCGCCCCCGTTTGCCACCAGCTGGGAACCGGCGCCCCGCCTTGTGGGGGAAGCGCGGCCCCAGCCCCATGGGTGCTCCGGTCCAGGTCAGCCCGCGAAAGCTGCCTCGGCGGCGGCGTGAGCGCGCTCGGCCAGGTGGGCCGGCTCCCGGCGAGCGTGGGAACGCGGCGCTCGGGGCGCCCCAACGTCACAGGCCCGCGACGGCCCGGCCCGGCCCCGCCTCCGGCCCCGCCCCGCCCCCGCCCAGGCCCCGCCTCCGGCCCCGCCCCCGCCGCTGCCGCGGGGCGGTGTTCACCAGGTCGCCCCGCCTCCCGCGCTGCCCGGGCCAGCGCTCTGACGCGGCCGCAGTCACAGCCCGCCCTCGGAGAACCTGAGGAGCCGCTGAGGCAGGTCTCCGGAAGCGGCACGGGTGGCAGCTAAGCGACGCGCGCTCCCCCCAGGTAGGGCTCAGGGTCCTCGTCCTTGGCGCACCCCCCATCCCAGAAGCCGCGCCACCCGGGTCGGGACTGGGCCTGACTGGGCCGGGCCGGAGCCAGAACTCCGAATGGCGCGGGGCTCGGCGTGGACGCTCCGCGAGGGACTCGAGGGCCTGCCGGTCCTGTGTGTGGCCCAGGCAAGGGCCTGAGCCTCCGCTTCCCTTCAGAACATTGTGCGCCATCAGCTCTGGGAAGACAGTAGGTGTCCTGCCCGGAGCAGCCCCTTTCTTAACTCGGGGCGTCCCCAAACAGACAGCCTGCCTGGCCCTGGGCCTGCACCCCACCACGGCTCCTCCTCCTAGCACTATCCGGGGTCCCCCTTCAACAACCTGCAGGCTTCCCTCAGAGCAAATCTCTGCTCCCGCAGATTTTACTCCTTTGCTGGTGCGTCATGCATGGCAGCTCCCATGAAGGGCCAAGTGTGCGTGGTGACCGGTGCCTCCAGGGGTATTGGTCGCGGCATCGCCTTGCAGCTCTGCCAAGCAGGTGCCACCGTCTACATCACCGGCCGGCATCTGGACACACTGCGGACTGCTGCGGAGGAGGTGAGTGCGCCCTCTGGACCACGCGGGCAGGAGCCGCTGCGGGATCCCTTCCCGTTAATCACTCCTCCCAGTCTCTTACCAGAACCCATAATATTCCTCAATAAAACGTGAATTTTTTTTTCTCCAAGTGGGATAGATGAACCCCACAAATAACTCCAGATCAGATCACAGTTACCACTTTGTGAGTTTTATGGGGGAAAAAAAAAAAAGTTCTGTTTGAAAGCTTTAGGGACTTTGGAATTTAACTAAAGATTTGTAGGCCTGTGCTTTCCTTTTTTTTTGGGTGGGTGGGGGGGCGCAAGACTTTATTGAACTATACATTTTTACTTGATTTTTCTATTGGTTTTCAGTTAAATACTTGGGTACACTTGATTTGCTACGCACAGGAGGAAGCACTGGGGTTACTGAGATTAATAAGATAGAACTTCTGCTCTTAAAAAAGCCTGATCTAGCCAGAGGTAGAAACAGTTCTCGTCAATGTAATGTAGATATGGTAAGTGATAAGAGGTGAATGTTTGTGCACAGAATGCTCTGGGATTGAGGGGTGGGTTTTGAGATGACATGAGAGTAGCGAGGGAATGCATTCTGGAGGAAGTGGTTCTTGAACTGAGTCTTGAAAGGTAAGAGTTAGGTCAAAGAAGCTAAGCCACACTGGCAAAGGGAACTTTACAAGCAATGGTGAAAGAGTGTGGATCCTGTGAGGGAAAAATTCCAAAACATACAGGTGCAAAGCAGGAGCGGAATTGAGAGGCTGGGAAGGAAACAGAACCGGCCTTGGAAGACCCTGGTAAATAACTTTGGCTTTATTCTCTAAGAGATAGTGATCCCATTGGAGGATTTAAAACAGATTTGTGTTTTAAATAGTTCATACTATCTGGCTTGGGTATGAAGAATTAATTTAAGGCAGAAAGACTGGAAGCCAAGTGAGCACTTAGGAGGCAAGAAGGTAAGAAGGTTGGGCTTGTAGAGTAGGAGGCCTGTTCCTGAATAAGGTACTCTTCTTCCTCTCACGTTAGAGAATGGGGCACATTTGTAGAAGCTGAGATGGAACAGGAAGTAGAAATAGGTCATGCCTGAGAACTTTTATTTTCTTGTTACCAGGAAGGAGCACAGGTGGAGTGAGGGTAAGAGGACTGGGATTAATAGGGGTTCCACATGAGTGGTGAAGGGTGGGAGCTAAGGGCAAGGAAAAAGATGGATACTCATTTCTTAAGAGAAGCCTCCCTATCTTATTTGTCCCATACTCTCTACATGCAGAGTACAATGCCTTGCACATGGTAGGCCTCAGTAAATGTTTGTTTAATAGTATTTTTAAAGCTGAGGTTCCAATCCACCTTGTTCTGAAAAAGGAGGACCTAGCACTCCTGAAATTCCTCACACAGACATCAGAGGGCGATATTGCCAACCTTAGCTGGCAGTATCGTGTATTGTTCCCTCAGCTGCTGGCTTTGATTCCTATGATGACCTTCTAGCTCTCAAGCTGGGAGTAGAGGGAACCTGCGTTATGTCTACCCTCCTGTGCGACTGTGAGATCCTATCCTCTCTGTCTCTCTCCAGGCGCAATCTCGAGGGGGCCAGTGTGTGCCTGTGGTGTGTGATTCAAGCCAGGAGGCTGAAGTGCGAAACCTATTTGAGCAGGTTGATCGAGAACAGAACGGACGTTTGGATGTGCTGGTCAATAATGCCTATGCTGGGGTTCAGGTACTCTTTAAGCTTTGATCTCAACTCTACAATCCCAACCTACTACTGTGACCCCCAAATTTTTATCCCCACTAATTGTCCTTCCATGATCCAGCCCCTCAGACCTTCCTGCCTTCGGGCCATGCAATTCATCCCTCTCCCTGTGTTTTTCTAGCCAATTATAGACAACCATAAGAAGGCATTCTGGGAAACCCCTGCCTCCATTTGGGATGATATCAACAATGTTGGACTCAGGTAGGTGTTCCCCTTATCCCACTGCAAGGACCTGGCTCCCCTCACCCACTTAGCCAGATCTTTCCCCATATGCCCTTTCCTTTTCCCTCTGACCTCCCATCTCTTTCTTCTCCCTTTTGTCCCATTTACCCCACTCATCTCTGGAGAAGTTCTATCCAAGTGAATCTGTACTTGGGCATGTCTTGTTTTTGTCAGTAATTTTTATCTGACCATGCCCTCTTTTTCTCTCCTGCCTCATTCCTTGCCCATCCAAATGCATGGCCCAGAAGGGAACTTGCTTCCCTCAATAATGCACACCAAAAAAATTAGAGGAAGAAATTGTTTTGTTTTATCAATCCTCACCTGAGAATTTTTTTTTTTCATTGACTTTTAGAAAGAGTAAAAGGGAGGAGGAGACAGAGAGAAATATTGATGTGAGAGAGACACTTCAATTGGTTGCCTCCCGCACACGCCCCGCTTGGGGCCGGGGATCAAGCCTGCAACCAAAGCACATGCCCTTGACCAGAATTGAACCTGAGACACTTCAGTCATCAGGCTGATGCTGTAACCATGAGCCAAACCAGCTAGGGCAGAAATTGTTTTGTTTTAGATAAAAAGAAAGTCAATAAGAAAGAGTGAGTGTCAGTCATCATAGTCTCCAGATCCTCACTCCAGACCCATAGGCAAGGATACTCCCAGGTTAGAGTTGGGAAGGCAGGGGTGTCATGGGTTAAATGTACATGTGCACAGGAGTGAGATGAAATACAGCATTTAGTTTGCTCAACATGATATACACCAGTCATGTCTGTGTTTATTATTTTTGGAACTATGGTATTCTCATAAACTACACTCCCTGAATATGACCTGTGGGAATAACTTAAAATATTATCTGAAAATCTGACACTAAAGTGTTTAAGAACATCCATGGTTTCTAGTGGCAATCCCAAGGAAGCAGAATGAGAATCCAATTGTGATTTCCAAAGTAGAAGAAAGATTATGAGGACAGAGAGGGATGGTTAGCCAAGAGAGAAGAAAAGAAAATCCAGACAGCTGGTAAAAGGCAATGCCCACATCCTTAGTCATCCAAACAGGCCTTTCACATTCATCTCTTACTGATCAGGGTTTTCAGCCTACAAGGCAAAGTCCAGCCAGCTCTGATGAATTCTCCAAGATAAAGATCACTTTGTGAGTCTCTTGAAAGCCCACCACCATCTCCTCCCACCTCCCCAACACACTTCACATACATATTTACTGTGTCTTTCCTCTGCATTACCTTAGTCTTTTTTTTCTTTTTCTTGGAATTGTGAGGATAGGAAGCTGGGAGAGATGAGATCAAGGGAACTGCGTTATAAATGAAGTTAGGGAGCAAGCCACAGAGGTGAGTTCCTGGCAAAGGGACCTCCCTCCCCCGGAAAATGGGAAGAAGGCCAGTGGGAGAGGAAAGAAGCAGGAGATGAATTTAGGGGGTCAGGCAAAGGCCACTTTTGAGGGGGCCTAGTGGGCCATAGAGAGGGGTGTAGATTTTACTCCAAGAAACTAGTGGAAGGTTTTGAGCAGAAGAGGCATATGAGCTGATTCACGATTTGGTTTTGTTTGGTTTTTTAATAAATCTTTATTGTTCAGATTATTACAATTGTTCCTCTTTTTCCCCCCATACCTCCTCTCCACCTGATTCCTATCCCACCCTCTGCCCTTACCTCCCCCCACTGTCTTCATTCATAGGTGTACGACTTTTGTCCAGTCTCTTCCTGCACCCCCCACACTCCTTTTTCCCTGAGAATTGTCAATCCACTCTCTTTCTATGGCCTTGATTCTATTATATTCACCAGATTATTCTGTTCATCAGATTTTTTATTCACTTGATTTTTAGATTCACTTGTTGATAGATATGTATTTGTTGTTCATAATTTTTATCTTTGCCTTTTTCTTCTTCCTCCTCTAAAAGAGTACCTTTCAGCATTTCACATAATACTGGTTTAGTGGTGATGAACTCCTTTAGTTTTTTCTTATCTGTGAAGCTCTTTATCTGCCCTTCAATTCTGAATGATAGCTTTGCTGGGTAGAGTAATCTTGGTTGTAGGTTCTTGCTATTCATCACTTTGAATATTTCTTGCCACTCCTGTCTGGCCTGCATAGATTCTGTTGAGAAATCAGCTGACAGTTTTGTGGGTGCTCCCTTGCAGGTAATTAACTGTTTTTCTCGTTCTACTTTTAATATTCTCTCTTTGTCTTTTGCTCTTGGCTTTTTAATTATGATGTGTCTTCATGTGGCCTTTGGATTCCTTTTGTTTGGGGTTCTGTGCACTTCCTGGACTTGTAAGTCCATTTCTTTCACCAAGTGTGGGAAGTTTTTGGTCATTATTTCTTTAAGTAGGTTTTCAGTATCTTGCTCTCTCTCTTCTTCTGGCACCCCCATAATTCAGATATTGGTACACTTGAAATTGTCCCAGAGGCTCCTTACACTGTCTTCAAATTTTTGCTTTTCTGGTTGAGTGTTTTTTGCTCCTTTGTTTTTCAAATCTTTGACTTGATTCTTGTGTTCCTCTAGTCTGCTGTTAGATCTCTGTGTGATATTTTTTTATTTCAGTCAATGTATGCTTAATTTCTTGTTGCTCTTTTTTATATCCTTGAGGGTCTCGCTAAATTTATCAGCCTTTCCAAAACCGGTTTGGCTCAGTGGATAGAGTGTTGGCCTGTGGACTGAGAGATCCCAGGTTCGATTCCTGTCAAGGAGGGTATGTACCTTGGTTGCAGGCACATCCCCAGTAGGGGAAATGCAAGATGTCTCTCATCGATGTTTCTGGCTCTCTATCCCTCTTCCATTCTCTCTGTAAGAAATCAATAAAACATATTTTTAAAAAAGGTATTGGCCTTTTCTAGGAAATTCTTGAAAAACCTTATAACTGTGGTTTTGAACTCTATATCCAGTCATTTGCTTTCCTCCATTTCTTTCATTTGTGACCTGTTTGTTTTCCGCATTTTCACTGCTTCTGCCTGCCAGCCTGATCACTCCCAACCACTCCTCTGCCAGCCTGATTGATGCCTAACTGCTCCCCTGCCAGCCTGTTTGCCCCTAAATGCCCTCCCCTGTGTGCCTGGTCATCCCCAATTGCCCTTCCCTGTAGGCCCAGTCACTCCCAACTTCCCTCCTTTGCCAGCCTGGTTATCCCTAACTGCTCTCCCCTGCAAGCTTGATCACCCCCAACTGCCCTCACTTGCAGGCCTGGTCCCTCCCAACTGCCCTTCCCTGCTGGCCATCTTGTGTCCACATGGGGGCAGGATCTTGTGTTTTGGAGTGGTAGTCCAAAGAGCATATTACTCTTTTATTAGATAAGATAATTTATCCTTTTAGGATGCATTTTGAAAGCATAAATGAAGTAGGCAGCCAATCCCACCCACCAAATAAATGGTTAGTTATCCCAAGTTCATTTACTGAATGAGCTTCTTTCCCTGTAGACTTGAAATATTTCCTTAATAATTCACTGAATTCTCATTTACATGAATCTAGTTATTGACTATTTTGTTTCACTGATTATCTGTGTATTGTTATACTAGTAGTACATTCCTTTAACTAGTGTGACATTTTTTTCATTAAATATTTTTTATCTTATTTTATTGTTTAAAGTATTATAAATAGTAGTACATATGTCTCCTTTTATTCCCCATTGACCTTCCCCCAGCCTCCCCTACCTCCTGGCACATGCTCTCACTGCCCCAGTGTCTTGTGTCCATTGGTTATGCTTATATGTGTACATCAAGTCCTTCGATTGATCTCTTACCCTCAACACTCCCCAATCTTCCCCCTATAATTTGACAATCTGTTAGATGCTTCTATGCCTCTATATCTATCTTTTTGTTCATCAGGTTATAATGTTCTTTATTATCCATAAATGAGTGAGATCATATGGTATTTTCCTTTCATTACCTGGCTTATTTCACTTAGCATAATGCTTTCCAGTTCTATCTATGCTGCTGCAAATGGTATAGTATATTTTTTATAGCAGTATAGTATTCCATTATGTAGATGTATCATACTTTTCTGATCCAGTCATCTGCTGACGGGCAACTAGGCTGTTTCCAAATCTTAGCTATTGTAAATTGTGCTGCTATGAACACATATATTCTTTTTGATTGATGTTTCTGTTTTCTTGGGATATATTCCTAGAAGTGATATTATTGGGTCAAATGGCAGTTCCATTTTTAAATTTTTGAGGAAATGCCATACTCTTTCCTCAAAATGGCTGCATTCCCACCAACAGTGAAGGAGGGTTCCTTTTTCTCTGCATTCTCTCCAGTACTTGTCATTTGTTGATTTATTGATGATAGCCATTGTGACAGGTGTGAGGTGGTACATCGTTGTTTTGATTTCCATCTCTCTGATGATTAGTGACTTTGAGCATGTTTTCATGTGTCTCTTGCTTTCTGAATGTCCTCTTTTAAAAAGTGTCTATTTAGCCGAAACCAGCTTGGCTCAGTGGATAGAGCTTCGGCCTGCGGACTAAAGGGTCCCAGGTTTGATTCCGGTCAAAGGGCATGTACCTTGGTTGTGGGCACATCCCCAGTGGGGGCGTGCAGGAGGTGGCTGATTGATGTCTCTCATAGGTGTTTCTAGCTCTCTATCCCTCTTACTTTCTTTCTGTGAAAATTAATAAAAATATTTTTTAATAATAATAAATAAAATTAAAAATGTCTATTTAGGTCCTTTGCCCATTTTTTGATTGGATTGTTTATCTTCCTTTTGTTAAATTGTATGAGTTCCCTGTAAATGTTGGAGATTTAACCCTATCAGACATAGCATTGGCAAATATGGTCTCCCATGCAGTGGGCTTTCTTGTTGTTTTGGTGATGGTTTCTTTTGCTGTGCCGAAGCTTTTTATTTTGATGTAGTTCCATTTGTTTATTTTCTCCTTTTTCTCTCTTGCCCTAAGATCTGTGTCTGCAATTTTGCTTCATATGGAGTCCTGTGGGATATTTATGGCTTCCCATTTTACATTCAAGTCCTTTAGCCATTTTGAGTTTGTTTTTGTGTATGGTGTGAGTTGGTGATTTAGTTTCATTTTTTTGCATGTATCTGACCAAATTTCCCAACACCATTTATTAAAAAGGCTGTTTTGACTTCATTGTGTGCTCTTGCCTCCTTTGTCAAATTTTAATTGATTATAATGGCTTAGGTCAATATCTGGGTCCTCAGTTCTGTTCCATTAGTGTATATGTCTGTTCTTGTGCCAGTACCAGGCAGTTTTGAGAACCGTGGCTTGGTAATATAGTTTCATGTCTAGTATTGTGATCCCTCCAACTTTGTTCTTCTTTCTCAGGACAGCTGTGGCTATTCGGGGTCTTTTTTTATTCCAGATGAATTTTTGGAGAGTTTGTTCTACATTTTTGAAATATGCCATTGGTATTTTAATAGGTATTGCATTGAATCTATAGATTGCTTTAGGTAGTATGAACATTTTAATGATGTTGATTCTACCAATCCATGAACATAGTATGTTCTTCCATTTGTTTATGTCTTCCTCCATCTCTTTTTTCAAAGTCCTGTAGTTTTCCAAGTACAGTTCTCTTACGTCCTTGGTTAAGTTTATTCCTAGGTATCTTGATTTTTTTTGGTGCAATGGTAAATGGCTTTTTTTTTTCATTTCTCTTTCTGTGAGTTCATTATTGGTGTATAAAAAAGCCATAGATTTCTGGGGTGTTAATTTTGTATCCTGCTACATTGCAAATTCATTTATTAGGTCTAGTAGTGTTTTGATGGAGTCTTCGGGGTTTTCTATGTATAGTATCATGTCATCTGCAAATAAGGATAGTTTTACTTATTTTCCAATTTGGATACCTTTTATTTCTTTTTCTTGTCTGATTGCTATGGCTAGTACTTCTAGTACTATGTCAAATAGGAGTGGTGAGAGTGGGAATCCTTGTCTTGTTCTGTTCTTAGCGGAAATGGGTTTAGTTTTTGTCCATTGAGTATGATGTTGGCTATAGGTTTGTCATAGGGCTTTTATTATGTTGAGATATGATCCCTCTATTCCCACTTTGCTGAGAGTTTTTATCAGGAAAGGATATTGGATTTTGTCAAATGCTTTTTCTGCATCAATTGATATGTGATTTTTGTCTCAGTTTATGTGATGTATCACATTTACTGATTTGCAGATATTTTACCATCCTTGCATCCCTGGAATAAATCCCACTTGATCATGGTGTATGATCTTTCTAATGTATTGCTCAACCTGGTTTGCTAGAATTTCTTGAGGATTTTAGCATCTATTTTCATTAAGGATATTGGCCTGTAGTTCTCTTTTTTGTGGTGTCTTTATCTGGTTTTGGGATTAGGGTAATACTAGCTTCATAGAAAGAGCTGGAAAATGTGCCTTCCTTTTGAAGTTTTTGGAATATTCTGAGGAGAATAGGTTTTAGTTCTTCTTTGAATGCTTGGCAGAATTCCTCTATAAAGCCAGCCAGACCAGGGCTTTTGTTTGCTGGAAATTTTTTTTTAATCACTGTTTCAATTTCTTCAGAAGTTATTGGCCTATTCAGGTTTTTTTATTCTTCTTGGTTGAATAAACCAAGCTTATATTCTTCTAAGAATATATCCATTTCATCCAGGTTGTCTTTTTTATGACAATAGAGTTGTTCATAGTATTTTTTCATAATAGTTTGTATTTTGGTGGGATCCATTGTTATTTCACTTCTGTCATTTCTTTCTCTTTTTTTTTAATATGGAACGCTTCACGAATTTGCATGTCATCCTTGCGCAGGGGCCATGCTAATCTTCTCTGTATCGTTCTAATTTTAGTATATGTGCTGTTGAAGCGAGCACTCACCTCTGTCATTTCTGATTTTGTTTATTTGGGTCCTCTCTCTTTGCTTCTTGGTGAGCCTGGCTAGAGGTTCATCAATCTTGTTTATCCTTTCAAAGAACCAGCTCTTTCTTTTGTTGATCTTTTGTATTGTTTGTTTGTCTCTATTTCATTTCTCTCTGCTCTTTATTATTTCCTTCCTTCTGCTTACACTGGGCTTTTCTTGTTGCTCTCTTTCTAAATTTTTGAGTTATAGGGTTAGGTAATTTATTATCATTGTTTCTTGTTTTTTTTTGCGGTAGACTTGTAGAGCTATTAAATTCCCTCTCAAGACTACTTTGGTTGTGTCCCAGAGGTTTTGGATTGTTGTGTTTTCATTGTCATTTGTTGCCATGATGCTTTTTATTTCTTCTTTGATCTCTCTGGTAACCCAGTCATTGTTTAATAGCATGATATTTGCCTCCAAGTATTTGACTTTTTTTATTGTTTATATTGTAGTTGATTTCTAGTTTTATGCCATTGTTATCTGAGAAGTTGCTTGATATGATTTCTGTCTTCTTAAATTTGAAGAGACTTTGCCTGTGACCCAATATATGGTCTAACTTTGAAATGATCTATTTGCACTTGAGAATAATTTATATTCTGTGAAATGTTCTGAAGATGTCAATTAATTCCATCTGGTCTAGTGGGTCATTTAGGATTGATGTTTCTTTGCTGATTTTTTGTTTAGAGGACTTGTCTAATGGTGATAGTGGGGTATTAAAATTCCCTACTATGACTGTATTGCTGTCAATCTCTCTCTTGATATCCTCTATAAGTTTTTTTATGTATTTGGGTGTTCCTGAATTGGGTGCATATATGTTTACCAGAGTTATTTCTTCTTGTTGGATTGTTCCCTTTAGTATTAAGAAGTGGCCTTCCTTATCTTTTTATTATGTCCTTCACTTTGTGATCTAATTTGTCAGATACAACTATTTAGTATCTGACAAATACCAGCTCTTTAGTTTGTTTGTTTCCATTTGCCTGAAAAACCTTTTTCCATCCCTTCGCCATCAGTCTGTGTGAGTCCTTTTTTCTGAGGTGGGTTTCCTGTAGACAGCAGATACATGAATCATGTTTTCTTATCCACATAGCTACCCTATGTCTTTTGATTAGGGTATTTAATCCATTTACTTTTAAAGTTATTACTGATAGGTACTTGTTTATCATCATTTTTAATTTTTATGCCTGTGTTCCTTCTTCGCTTCCTATTTCTTCTTTTTACAGCAGACCCTTTAGCATTTCTTGCATTGCTGGTTTGATAGTAATAAACTCCCTTAGTCTTTTTTTGTCTGTGAAGCTCCTGATTTCAACCTCAATTTTGATTGACAGTCTTGCTGGGTACAGTATTCTTGAATTCAGACACTTCCTTTGCATGACTTTGTATATTTCATCCCATTCCCTTCTTGCCTGATGTGTTTCTGTTGAGAAATCAGTCTCTAGTCTAATGGGGAATCCTTTGTAGGTAACTTTCTGTCTCTGGCTACTTTTAAGATTCTTACTTTGTCATTGGTGTTAGCCAATTGAATTGTAATGTTCCTTGGTGTCAGTCTTTTGGGGTTCATTTTCTTTGGGACTCTCTGAACTTCTTGGACTTGTGTGAGTTTTTTTCTTCCCTATATCAGGGAAGTTTTTTGTCATTATTTCTTGAAACAGGTTTTCTATTCCTTGCTCTGTTTCCTCTCCTTCTGGCACCCTTATTATGCGGATGTTGTTTCATTCTGTGTTGACCCAAAGTTCCCTTAGGCTCTCCTCATGTGTTTTAAGCTTGTTTTCTAGATGCTGCTCTGCTTGGGTATGTTTTCCTACCTTGTCTTTAGCTCTCTGCTTCTTCTAGTCTACTGTTGAGGATTTCTATTGAGTTCTTTATAGCAGTGATGTCATTTTTCATTTCTTCTTGATTCTTCCTCATTTCCTCTCGATTTTTACACATATTGTTGAATTTGTCTTCCATTCTTTTCAGCGACCTTACCCTGTTTCTCCGAAAATAAGACAGTGTCTTATATTAATTTTTGCTCCCAAAGATGTGCTAGGTCTTACTTTCAGGGAATGTCTTATTTTTCCATGAAGAAGAATACAGTACACATTTATTGTTGAACAAAAAAAATAAGGAAATTTATTACCTGTATATGGTACGGTAGTAGTTATCATCACAAACCAGCTCACTGATTGGCCACAGTGCAGCTGAAACTGTTCAGGCAGTGCAAGGTCTTTTTAAATCAGAAGTCAGATGCCTTACGGTAGCATCAGGGGCCTTATATTCCAGGGAGGCCTTATGTTCGGGGGAGGCCTTATTATCGGGGAGGTCCTATTTTCGGGGGGATGCCTTATATTACAATGAGAGGCAAAATTGGAAGTAGGTCTTATTTTCGGATGATGTCTTACTTTTGGAGAAACGGTATGATCATTTCTCTGAATTCTTTCTCTGACATATTGCTTGCCTCCATTTCGTTTACTTCCTTTTCTGGTGATGCCTCCTTTTCTTTCCTATGCAGGCTGATTCTTTGTCTCCCCATGATCTCTCTTCTCTGGGTGTCTGGTTATGTAGTTCTCTCTCTCCTCTCCGTGAGAAGGTGCAGAGTTCATCCAAGTTCGCATTATTTGCGCTGCTTGAGATCCGGTGTTCCTAGGTTCCTGGTTGGTCCCTGGGTGTTGATAACAGCCACTCTCCCCTTCAAGATGCGGCAGAGCCAGTTGCTCTGGGAGAGATTTCAGCAACAATGGAGGCTATCCGGCCAGGGAAGCCTGGTCGGCAGTCCCCAAGAGTTCCTTGGAATATAGCTGTCCCTCACCCACAACTATATACTCCTCATTTGTCCACACACTCTCCTTTCATTCTCTCACTCACACACTGTCTTGCAGTCTGCCTTCCCGTTAGCAGCCATCTTCCTCCTCCATTAAATATGTTTCTAGTATGCCATTTTAATAAGGGGTGGTAAGATGTGGGAGCATATTACTCTTCCTTTTTCAGAATTTACCTGGCTATTCCATATTTATTATAATGGAGCTTTATATTATTTTTTCAATTCCTCCAAAAATCATATAGAGATACTAGAGGCCTAGTGCACGAATTTGTGCACAAGTGGGGTCCCTTGGCCTGGCTGGCAATCAGCCAGGGGGAGGGACCACAAGATGTTGGCTGTCTAGGGGGAGGGATCACAGGAGGTTGGCTGACTTGGGGGAGGGACCAAACAAAGGAGGTTTGCCGGATGGCTCAGGGAAGGACAGTGGGAGGTTGGCCAGCTGAGGGAGGAGGTACCACAGGAGGTTGCCTGGCTGAAGGAAGGGACCACAGGGAGGTTGGCTGGCTGGTTCAGGAAGGGACAACGGGAGGTTGGCCGGGAGGGGCCAGGAGTGGTTGGCTGTAGAAGTGCACTGACACAGAGGACAGTTCCTGTATTGAGTGTCTGCCCCCTAGTAGTCAGTGCACATCATAGCAACTGGTCATTTGGTCGTAAAGGTCACTTAGGCTTTTATATATATAGATAACTCAAATTGACTGAATCTATGGATTAATTTAAGTAGAACTGATGTTTTCCATGTTGATTCTTCCAAATAAATTATGCCTGTACCTGTTCTTTTACATTGGACAGCACTTCATAGTTCTTTAATGTAGATCTTATATATAGCTATGCTCCCCCAAGCTACTTTAAGTTTGTAATTGCTACTATGACAGAACTCTTCCATTACATCTCCTAGAGAATTCCATTTCCCTTCTTCAGTGGTTAATTTTACCAGTATTCCTCTCAAAAGGTGGCCTCAAGCCCTTGGTTCTCCAGGCCTGTGGCCACCCCTGTGTTGCCTTCTCCTAGCTGACCACAGCCACTAGAGGGCAGAGGGAACTGCCAAGGTTATAGCACCTTGGCCAGCACTGACCACAGTTCATTCCTTTCCTGTCCCACTTCTAGAGGCCACTACTTGTGCTCGGTGTATGGGGCTCGGCTGATGGTACCAGCTGGCCGGGGGCTCATTGTGGTCATCTCCTCCATTGGGGGGCTGCAGTATATCTTCAATGTTCCTTATGGCGTGGGCAAAGCTGCGGTAAGAACCCAATGGCACAGGGGTTGGGATTGTATAGGACAGTGATGATACCCAGTTAGTTCAGGAAGTAAATCCCCAGTGATCAGAGTGGGAGGCCAACTTCACCTTTTCTCCTGGCCCTCCATGATTAGTTCCTTCACCTGGGCTCCTCTGCTGGCTGGAGTAAGTAGTGCACTGGGAGAGGTGGCCAGCCAAGACAGAGCGCCTAGGAAGGGCATGGAACAGGACATCCTCAGCTGAAGCAGGGGAGGACGGTAACATGGCCAGTGCTCTGGCTCTCACCCTGTCTTCTATCTTTACAGTGTGACAGAATGGCTGCAGACTGTGCCCATGAGCTGCGGCGCCATGGGGTCAGCTACGTGTCTCTCTGGCCAGGATTGGTGCAGACAGAACTGCTTAGGGATCATTTGGAGAAGAGTGACACTGCTGAGGACCCCCTGGTTAAGCAGGTTGGCAAGGGGGGGCCGAGGGTGGCAGAGAATGCAGAGGAATCAGTTCTCCATCCTTAATGTCAAGACAGTAGCAACAGCAAGGAGCAAATACCTGGGTGTTTACCATGGCAGTAAATTATGGGGCTGAGCACTGTGCACACATTATGTCCTCTAATCCTGTAAGGGAGATAGTATCTCCTTTTCTTAGATAATGAAACTGAAACCCAGAGGAGTAAGAAACTTGCTTAAGGCCACGGATGGCTTACGTGGAAAGACTGCCCACCTTCATAGCCCATGATCTTGGCCCCCACACTGTACTAACCTAGAAGGTCAACATAGTTGGCTTCCCCAGATCCTTCCACTTAGGAAAGACAGTGGGTCCTGGTGCCTGGGTACAAGGCTCACAGGGATGTGGGGAGGAATGGCTCCAGCACCTTCCAAGATACTGAGTCCTACAAGTGCGTGATGAGGGCCTCTGTTCTGGAACAAAGCTGAAAGCAGAGAAGAGACTTGGGCAGTGCTCTGGGAAAGTAACCCTTCACTTCTCTGCTCCTATGTTTCAGCTCAAAGTTAATTTCTCATCCGGGGAGACCACAGAAATGAGTGGCAAATGCGTGGTGGCTTTGGCAACAGGTGAAGAGGTTGGAGGCAGCTGGTAACAAGGACCTAGAGGATCTGCAGGGTGGTGGCAGCCAGTTCTGGGGCTTGGATCAGGAGGTGGTTGGGGAATAAGTCGTTCTTTTCTCTGGCTTCTGGAGGCCCAGAGGGTCAGGATTCCCAGTTTTTGAGGATTGGGTGCTCCAAGAACTAGCTCCTTGGAGGTATGGTCAGAAGCCAGAGGCTTGAGAACCTTCCTAGAAACAGAGAAACAATTCTGGTTTCCTACGCCTGTCTCAGTGGTGCCCTGTCCCATTGGGCCCAAACCTGGTCACCCTGCACCACTGCCATGCTATCTCAGCTGTATGTGTGCCCACAGACCCCAATATCCTGAGCCTGAGCGGGAAGGTGTTGCCATCTTGTGACCTTGCTCGACGCTACGGCCTTCGGGATGTGGATGGTAAAAGCTCTAGCCCAGCATCCAGCCTGGACCTCTCTTCCTTCTGTTTCCTGCTCACTTCTCCCTCACTCTCCCTGTTCCTTCCTCCCTCACATCCCATTCAGTCAGTCTCTTCAGCCAAGGAGTGGGAAATGAGGGTCTAATCCTCCTTCTCTCCCTGTTGTCCTCAGGCCGCCCCATCCAAGACTATTTATCTTTGAGTTCGGTTCTCTCCCATGCCTCCAGCCTGGGCTGGCTGGCCTCCTACTTGCCTGGCTTCCTCCGTATGCCCAAGTGGATTATGACCCTCTACACAAGCAAGTTCTAATCCTCCTGGTCTGAGGTCACCACTCTGCTCATCTTTTCACTTGGACTGGGTGGCTGATCCCATCTCAGTGGAACAAGGCAGCCTTTCCCACCCACCACATGCATCTGATACAAAGAGAAGGTCTCTGCGTGTGTCCTGGGGCCTCATAGGTCCTTCTTTGTGCCTTGATTTTCCTTGTCCCTACGTTTTGCTTTTTGCTTAAGTTTTGAAAAATGTTCATGGTACTAATAAAGTTCTCATTTTTCCAACACATTTGTGTGCTGATTCTGTACTGGGCCAGTTGTTAACTACTTGAGAGGAAGACTCAAAGGTACCCAAAATGGAGTCTGGTCCCTGGGACAAGGCCCTTCCTCCAAGCAGTTCTTGCTCTCTCCTGGAGACCTGTCTATTTCAGGGTACTTGACCTTGGCCAGAAGGCCCCTCCACAACCACACGCAGGCTTTCTCAGTCTCACACTGCTTCCACACCCCTTCATTCCACCCTCTTCAGAAATACCTGCTGCTTCCAACTGGGCCTGATCCAGTGAGTGCACTTTCCTCAGTGTTGAGGATATTCTGGAATTTGGGAGAAAGTACTGCCTGAATTCAAGTGAGGGACAGAGGGATAGTTGATGGAACTAGCACACCCCCATCCTTCCTCTCAGGATGACACCACCTGAATTACTTTAGGGCAAGAGTGTATTCCAAAGAGGAGCCGAGGGCCACTGGGGGGAGCCCTCCAGCCAGCAGCTGAGATGGCCATTGAGGTAAAAGGATAGCAGCTATACTAATAAATCAGAGGGGCAGGGACCAACGCTGGTCTTCAAAAAAGGCAGGGTAAGAGCTGAGGTTTCCCTTGGGGTCTATAGCAGCTGCAATCTTCCTGCTTACTGTTCGTTTGGTGTGCCATGGCAGCTCACTGCTTGTGAGAGCTGGCTATGCAGTTCTGCCAAGTCTGCAGTCAGTGACTGAATGGTGGTATCTTGAAGTCAGCCATATTGGGAATATATACCACAGAACTTAACAAAAGCTATTAATCAGCACCTTTTTTTAGAGAGAGCTGGCTTATCAGCATATGGCTAGAGCTGTGTACCTAAACCCCACCATTTGCCCAGGTACCCCATTTAGATGACAGTGATCAGATTTCCTCACCGCACTCTCATCCCCTTCCACTGACCACTTTACATTCCTGTTATCCCCCAAGGTTTGTGAGGGAAGAGGCAGTTGCCTATCTATATAATAGAGGAATATGCAAATTAGCCAGGACTCTGTAATGTCATGACTGAACAGCAGGGACCTGAGGCTCCATGGTGCCTGGCCTGGGTAAGGGACCTCAGACGGTGCCCCCTGCTCCAGTGAGGCTTGTCGTGGAATCTCACACTGCACCCCCCACCCCAGGGCCGGGTTGGGGGACTTCAGGCCACACTCCTAACCTGGCAGGGCTTGACAGGAGACCTCAGGCCATGTCCCGCATCCTAGCAGGGCTTGATGGACCTCATGCTGCACCCCCCCACCTTAGCACTGGGCTGGGGGACCTCAGGCCATGCCCCTTACCTGGCGGGTCTTGACGGGAACCACTGCCCCGGCACCAGGCTGGGGGACCTGAGGCTGTGCCCCCCACCTGGAGGGGCTTGACAGGGGTGGGGCCAGCCAAGTCTGGGTCTTGTGCATTTTCTAAGCATGTGCGGGTTGTCAGCAGGGACTTGACTCTAGGTCCCACAGCACACCCTAGACTCTGACAGGAAGATTTTCATATACATTTTACTAATTTTCTTTCATTTCTGACACTTCTATTATAGAGAAAGGGCAAATAGCAATATTAAAATATATCCTCTAGTTTAATTCCCTTTTAATGTGCACAAATTTTGTGCACCAGGCCACTAGTATGCTATAATATGAAGAATAAGGACCTCAGAATCTCCTCCACCCTTCCACAGCCACCATTAAAGCCATTAATGGGCCCAGCAAACATGGCTCAGTGGTTGAGCATCAACCTACGAATCAGGAGTTCATGGTGCAATTCCTAGTCAGGGTACATGCCTGGGTTGAAGACTGAATCTCCAGCAGGGGGCATGCAAGAGGTAGCTGATCAATGATTCTCTCTCATCTTTGATGTTTCTATCTCCCTTCCTCTCTGAAATAAGTAAAAAAATATATTTTTAAAAAGCCATCAATGGAACAAATCCTTGTGTGATGATGGCCTTGTCTCCTAAAGGCCACAAGATATTTTGGGAAGGACATGATCTTAAAATCATCCAAATCTACATATAAATCCTGACTCTACCACCTTGGGAATTACAAAAAATAACATAAAGCACCAAGCAGCCTAACTGGAATGGCTCAGTAGTTAAGCATCAACCTATGAACCAGGAGGTCATAGTTCAACTCCCAGTCAGGGCCTCTGCCTGGGTTGCAGGCTCAATACCTAGTGGAGGATGTGCAGGAGTATTCTCTCTCATCACTGATGTTTCTATCTCTCTCCCTTCCCCTCTGAAAGCAATACAAATATATATAAGCACCAAAGATATATAAGCACCAAGCAATATATAGCTATTAAAATAGTTTATTCTCTCAACAAATATTTAAGAGCATCCTCGGCATCAGGCGCCATTCTTGGTGTTGGGAGAGTGGAGAATAAAACCAGGCCCCAGCCTACAAAGGACTTTCATTTCAGCCCTGGAAGATCTTAGAAGTCATATACACCTTCCACTTAGTGAAAGAAGTGAGCGAACTGGACCTCCAAGAGTCCACACAACACAGAATTAGACTTTGAGTTTCATATATATATATATGAAACTCAAATTTCATTGTTGATTTTTTTAAAGAGAGGAAGAGAAAGGGATAAAGAGTTAGAAACATCAATGAGAGAGAAACATCAATCAGCTGCCTCCTGCACGCCCCCTACTGGGGATGTGCCTACAACCAAGGTATATGCCCTTGACCAGAATCGAACCTGGGACCCTTCAGTTCGCAGGCCAACACTCTATCCACTGAGCCAAACCGGTTTCGACAGACTTTGAGTTTCTGATATCCCAAGATACCAGAAGGAACAGTGTTCTTTATAGTCCACCATCTTGCTTTCTTCCAACAAGACTTAATTAATCTTAGCAACATAAGCAATAGAGTACAGAGCTCCGAGAATGAAGCAGGGACAGTGAATTTTGATTGGAAGTGAAAGAGACTCAAGACTGAGAACCCCAATAGTGGAGAGTCTTAGGACATTTGGAGGATTGATATTCATTTAAAAACATTCATTTAACGCCTACTCTGTGCCCAGCACCATGCTAGGCACCAGGGAAGACTAGTTAAATTTAGCAAGATGGGTCCTATAATAAAGTTTACACACAGTACCCTGAGAATATTAGTACAGGAAGAACCAACTAGCTCCATTAGAGAGTTAAAGGAAATGATATTGACCAGAGATGTAAAGAATGGGAGGAAAGGAATAAAAAGGTTTAATTTTTTTAAATTTAAACAAAGGCTGGTACTAAGGTATAAAAATGTGGCAGAGCAGAACAGCTAGAACTTTGGTGTGGGTTAAATTTAGATGTGTTATGGAATAGATTTCCAGAGAGAAAGGTGAGTAACAACAGGTGATTTGAAATCTAAGTTGTGGACAATAGTTTTCCACTGAGGGATTAAAAAATATATTTTATTCACCTAATCGGTTTGACTCAATGGATAGAGTGTCAGCCTGCAAACTGAAGGGTCCCAGGTTTGATTGTGGTATAGGGCATGTACTTTGGTTGTGGGCACATCCCCGTAGGAGACAGCTGATCAATGTTTCTCATTTATGTTTCTCTCTATCCCGCTCTCTTCCACTCTGTAAAAAATGCAATAAAAATTTTTTTAAATATATTTATACACACACACACATATAAATATGTATATATATATGTGTATATATATATATATATATATATATATATATATAATTCTATTTTAGAGAGGAATGGAAAGGAAGAGAGAGAAACATCAATGATGACAGAGAATCATTGATTGGCTGCTTCCTGTACACCCTCTACTGGAGATTGAGCCCACAACCCACGAATATGCCCTTGATTAGTCTGCAGGCCAACACTCTTATCCACTGAGCCAAACTAGCCAGGGTGAGGGATTCATCTCAGATGCTGAATGACATACTATTATGGAAGTGCTCCCAGTTGGTGAGAGGGGGCTGTGGGCCGACAAGCAAACTAGTCACCCAAACAGCTCTGGAGTGTAAGGCCTCAGGGCAGCCCAGCCTGGAGCAGTCACTGGTTATGCTGTGGCTCAGGGGTAGAGCAGCTCCAGGAGGCCAAGGGCAATCCTCCAAGAACTGAAGGCGGCAACCTCAAAAGCACACTGAGGGGGGTGTCATGCACAAAATTGGAGAGGGGCATCCAGTGGGTATGGGCAGAGCACTAATATTGTCAGCTACAGGAGGACTTAAGCAGGAGAGTAGTGTGAGAAGATTTGTATTTTAGGAAGCTCACTGGAACTGAGGTATGGGGAGGATAAGCCATATGGAGAGGCAGCCATCAGAAGAGTCAACATACCATATCCAGGATGTGATGGTAGTGGAGGTGTGGGCTAAGGAGAGATGGCAGGAGGCAGAGTCAACAGACTGGGGGCCTGTGGAAAGGGAAGTGAGACTATAATAGCCAGACTACTGTGGTGTTGCCACTGGCATGGGGAACCATGAAACCAGCAGCAGGCACAGAGAAAGAAGGAATGTACCTGAGCTGTGAAGGAGATGCCAGCTTGCCTGAGGTTAGCCCAGGTGGGGCACTGAGAAGCTGGCTGAGATGCATGCAGCCCCTACCCTCACCAGCTTGGCCAGTCCCCAGAATATGGCCAATCCCCCAAAGGATCCCAGGCACGGATTGAGAAGAGAATGTTTATTTGCTCTCTTTCTTAAAAAAAATGTTTTTAATCCTCACTTGAGGATATTTTTTCCATTGATTTTCAGAGAAAGTGGAAAGGAGGGGCAGCAGGAGCTGGGGATTGAAACTGCAACCCAGGTACATGCCCTTCGATGAGCAAGCTCATGCTCTAACCCCTGAGCAATGCCAGCCAGGGCTCTATTTGCATTTTAAAATGTTTATTTATTTATTTGTTTGTTTGTTTGTTTTAATATATTTTATTGATTTCCTACAGGGAGGAAGAGAGAGGGACAGAGAGCCAGAAACATCGATGAGAAAGAGACATCGACCAGCCGCCTCCTGCACGCCCTCCACTGGGGATGTGCCCGCAACCAGGATACATGCCCCGGCTGGAATCGAACCTGGGACCCCTCAGTCCGCAGGCCGACGCTCTATCCACTGAGCCAAACCGGCCTCAGCTTATTTATTTTTTTAATCAGAGAGTAAGGGAGAGGAAGAGAGAGATAGAAACATCAATGATGAGAAAATCATTGACCAGCTGCCTCCAACACATCCCCCACTGGGGATCAAGCCCATTACCTGGGCATGTGCCCTTAACCGGAATCAAACCCGACACCTTTTAGTACGCACGCCAATGCTCTATCCACTGAGTCAAACCGGCTAGGGCTGCATTTTTTATTTACATTTTTAAAAGTTCACATATGTATGTGTCTCAGAATCCAAAATGTATAAAAGAGTGTACAGTGAAAAATAGTGAAAGTCTCCTCCCAGCCCTGCCCTCGAGTCCCCAGCCTCCAACTCAGAGGCAAAACAATTAGTGCTACCAAATTCTTAGGCAGCCCCAGAAAGAGCCCAGACAACTAGCTCTAAGCAAATAGCTAAGGGTATTCAGAGAAGAGATTTGACTGCATGCACATCAGGGCCTCTATTCCTCCAGCTAAGTGGGGTTGTATCTTCAGTTTCTGAGGCCTGTTCTAACCCTTGAATCCTGCACTTACTTCTAAGATAGGAGCAGCCCCAGTCCAGGGGCCCCTCCCCTTTCCAGGTCCTTATGCAGCTATTCCCTCAGAAACTTCCCTACCCTATCAGCAGAGAGGGTAAGAGAGTGACTGAGGAATGGAGAAGAATGGCCACAGGGAAGGGGTGTGAAGGCTGAGGAGCCCAGCCCAGCCCTGGCCTCCTCACAGAAGAGGACCCACGGGGCAACTGTGAGATGCATGTCACACCTGAAGTGGCTTCCTCTTCCTAGAGCAACTGCCCAATGGTTAGAGGTGCTAAAATGAGGCAGGCTGTGGCACCTTTGTTCCCAGGGTGTCCCCAGGGATGTGAGCTCTGACCAACTGGCCAACACAAACGCAGGAAGGTGATGGAAGCAGGGCTGCACCGAGGTGTCTCAGATCCCAGCTTTTGGGATGTCACAGAGGAGGAGTTCTCCTTGGCTCCTGAAGGCCCCTTTGGGTGATGTGAGTGACAGTGGTGGGGATTTAGGCACAAGGCATGAGGAGCCCCAGCCCAAAAGACAAACCAACGTGAGGTGGTTGGGTCCACACTTGTCCTTGTTCCTTCCTCATCCTGGCTGCTGCCCACCATGGCCCCCAAAGGCCTTGACACGGTCTCTGAGACATTGAATGATGTCCCTTCAGCTTCTTGGCCTCCCCATCCGTGGGGAGGACCCCCCCCCGTATCTTAGAAGTCACTTTGCCACAGCCTGCCCGCATCACTCTTATCCCTGGTCCTTGCCCCCAAGTCGGTCCACTACTCCACAGAGCCTGTCCTCCCTGCACCTTTCTGCCTGTGCCCTCTCAGCCTCCCATCCTGCCACTGTTCCTCTTGGCCCCTGTGCCCAGCCTCACCCACCCTCTACCTGCTCTCCCTCCCTCTCCTAATCATCCGGCCTTTGTTGCAGCCTCCTGCTGTGCCTAGGCATGGCAGGGTGGACAGGCACAGGCCAGCCTTATGAGACAAGGATCCAGCTCAGTCATCATCACAAAACAATTAGACAACCACGGTGAGACCCTGGGTGGGGACTCGAAGGAGCGGGAAGCGTCAGTGCGGCCAGGCTGCTCGCCAGGTCATGCACAACTCTTATTCCTTTCAGGTTTCACCTTCCTGGGAGTGTTACAATTCTAATCCCTGCCTTTTTCTGCAAAACCTCACCTCTGTCTCAGCTCCTGTCTGCAGGAACCAAGGGCATTCTTGCCCGTCTCGGTCTGTCCTGTCTCTAGCCAGGGCCCGAGAAGGCTCTCTCACAGCACAGTCAACAAGCCACAGCCTGCCTGGACTTGTGTGCCAGAAGAGGAGAGAAACTGGAAACCACCTGTGCTTAACTTGAAAATGGGGAATCTGGGAGACATAAGGAACCTTCCTTAAACCCTTGGAAATGGAGGATGGGGAAGGAGGTGGGATCTGCTTTATTTCATTTCTCTTAGCATGTCTGAACACATACGCCCCTACCCTTAACTCCCCCTTCCTTGAAGAGGTGGTTCCAGAAGAAACAAGCAAAGCAGAAACTCCACAAGCAGACAATGCCCCCACCATCCGCAGAAGGGCTTGTGCAAGAGGAAGCAAAGGTGACTGGGCTGTGGGCTGTTTAGTCACTGGAACTCAGCTGAGCCAGCCAGAGGCTCGTAATGTTGCAAGCCTGAGAGAATTAGTGTTTGCTGAGCACCAGCAATGACCTAAACACTCTTTCGAGGTCTTGCTTAATCCTTATTCATCTGCCATATAATGTAAGTACTCTCTTATAGCTGAGGAAACTAAGGCAAGCTCCCTGAACCTTAACTCCAGGTCCTCCCTGCCCTACCCCTCCTGAGTCACGATCGGGTACAAAGGGGACATGGGGACATAGTGTCAGCAATTTCAGATGTTCTCCTTCTTCAATGAATTTTGAGGTTCCACCCCATCCCCTGTCCACTCCCTCTCCACCTCACTCCAAGCACCCCACCCTGGGATCTAAGAGTCCCCAGCTTTCCCTCCTAATCCCCACTCAGCCTAGGAGTGCAGTGTACCTTTCTTTGCCCTCCATTCTTACCATTCATTCATTCACTCATTCATTCTTTCTCAGGGTACCCCAACACCACCAATAACAAGAATGACACTATCTCGATACCCTGTTTCATTTCCTCGGGGCCCTTATGCCAAGCTGGGGCCTTGGCAATCTGGGTCACTGCCGTAGAGTGAGCTGTTATTGGTGCTCGGTGAGTATTGCTTGGTGATTGGCTGAATTATGTAAATATTTGTTGAGCAACCACCCTGGTGCAGACACCAGGCCAGGGGAGTGGATGTGCAGTCAAACAAGCCCCCTGGGGCTGCAGGAAGGAGGATGTTGCACACCATGGGATGAGCTAGAATGCAGGCACTGCAGGTCCCAATGCTGGAGAGGCACTGAGGACCAGCCAGGGCTCCTCCCCTCCGTTTAGGCCCCAGTTCTAAGCTCATTTCCCTAGGAAACCTCCCTCACCCCAGATGCAGGCTTGGCTACCTCTCAGCACTATTTCCATCATCCAGAAAGTTCTATCGGATAACTTTCTATTAACCATAAGCTCCATGAGGGCAAGGCCTGTGTCTGTGCTTGGCTCACAGCCTTGCCCCAGGCCTAGCACAGTGTTCAGGACAGAGGGCGCTCAGTTTCCGCTGTTGAATGGATGAATGGAACAGGGAAGGGGTAGAGGCTGGGTCCTCCTCCAACGGAGAGCTCTTTCTTCCTGGGACCGGTCCTTTGTCCCCTGTGCTCATCTACCAGGCAGAGCTCCCCTGCCTACCCAGGCCCCACAATCTCACTTTGTTCTAAAGCTTTTGTTCCTCACATGGGCTTAGAACCTCAGGGCTGCTGTCTGCTGGCACCACTCACATTGTGTATTCTCTAAACTCAAGATGCCCCCTGGAGTTGTGCAGCAGTGGTTGCTACTCCAGTTCTGCCAGGCAGCAAGCTTTTTGGCCATGTTCCCAGCCCACCAGTGCTCTCAGCAATTTTAAGGCAATGCTGATATCTTCAAAACCCACAGTGCAGTGTCTGACTCCTGTAACACAGGCTCCAGCTTGGCTCAAGAAGTTTTACCAGATTTTCAGCCTCACTGCTTGGTTTCTTTTCCAGCATCTCCTTCCTCAGAGATGCCAACCTGAGTCAGCACCCACCTCGCTGGGTAAGATCAGATGCTCTGGAGTGGGGACTTTGCCTCTGTGGCCCTTCTTTGGGGCCCAGCCTTGGGGCCCTGCCATCCCCTCTCACCAGCCAGCCTATTCCTTCCTCTTCCCCAGCCAAGAAGTGTGCTATGAGCACCTGGTGGCACCACTGGCCATTGAGGAATTTCCCCAGCCTGGCAGAAGGACCTGGGGAGCAGGGAGGAGAGAAAAAATCCAAACACTCAGACCAACTTTCCAAGGGCACCCCAGAACCCTGAAGGACAGGCAGTGTAAAGGATACTCTTGCACTTTGAGTTATTCTGGTCCTTGGTCCATCCCCCAAATCAAAACCTTGCAGAACTTTGGGGTAAGAAGACTCTGGTCCTCGAATGCCCTCTACCACATTCTTATAAATTGGTTGACCAACACATGCTTGATTACCTCCCATGATGGTGAGCTCACCACCACTCATTAAAATCCATTCCACCTTTGGACAGCTTTAATTATTAGAAAGTCTTTCCTCGAGAGTCTATATCCACTCACTGGTGCTGGAAGCAAATTTAGTAGTTAACATAATAAATGTGAGAAGTTCATCAGAAGGCTGATGGACAATGCTGAAGATTTGCATATATTATTGCCTGCTGCCATACCGCTGAGGGCAATTCCTTCAACCTGATAATTTTTTTATTGTTTACCAAACTTTACCTTTGATATGTATATCTGCTTTGCTAGCGGGCAAGATATGTGAATAAAAAGTCCTGTGTGCAGAGATTCAGAGAACTTAGTCACTAGAACTCAGCTTCCTCTGCGCCCGCTTCCCATGTATTTCAAATTTATATTTCATGTCTAGTCTCTTTATTAATTTACTTATGGCCCTTCTCCAGATTCCTGAATGGTAGTAGATGTGGAAACACCCTAGCATTAATGGCACCCAAGACAAGGATGTCTGGAGAAGAAGTTTCTCCTGAGCAAAGAAAAGAAATTAGTCACCAGTAAAGGTGGAGTCACTGCACATAAAGCTCGTACCAAGCTTTGGATTTCACAAACCAGAGTGGGAAAGTGTTGTGGTGTAACCCCCTCAAGAAATTGAGTTATGGAGTCTTTTATTAAAGACTGGCAGCATATGAGGGGCTAAAGTGCTCCAGACCTCACATCCCTGAACAGCTTGCCACATCTGAGTTATATGAGCAGAATATCACAAAAGTATCAATTACATCTGGAATGAGTAACCTGTTTCACAAAAAACATTTTTACAGAAGCAAAATTAAGCAAGTTAGTTATCTAAAGTATCTACGAATCACGGAATCAACAGAAACACATTATCTGGGACCACCAGGGCAATTTAGAATAATTGTGCTGACGAGATTCTGGGACCACTGAGTCAACCCAAACTCAATATCTGTAGCTACTGAGACAATTTAGGATAATTGAGCTGTCCTGGTTTCCAGAAGAATATGCTTAGATGACCAGTGAGATCACAATCAATGGGATATTCAAACCATCATCAATGGAGTATTGAGATAGTATATATAAGTTCAGAAAATCTAAATAACTTTCTATCATTTTATCAAACAATTAAGTACAGAACCCAAACAGCAGATTCTACTACATACTTCACAGGAAAGTCTTTTGTTTCAGGTCAGACTATAATAGGGAAGAATTTGGTTTAAAGGCAAAAATATCATTGTAAATTTTTAGCTTCCATGCTCAAGGACAAAAAAATTAAAATGTCAAAAGATACTTTTTAAAATCAGGCTCAAGGAAAAAGAGTGCCGTTGTCATATTTAACTATGTGGGTTCTTGTTCAAACTGCATGCCTAATTCATATTTGGGATCAAAAGTCTGTGATAAGAAAAAAAGCCTCGCTGCCAAATCTGCCTCTAGTATTGAAAGGCTGGGTGGCTAGAGAGAGCAGAGCTATCAGCTCTCTTGCAGAGAGACTCTCTAATGCTTTGTTTAAAAATTACCATAGGATGCATTGGGACAAGCAAATTTTAGCAAAAATAATTTTAAAAGCTAGTCAGCCATGGAGAGCAGAAGAGAAAAAGATTCAAGAAAAGAACTTTGATTTATTAAGTCTATATGTTACCTGTTGAATGTAGTTTTATCTGCCATTTTCTATTAAGCATGCCTTTAATTTAATAAGAAAAGAAACATGGCCAGACCATTTACTGAAATTTCCCCAAAACAAGCAGGATGTGGGGATTGGGAGACACGTGGTGATCCTATAAAAATGGATTCCGCGCCCCCCCCCCCCGCTTCCAAGGATGTTGTTAGAAAAATCTCATCTCCACCATGTTTTTCTTTCCTGGTTCGTAATTCAAAAGTTTTACAGAATTCAGAAATGCGTCTGGAATTTCTATGATCATAAAGAGAGAAAGCTGGTCTAAAACAGATGCACTCACCATTCAATTTTGGATTTTAGATAGTTTTGGGCTCAACTTAACTCTCTTTATGAATGTTACAGAATAAAACCCAAGACTGTTTTTTCTCAAAAGAAAGATTGCAGAAAGAACCCAAAAGAAAGATACAGGCTAGTTCTAAGCAATAAGATTGGTGTTTCCATAATAAAGGGTAGTTTTTTGAGTAATAATGGACTGTATTCCAAAGTCAACATTAAGGCTGCAAAAAAAGTCAATAAATTATCTCTGTTACAGAATTTTCCAAAGTAAATGCCTTGGATAGTAATAATTGGTTTTAGAATATCAAAATTGTTAAAATATAGATATAGCTAAAATAAGAAATTTGTAGTAAAACTTTTCAGTAATAGTATTTTAATAATAGGGGTCCAATAGCAAGGGGGAAACTAGCTTTGATTCTCTGATGGAGGAGTGGGCTGGCCTTCCCAAGGCAGCCTCTGAGGTGACTATTTTGCATTTATAAGTGGCTACAAGCTTGCCTCCAAAATCTTGGCAACTTAAAACTTTGAGAGTTTACTGAATTAAATAATAAAAAACTTGTTGAATATCTAGGTATTTTGAAATGACAAAATACTGAAATGTTCATCTGAAATCGCTGCATAAAAAATATATTAAGTATATCTTGTATTTTTTTAAAATATATTCTTAAAAATGTAAAGGTGTTACTAATCAAAGAAATGCTAAATATTTAACTTGCCAGCTAAAATTTAAGGCTTCTAAGAGTTTAAAGTTCAAATTGAATTAGAAGAAATTATATGGTTATGGTAACAAAATGCATAAAGTATAAAAATTTATTTTTGAAAAAATAATTCTTGTATTTTCTCTAAGGAAATTAGTAGTTTAAAATATATTGATGTGTCAAGTGTGATAAAATTTCAACCTAAGATATAGTATTTTATATGGCCTAATTTAAAAAGAGGATTAATTCTATGGTCTCAATCAAATTTTTAATATAAAAACCAGTTTAAATTTAATTAATATTTTAGAATAATTTAAAAAGTATATAACATAATCTTTGGGTTATATATATGTAATCTTTCCAAGTCCAATTTCAAGACTTTAACTGAGGGATGGCTTTGAAACATTTCATGGCCCTGGAGTAAATCAAAGGGTTTGATCTCTCTTCTTAAAAGAAATATTTTTTTTTCTTTTTCTTTTTTTTTAATTAAATCTTTATTATTCAGATTATTACATTTGTTTCTCTTTTTTCCCCTCCATAGCACCCCTCCACCCAGCTCCCACCCCTCCCTCTGCCCTTAGCTCCCTCCCATTGATCTCATCCATAGGTGTATGATTTTTGTCCAGTCTCTCCCTATACACCCCTCACCCCTTCCCCCCTGAGAATTATCAGTCCACTCCCTTTCTGTGCTCCTGATTCTATTATATTCACCAGTTTATTCTGTTGATCAAATTCTTAATTCACTTAATTTTTAGATTCACTTGTTGATAGATATGTATTTG
>JAAGEH010000208.1:3061348-3151737 GCA_011751065.1 Lasiurus cinereus | reverse complement strand
ATTTGGCTTTTACCTTTTTCTTCTTCCTCTTCTAAAAGAGTACCTTTCAGCATTTCATATAATACTGGTTTGGAGTTGATGAACTACTTTAGCTTTTTCTTATCTGTGAAGCTCTTTATCTGCCCTTCAATTCTGAATGTTAGCTTTGCTGGATAGATTATTCTTGGTTGTAGGTTCTTGCTATTCATCACGTTGAATATTTCTTGCCACTCCCGTCTGGCCTGCATCGTTTCTGTTGAGAAATCAGCTGACAGTTGTATGGGTGCTCCCTTGTAGGTAATAAACTGTTTTTTTCTTGCTGCTTTTAATATTCTCTCTTTCTCTTTTGCATTTTAATTATGATGTGTCTTGGTGTAGTCCTCTTTGGATTCCTTTTCTTTGGGGTTCTGTGTGCTTCCTCGACTTGTAAGTCTATTTCTTTTACCAGATGTGGGAAGTTTTCAGTCATTATTTCTTTAAATAGGTTTTCAGTATCTTGCTCTCTCTCTTCTTCTGGCACCCCCACAATTCTGATGTTGGTACGCTTAAAGCTGTCCCAGAGTCTCCTTACATTATGTTCACATTTTTGGATTCTTTTCTCTTCTTGCTTTTCCAGTTGAATGTTGTCTGCTTCTTTATATTTCAAATTTTTTACTTGAGTCTTGCCTTTCTCTAGTCTGCTGTTAGGACTCTGTATAATATTTTTTATTTCAGTCAGTGTATGTTTAATTTCTATTTGGTCCTTTATCATCTTTAGTTGGACCTTTTCCATCTCTAGTTGGTCCTTTTTCATCTCCTCTTGGGTCTCACTAAATTTATCCAACTTTTCTAGCATATTCTTGAAAAACCTCATAAGGGTGGTTTTGAACTCCATATCCAGTCATTTGTTTTCCTCCATTTCTTTTGTTTGTGATCCCTTCCCTTGTCTCGGCATTTTCACTATGCCGGGGAAACTTCTGTGTTGAATTCAGCCTTATGATACCAGACGTGCAAAGCCGCAGAAGCCTCTGTTGAGCTTGGGAGGGGTGGAGTCTCAGGGCTTAAGGGACCGCCTTGCCTTCCGTCTCACGTGACTGGGTAATGGCTGGAGCGGTCCTTGTGCGCTCGCGCACCCGCAGCGCCTCTAACCGCTGCCTTTCCGGCTCCCCTGCACACCAAAACCACACGAGTCTAGGTCCCCAGGGTTTCGCCCGAAACAGGGGCCCAGTGAACTCAGAAGTGGCACAGTTCGGAGGGTCTGTCTCCCGCGCACTCGCGAAAGCCAGCGGCACAATCAGCAATCCGTCCTCCACGCAGCACCGTGCGCATGCGAGACCGGACCTGATCTTCTGCGACTCCCCTAAATTTCCATGTACCTTTCCCTTTTCACAGTCCAAACTCCCCCCGTATGAGTTTCGGCTGGATCTGGGGTTTAGTGTCGTAAGATAAGGGGTTCAATGCCGTTGGGAGTCTCGGTTTCCCTCCCGCCAGAGAAAGCCAGCCAGGTACTCCGGCACCCGCTCTCTCAGCGCGCGCGTCTCCGTACCTCGGCTTTTTGCAGCTCCTCTGGGTTTCTGTGAGCCCCTCCTTCCCTCTAGTTGTAGAACTTCCACTCAGCCAGCTTTCCTGTGGTTCTGGATGATGTCCATTCTGCCTTTTAGTTGTAGTTTTGAAATTGTTGTGCAAGGCAGCAGTGTAGGTGTTCACCTATGCTGCCATCTTGGAGTCTCCCCAAAAGAAATATTTTTAAAATAGGTTGATCTAATATACTTGAAATCACATGGAAAGTGTTATCAAACAAAAATTGATAAATATATTTTATTTATATACATATACTTCAAATATTATAAAGTTTTAACCTCTAAGGGAGGGCAGGCAAATTTACTAAAATATTTCTTAAGCAAAGGCTAATTACTCAGCAATGGAATTTTAAAGACAAAAAGCCCTCAGGCAGCCTGCATTTTAAATGGGCTGATGGTGGAGCAGCATCTGTGTCTCATGGATCAAATATATAGATTTGCTTGCTTTGTTTTTTCAATAAAGATACCTACTTTAATTACTTAATATATTAGCTTTCTAAATTATAATCAAGGTCTCATATAAATTAAGTTATATGATAAGCCAATATTTTTATAAGCAATTGGATTCTAATAAAGTCCTCTGAAAGTTACCAAGACTTTCCATAATCCCTCTGTATATGCAAATGAGCTAAAAAGTATGCTGTTTAAAGGAAATTTTAAGCTTAATAAAAAGGAGAAATTTAAAATTTTTAAAATCTCTTCCACTAATATTTACAGGGTAAACTGAAGGTTATTATTCAAGCATTAAGTCTAATAATTAATATAGTCAACATAAATTGTAAAAGAGTCACTTAAATATAAGTATCAGCCAACATTCAAGAAGCAGCCATGTAGGTTGCTTGATATAAAAAAAAGAAAATTATTTTTAAGAGAAATTCTGTAAAGATGGCCTAAAAATTACTCTGGAAAGAAAGAAAGGGAGGTTTCCTTCAAATGTCTGGAAAACTGTAATTAAAAGTTAATATATTAAGCTTCAAATATGAAAGTAAATAATTTGTAGTTTTGCCTCCTTAGACAAAGTGTATGTAAAATTACTCAAAGGCTAATTTAAATTGGCAAATTAAAATAAATGAATATTCAAGAAACTTTGTTGTACTGGGAGAAAACTATTCCTGGAGCATTAATTAATGTTTTACTGATGGTTCACCTCATAGTAAAAACCACTTATAATACAATGAACCCAGAGCAATCATATTTCTGTGCAAAATAAATAAATTAATTAAAAGCTATCAGGGCTGCCTTGCAAGATTTCCAAAAAACCTCTTAATTATATTTAAAATAAAAAAGGAGGGATAGTGGGATAATCCCCTATAAGAAAATTAAAACCTTAATTGCTTTAAATTTTTTACTCTGAAAATTATTTTTCATTTGTAATGCTGACGATAAGACACACATGGTGTCAGAATAAGCCAAAGGAAAATGGTCTGGTAGAATGAAAGGATCCCAAGTCTAGTTTATGGAAAGGATTCCTTTATTAATCTTTGGTCGAGAATATGCTTATATATTTTCAGAAAACTCCTTCAAGCCCATGTAGATTCCTGAAACAATGGACCCAAGAGAGGAACTAACCAGACTACTCCAGCCACAGATAGCAGTGGCCCCAAGCAACATGCTGACAAGAGAGGAGAAACAGTCCAGAGATGGAAGATGGTGAAGATCCTTTGCCATGCTAGCAGTCAGCAGCTGTGCATCGCTGCAAGTTGCCCAGGACCAAGCCAGAGAAGGTCGGACCTGCATTGCCACCGTTTGTCCACCATCCAGAACTAGTATATCATTGCTGTCATGTCATAGGAGACAGTGATAGGGAAGAGAACCCATAAAAAACTGTTGAATATTGGAAAGGGGACTCAAGGAACTGTTGGCCCAGAAAGAAGCTTACTGCAGAATGATTTCTTTGGTGCCTGGCAGCAATTTATAGGGACATAAAAGAACTCTATCTTTTCCATTGAATTTAAAAATCTTAAAAGTTCCGGAGCTCTGCAAATAACATAAATTCTTATTAAATTTATTAAATCAAAAAGAGGGATATGCTGGAAGCAAATTCCAGTAGGTAGCATAATAAATGAGAGAAGTTCATCAGAAGTCTGGTGGCCAGCTTCAGCAGGGCTGAAGATTTGCATATATTATTGCCTGCTGCCAGACAGCTGAGGGCAGTTCCCCAAACCTAATAATCTTTTTATTGTTTACCAAACTTTACCTTTGATATGTATACCTGCTTTGCTAGAGGGCAAGAATAAAAAGCCCTGTGTGCGGCTGAAATTGGTTTGGCTCAATGGATAGAGCGTTGGCCTGTGGACTGAAGGGTCCCGGGTTCAATTCCGGTCAAGGGCATATATCTTGGTTGCAGGCACATCCCCAGTGGGGGGCGTGCAGGAGGCGGCTGATCGATGTCTATCTCTCATCAATGTTTCTGGCTTTCTATCCCTTTCCCTTCCTCTCTGTAAAAATTCAATAAAATATATTTAAAATTAAAAAAAGCTCTGTGTGCTTCAGAGAACTTAGTCACTAGAACTCAGTCTCCTCTGGCTCTTTCCATGTATTCCAAATTTATATTTCATGTCTAGTCTCTTTATTAATTTTACAGCCCTTCTCCAGATTCCTGAATCCTAGTAGATGCGGAAACACCCCAGCACACTGGTCTTTTTCTTTGCTCTCAGGTACACAGAATCAATGTAGTTTCTGTTAGTAGTCCTTCAGGAGTTTGAAGACTACTATCACCTACCCTGTGAGTCCTGTCCCCTAATTCAACATCTTCAGTCCTCCTTCTGGGCATGGGCTCTCCTTCACCAGCCTGATTTCTCCCTCTGGACCCTGAAATTTGTCCCTAGTCTCTTAAAATAGACCTTACCCTCACAACAGGGTCTGCCCATCACAGATCTGGGGCCCATGGGCCTTTCATTCTGAGTCCTAAAGCTCTCTTCACGCAGCTCAAAGTCATGTCAGTGCTTCTGGCAAGCAAATCACAGGATCGAGTCTGACCAGCCATGTGCCAATCAGAATCTCCCTGTCTACACACACTGGTGTTAGTCCACCTCCACAAATCTTGCTCTTATGTAGATGATTATTTGGAGACCAAAGCCCCAGACTCTACCTCTATCCATATTAAATACCATGTAGGCAAATCTGGCCTCTCAAATTATGTTTAGATCAGATTCCATGACCCACCATTTCTCCCAACCATGTGTTAGTTATTTTCAAATATGAGAATGGCACTTATATGATCATCTAACATATAACCAAAAAACTGTCACCACTAGGGACTTTCCTAAGCACATGAATCAACTTTATTTGGAGATGAATGTCCTATCAGTTATGACTATATCTACTGTCTTATCATCCCATCCACAGTTCACCATTTTGTTCCTAAACTTATTATGAGATGGAGCCAATGGGTGCAAAAGTACTGCAATGATCATTGGGCAACCTGGTTTCTAGCCCTGACTCTGCCACCAGGTATATTGATTTCATGAGCCTGTGATATTGTGATTTATAAGAAATATATAGCCCTAGCTGGTTTGGCTCAGTGGATAGAGCATCAGCCTGCGGACTCAAGAGTCCCAGGCTCGATTCCCGATGGGAGCATGTATCTTGGTTGCAGGCACATACCCAGTAGGGAATGTGCTGGAGACAACTGATCAATATTTCTCTCTTCGATGTTTCTGACTCTATCCCTCTCCCTTCCTCTCTGTAAACAAAAAAAAAAATCAATAAAATATATATTTTTAAGAAATATATATTTGGTCTTTGTACCCAGTTCCTGGCACAGAGCCCCTAAAAACCTTGTAATTGCCTAAATGATAAAAGCACTGGGAGCATTTTTTGTTTTAATGAGGCAATTCTGGGGAGCAGCGGGGGCCTTCTGGATGGGGACCAAGCCATTATTAGAAGCTCAGCATCTTTAGCTCCACCTTGCATCCCCAAGAGAAGGAATAGTGGCTGAAAATGGAGTTATAATTAATCATGCCTACACATGAAGCCTCCATAAAATCCCAATAGCATGAGGTTCGGCGGGATCCCAGGTTGGCAAACACATCCACATCCGGAATTTGACACACCTCAATTCTATGGAGACAGAAGCTCTTGTTCTCAGGACCCTCCCAGTCCTCACCCTACCTATCTCTTCATCTGGCTGTTCATCTGTATCCTTTATCATATCTTTTTTATTTTTTTTATCATATCCTTTTTAAAAAAAAATATTTTTTATTGAGAGAGAAACATTGACATGAGAATGCAACATCAATCAGCTGCCTTCTGCATACTTCCTACCTAGGATGCAACCGGGGCATGTGTCCTGCCCAGGAAGCCCTGACCAGGAATCCAACCAGCAACCCAACCAACCGAGCCACACCAGCCAGACGTATCATATCTTTTTATAAGAAACTGGTAAACACAAGTGTTTCCCTAAGTTCTGTGAGCCACTCTAGCATATTAGTCAGGCTCAAGGAGTGGGGGGGGTCCTTGGATTCTCCAATCTATAGCCAGTTGGTCAGAGGCAAGGTGATAACTTGGGCTTTTAATTGGCACCTGAAGTAAGTGGGGAGAAGGGAGGGAGGGGAGTACCCTTGTGGTACTAAGCCCTTAACCTGTGGGTTCTGATGCTGTCTCCAGGTAGTCAGTTAATTGTAGGACACCCAGCGGGTGTCATGGAGAATTGCTTATTGTGGGGAAAAACCTCACACAGTTGGTGACCAGAAGTGTCAGAAGTGAAGTGTTCTGTGTGTGTAGTAAAGGAGACCCAGAGGTGAAAGCCTCATAGCAAGGAAGAACTGGGTTTTTTCCTACAAAGATGGGAAACAGTTTTTCCACTGCAGGGCCACTGGGAAATGAGCAGGGGGACAGATGACCTGTCAAGCCCTCGCCAGCTCTAATGTCCTGTTCTTCCGAGGTCAGGGTTAGAGAGTCAAGAGCTGGGGCAGAGGCAGGCCCCTGTGACAAGAAGTAAGAGGTGTGAATTTCAAAGAAAAAGAAGAAAACAAAACAAAAACAAAGCAAAAGAGAAGTGGGCGCTTCTACCCAGGCCTTGGGGAAGCTTCAGCTCCGTTCTTCCCACTGTGCGGCTCTTGCACCTTACAGTTCTTTTACCACAACTCAGGCTGACCCTCAAACTAGCCCAATAATTGATTTCTCCTCAAGTGCCTGGCTGTCCACATCCAGGCATCTGAACACTGGTCACGTGACAGCCTGCTGATCTAGGGCTCCAAGAAAATCTGGACTATCAACCATTGGGCCCACATTCTCCTTGTTGGCCCCCCCCACCCCCACCCCAGACCCTCCAGCATACCCACCCCAGCATCCCAGCAGTCTGAGGCATCTCCACACTCTTCTCAGCCTCCTCCACACTGTCTTTGCCAGGTACAGCAGACACGGGTGGGCAATGTGAGGCTGGGAGGGAAAGCGAATGAACGTGTGTCTTCTGGCATTGGAAGGCCAGGACATGAGACTGGGCTCCATTGCTTATGAGTTGCAAGAACTTGGTCAGAATCTCAGCTTCTTCTCGTAAGACTATAAAGCATTTAGTCATTATTATTTCTCATTAAGATTGGCTTAAAGGTCACAGAACCTCTCTTCAAAGTCCATTTCTTTCTTTGCTCCCCCATTGAGGCTTTTCCGCCCTGCACCCCTAGTCCAGCCCTCACCATGACTCTACCACAGCTTGTTTGTGGGTTCCCTCATCTCTCTCTTCTGGAGTGCCCATTCCCTGCTGCGTATAGATACTACCCGCCCCCACGCTGACACTTTTCTGCCCTCCACTCCTCTGCAGGCAAGTATTTCTTGCTGCCTCAGGACATCTCCACAGCAAACCAAACATGTGAGAAGTAACCTTTCTCTTCTCACCAAACACTCCCTGCCCACACCCATGTTCCAGAAGCTCTTCTACCTGCAGATCAGCTTCAAAGTCACCTCTGCCCCTACATTTCAGTCCCAACGGCTACCAAGTCCTGCCTACTGCTCCTCAAAAATAGTCCTCCTCTCTGACTAGCCAGCATGGCTCCGTGGTTAAGCATTAACCTATGAACCAGGAGGTCATGGTTTGATTCAGGTCAGGACACATGCCCCGGTTGCAGACCCGCTCCCCAGTGTAGGGCGTGCAAAAGGCAGCTGATCAATGATTCTCTCTCATCATGGATGTCTCTCTCTCTCTCTCTCTCTCTCTCTCTCTCTCTCTCTTTCTTCCTTCCTCTCTGAAATCAATAAAAATATATTTTTAAAAAGTAGTCCTCTGAAAAAATCCAAGATGGCGGCATAGGTAAACACCTACACTGCTGTCTCGCACAACAATTTCAAAACTACAACTAAAAGACAGAACGGACATCATCCAGAACCACAGGAAAGCTGGCTGAGTGGAAGTTCTACAACTAGAGGGAAAGAGAGGGGCTCACAGAGGCCCAGAGGAGCTGCAAAAAGCTGAGGTACGGAGACGTGCGCTGAGAGAGCGGGTGCCGGAGTACCTGGCTGGCTTTCTCTGGTGGGAGGGAAACGGAGACTCCCAACGGCATTGAACCCCTTGTCCTGCGACACTAAACCCCAGATCCAGCCAAGACTCATACGGGGGGAGTTTGGACTGTGAAAAGGGAGAAGTGCACAGAAATTTAGGGGAGTTGCAAAGGATCGGAGGTCTGGTCGCGCACGGCACCACGCGGAGGACGGATTGCTGATTGTGCCGCTGGCTTTCGTGAGTGGGCGGGAGACAGACCCTCCCAACTGCGCCACTTCTGAGTCCACTGGGCCCCTGTTTTGGGCGAAACCCTGGGGACCTAGACTCGTGTGGTCCTTGTTCGCAGGGGAGCCGGAAAGGCAGTGGTTAGAGGCGCTGCGGGTGCGCGAGCGCACAAGGACCGCTCCAGCCATTACCCAGTCACGTGAGACTCAGGGGCCGTGGAGGGCGGGGCCGACTGGAAGGCAAGGCGGTCCCTTAAGCCCTGAGACTCCACCCTCCCAAGCTCAGCAGAGGCTTCTTCGGCTGAATCCAGCACAGAAGTTTCCCCGGCACAGTGAAAATGCCGAGACAAGGGAAGGGATTACAAGCAAAAGAAATGGAGGAAAAAAAACGACTGGATATAGAGTTCAAAACCACGCTTATAAGGTTTTTCAAGAATATGCTAGAAAAGATGGATAAAGTTAGTGATACACTGACTGAAATAAAAACTATTATGCAGAGTACTAACAGCAGACTAGAGAAAGGCAAGGATCAAGTCAAAAACTTGAAATATAAAGGAGCAGAAAATACTCAACTGGAAAAGCAAGAAGAGAAAAGAATCCAAAAATGTGAAGATAATGTAAGGAGCCTCTGGGACAGCTTCAAGCGTACCAACATCAGAATTGTGGGGGTGCCAGAAGAAGAGAGAGAGCAAGATACTGAAAACCTATTTAAAGAAATAATGACTGAAAACTTCCCACATCTGGTAAAAGAAATAGACTTACAAGTCGAGGAAGCACACAGAACCCCAAAGAAAAGGAACCCAAAGAGGACTACACCAAGACACATCATAATTAAAATGCCAAGAGCAAAAGAGAAAGAGAGAATATTAAAAGCAGCAAGAGAAAAACAGTTTATTACCTACAAGGGAGCACCCATACGACTGTCAGCTGATTTCTCAACAGAAACGATGCAGGCCAGACGGGAGTGGCAAGAAATATTCAACGTGATGAACAACAAGAACCTACAACCAAGAATAATCTATCCAGCAAAGCTATCATTCAGAATTGAAGGGCAGATAAAGACCTTCACAGAGAAGAAAAAGCTAAAGGAGTTCATCAACTCCAAACCAGTATTATATGAAATGCTGAAAGGTACCCTTTTAGAATAGGAAGAAGAAAAAGGTAAAAGACAAAAAATTATGAACAACAAATACACATCTGTCAACAAGTGAATCTAAAAATTAAGTGAATTAAAAATCTGATCAACAGAATAAACTGGTGAATATAATAGAATCAGGAGCACAGAAAGGGAGTAGACTGATTGATAATTCTCAGGAGGACAAAAATCATAAAGCATCAAACAGACTGTGAAATTATGGCAGAAAGATTAAAGTTAGGTGAGGTAAATAAGTGATCAATCAAAGGACTTGTATGCATGCTTATAAACATAGCCAATGATCACAGACACTGGGGGGTCGGGGTACGCCTGGGAGGGAGGGGGGGCAATGGGGAGATATGTATAAAAATTAATAAAAATTAATAAAAAAAAAGTAGTCCTCTGCTGAAACCGGTTTGGGTCAGTGGATAGAGCATCAGCCTGTGGACTGAAAGGTCCCAGGTTCGATTCCAGTCAAGGGCATGTACCTTAGTTGCCGGCACATCCCCAATTTGGGAGCATGCAGGAGGCGACTGATGGATGTCTGTCTCTCATTGATGTTTCTAACTCTCTATCCCTCTCCCTTCCTCTCTGTAGAAAATCAATAAAATATATTTAAAAAAAAAAAGTAGTCCTCCTTTCACCATCCCCTCCTCTCACGAGCCCCCTCCTCAACTCTGGGCTCCTTCTTAGCAAGGTTGTGGGGACTTGGATCTGGATTTCAGGGTCTGCCTAAATGCTCCTGAGGAGGGATTTTCTGACCTCCTCTGATACTCACCTCCACTCCCTGTATTCTGGGACTTGGTAACTCCTTTTCTCAACCCTGTGGCTAGAAAGTTTAAAATAGGAGGATCAGCTGAAACCGGTTTGGCTCAGTGGATAGAGTGTCAGCCTGTGGAATGAAAGGTCCCAGGTTCAGTTCCAGTCAAGTGGGGGGGTACCTTGGTTGTGGGCACATTCCCAGTGAGGGGTGTGCAGGAGGCAGCTGATCAATGTTTCTCTCTCATCGATATTTCTAGCTCTCTATCCCTCTCCCTTCCTCTCTGTAAAAAATAAATAAAATATATATTTTTTAAAATAAAATAGGCGGATCAAAGCTGTATGCTTAAGATTTGTGCACTTTCAGTATCTATGTGTACTTCATTGACAAGTTTTACAGGAAGAGAAAGAGCATCAGGAGTTTAAGGAAAAATTGTAAACCATTACATATCACCAGATCTAGAACGAGCTCCTCTTAACCTCCATCTGGGTCAGGTGCCACTTCCATGGGCACCAGGTGGCCCCTATCTTACTCTGGCTTATATGCTGGCATGTCTGTCTCACCCATGAGACCTATCCTATCCAACACTAGCTACCAGCCCCATGGAGCTGTTTAAATTTTAATAAATTTAGTCCAGCCGGTCTAGCTCAGCAGTTGAGCAACAACCCAGGAACCAAGAGGCCGAAGACTCAATTCCCAGTCAGAGCACATGTCCGGGTTGCAGGCTTGATCCCCTATAGGGGGCATGGAGGAGGCAGCCAATGGACAATGTTTCTCTCTCATTGATATTTCCCTTCCTCTCTCTCTAAAACAGTGGTTGGCAAATCTTGGCTCGAGAGCCACATGTGGCTCTTTGGCCCTGTGAGTGTTCTACCGCCACTTCTAGCAGGCCGAAAACCGACTTCTGCACATGGGCCACGAAGTTTCAGTCACACTGTATATGCGTGCCCACACGTGGTATTTTGTGGAAGAGCCACACTCAAGGGGCCAAAGAGCCACATGTGGCTCACGAGCCACGGTTTGCCAACCACTGCTCTAAAATATCAATAAAAACATATATTTTAAAATAAAATAATAAATTTAAATGAAATTAAAAACTCATTTCCTCAATTGCGCTAGCCACATTTCAAGTGCTCAACAACCACATGGGGCTAGAGGTGACCGTATGAAATGGTGTGGATACTATTTCCATATCACAGAAGGTTCTAATCTAGCACAACACTTCATTAAACTGTGAGCTCCAGGAAGGCAGAGACTGAGTCTTTGTGGTCTGGCACTGCATCCCTGGCATGCATCCCTGGGCCTCAGGCCCAGCTCTGATGCTAAATACCTATCAGCTGAGTGAATTAATTAATGCACACACCCCCTCACTGCACTGGGCCCCAAAACAGCTCTGGTACCTGCCTCGTCCTTATTTGCCTGCCGCCAGGGCCTAACCCAGGGCTCATGGTCTCTTTCCTCCCTCGAAACCATCTCTGGTTTGTAACTCAGGGTCTCAGAGGCCTTGTAAATGTGTGTGTGTGTGTGTGTGTGTGTGTGTGTGTGTGTGTTGGGAGTAGGAGTAGAGAAAGGATGGTAGGGCAGGAGGTGATTCCAGGCCATAAGAAGTTCAAGTTTGAGCCTCTGGCAATGGCTGCTCCCACCTATGCAGTGGGCAGACACCCAGGCTTTGGTTGAATTCTGGTTGTGTTTCCCCCAGCTGTGGGCAAGCAATGTAACCTCTGTGAACCCTCTGTGTATGCTCAGGTGATGTATAGATAACAATACCTACTTCACATATGTAGTGAGTACATTAACAAGAAGTCTGGGGTGCCAAAACCGGTTTGGCTCAGTGGATAGAACGTCAGCCTGGGGACTGAAAGGTCCCAGGTTCGATTCCGGTCAAAGGGCATGTACATTGGTTGCGGGCACATCCCCAGTAGGGGGCGTGCAGGAGGCGGCTGATCGATGTCTCTCTCTCATCAATGTTTCTGGCTTTCTATCCGTTTCCCTTCCTCTCTGTGAAAAATCAATAAAATATATTTAAAAAAACAAAAACAAAACAAAACAAGAAGTCTGGGGCTCCCTCGAAACTCACTATTGCTTACTCCTTTCTCTATATAGAAGGCAGTAAAATTCCTCCCTCAAACATCATTGAGATCATGGCTCTGAGACACCTGCATGCTTCCCACTTATCCTACACAGGAAGCTAAATATAACTCCTGACAGCTCACCTTGCCTTAAAGCAAGAGGCTTGTCATTGCTTCCACTGCTCTTATCTTAAAGTCTCTTGGCTCACCTTCTGTCTGCCAGCCAGCTAAGTCTGTATGGTTTCTCTTCCCCACCTTCATATCATAGTACATGCCTGAAATGCCTTTCCTGCCCTCTCTTTCCAAAAACAGACCCTACCTTCTCAGAAGCAGATTTGTTCATAACACTCACTTCCTCCCTTAAGCCTGGTTGACTCAGGTTTTAAGATTGCTGATTACTAAATCATATTTCATGCCTGTTTCAGCCTTCACCCACCCCTTTTCTCTTCTCTTCATGACTATGATGTAAGACTATATCTGGCCTATCTGCACCTGTTGACACCTGTCTTCCTAGGTAGCTGGTTGTACACATGAGTGTGTATAGAGTGGAAAGCAAAAGCAGGTGGTGCCCAAAAAAGGCTGTTGGAGGGCTAGACCAGACCAGACATAGGTCCCATTTGGTCCCTGTATTGGTGACATTTAGCATGTTACTTAATCTTTCTGAGTTTCAGTTTCCTTGCATATTTGTCACAAAAATTGAAAAATTACTACTATTACTATTTACTGAGCCCTCATTCAGTGTAGTCACTGTTCTAAACATTTTACATACATTATTTTATTTTCTCTTCACTCTAACCCGAGGTATAATTAAAGGTGTGGAAGCCCTAGCTGGTTTGGTTCAGTGGATAGAGTTCCAGCCTGCAGACTGAAAGGTCCTGGGTACGATTCAGGTCAAGGGCACATGCAGGAGACAGCCAATCAATGATTCTCTCTCATCATTGATGTTTCTATCTCTCTCTCCCTCTTCCTCTCTGAAATCAATAAAAAAAATATTTTGTTTTAAAAATGATGTGGAAGAAATATAAAGAATTTAAAGCCATACTTTCTTACCCAAATGTGATTTATAAACGTATATATGTCACATAGACATACACTTTTCAAAAATACATCACACACACATATACATTGTCACCCTAAACCCTATGAAGGCTCCATCAGGAATCCTTCCTGAACTGGTCCAGGCCACACAAACTCTCCCATCCCTAAATTCCAACAGTACCCACTATTAGGCTCAACCAAGCCAGGCCTCACCCTCTGTGGTATTTTGTTCACTCTTTCAAATAAGTATCCAATAACTCCTAAGAACTAGGGGTAGGTATCGGAGAGGCAAGGCGAAATGTGTTGCTCATGTCCTTCAAGGAACTCTGAATCTGATAGGAAAGGCTGATGTACAAACAAAGTAGGCACAGAGTATATAATAACTATCTTTTTTAAAAAGATATGTTTCTATTGATTTGAGAGAGAGAGGAAGGGAGAGATAGAGAGCAATAGAAACATTGATGAAAGAGAAATATCGATTGGCTGCCTCCTGCATGCCACCTACAGGGGATCAAGCCCACAACCTGGACATGTGCCTTGAGCAAGAATCAAACTGGCGACTTCTTGATTCATGGGTCAACACTCAAACACTGAGCCATACCAGCTGGGCTATAAGCACTACCTTTAACAACACATACGAAGGTCTTCTAAATCAGGCTGGGGTATTTTGGAGAACTTTCTGGGGGTGACATTTGAGGTAAATCTCTAAGATGAACAGGAGTTACCTAGCAAAGGAAGAAGGATCAAGAAGAGAGAATAGGTTAATATGTTTGGGAAACTGCAAGTAGGGCAATTGGCTGTGATGAAGAGTTTTTAACAAGGACGGGCAGGACATAAGGCCAGAGGGGTAGCCAGGGCCCAAGTGCCACAAGGCCTATTGTGCTAACCTGAGAGATCCAAAGTCAGGAGCCATGGAAGTCTTTTAGGCAGAGATGTGACATGATTAAATCTGCATTTTAGAAAGACTAAAATGGGGTTTTAGAAAGAACCCCAGCAACACAGAAGATGAACTGATCATAGAGGGGACAAGGTGAAGATGGGGAAACATTGAAAAGACATTCAGAGGAAACCAAGATGACGGCATAGGTAAAAACCACAACAATTTCAAAACTACAACTAAAAGACAGAACGGGCATCATCCAGAACCACAGGAAAGCTGGCTGAGTAAAAATTCTACAACTAGAAGGAAAGAGAGGGGCTCAAGAGACTCAGAGGAGCTGCAAAAAGCTGAGGTATGGAGACACACACATGTACAGGTGGTGTAGTGCCTGGCTGGTTTCCTCCAGCGGGAGGGAGACGGAAACTCCTGACTGCACTTAGCCCCAGTTCCGGGTGAGATTCATACAAGGGGAGTCTGGACTGAAAAAAAGGGAGGCGTGCACAGAAACTCAGGGGAGCCGTGAAAGGCAGAGGCCTGGAGGTATGTGCACCAGTGCACGCAGAGAGGACTGACTGCTAATTGTACCACTGGCTTTCTCTAGCAGGAGGAAGACTGAACCTCCCAACTGCACTGAAATCCACTCTGACTGCACTGAACCCCAGCTTCAGGCGAGACCCTGGGGACCCAGACTCATACGGGTCCCTGGAGCCCACAGAAATTCAGGGGAGCCAGAAAAGCAGAGGTCTGGAGACACACGCACGTGCACACAGAAAGGGCTACAGTGATTACCGAGAGAACTGAGACCTAGGGGCTGAGTAGGGCAGGGCTGATGGGAAGCCAAGGCTGTCTGCTCTGCCCTGAGACTCTGCCCCATCCAAGCTGAATACAGAGGCTTTTGCAATTTTGCAAGTCTTGTATCATAAGACTCCAGCACAGAAGTTCTCCCAGCATAAACACAGCTGATCCTCACAACCCATTGGCTTGGAGGTCAATTCCTCCCAGTGATACCAACCACAATTAAGACGTAACTACCACAAGGCTGTACACATAGTCCACAAAGGGGTGCACCAAGAGAGTCCATCTCAGGTAACTGAGGAGGTGGAGCTACTGGGCCATATAGGACACCAAGCATACAAAGCTACTTTACCAACTCAGGGAAGCAGCAAAAATGCAGAGACAAAGGAACAATCACAAACGAAAGAAATGGAGGAAAACAAACAACTGGATATAGAGTTCAAAACCACGGTTATAAGGTTCTTCAAGAATTTCCTAGAAAAGATGGATAAATTTAGCGAGACGCAAGAGGAGATGAAAAAGTACCAACTAGAGATGAAAAAGGACCAACTAGAAATTAAATATACACTGACTGAAATGAAAAATATTACACAGAGACCTAACAGCAGGCTAGAGGAAAACAAGAATCAAGTCAAAGATTTGAAATACAAAGAAGCAAAAAATACTCCACTGGAAAAGCAAGAAGAAAAAAGAATCCAAAAATGCGAAAATAGTGTAAGGAGCCTCTGGGACAACTTCAAGCATACCAATATCAGAATTATGGGGGTTCCAGAAGGAAAGAGAGAGCAAGATACTGAAAACCTATTTGAAGAAATAATGACTGAAAACTTCTCCCACCTGGTGAAAGAAATAGACTTATAAGTCCAGGAAGCACACTGAACCCCAAACAAAAGGAATCCAAAGAAGACCACACCAAGACACATCATAATTAAAATGCCAAGAGCAAAAGATAAAGAGAGAATATTAAAAGCAGCAAGAGAAAAACAGTTCATTACCTACAATGGAGCACCCATAGGATTGTCAGCTGATTTCTCAACAGAAACTATGCAGGCCAGATGGGAGTGGCAAGAAATATTCAAAGTGATGAATAGCAAAAACCTACAACCAAGATTACTCTACCCAGCAAAGCTATCATTCAGAATTGAAGGACAGATAAAGAGCTTCACAGATAAGAAAAAACTAAAGGAGCTCATCAACACCAAACCAGTATTATATGAAATGCTGAAAGGTTCTCTTTAAGAAGAGGAAGAAGAAAAAGATAAAGATAAAAATTATGAACAACACATATATATCTATCAACAAGTGAATCTAAAAATCAAGTGAATAAAAAATCTGATGAACAGAATAAACTGGTGAATATAATAGAATCAGGGGCATAGAAAGGGAGTGGACTGACAATTCTCAGGAGAAAAGTGGTGCAGGGGGTGCAGGGAGACACTGGACAAAAATCATACACCTATGGCTGAGGACAATGGGAGGGGTGGGAGCTGGGTAGAGGGGAGCAATGGGGGGTGGGGGAGGAACAAATGTAATAATCTAAACAATAAAAATTTATTATATATATATCCCACTTAAAAAAAGAAGAAAAAAGAAAAGACACTCAATAATCCAAGGAAGAAATTAGTTTAAATTCTTAGCTCATTGGGAACACTGATAGACATCTCTATTTAAGAGATACTGTATTAAGGAAAAGTGGTGGAGGGAATAGTGCCATTCACACTATAATAGGGAAACACAAAAGCTAAAATTCAGCCTGGATGGAGGAGAGGCAATTATACCTTTTGACATTTGGGGTTCAAGGCGTCTTTGGGATACCCATGTAATATCTAGTAGGCTTTTGAATATGTAAAGCTTGCAAGATATCTGGGTTGGAGATATAAGTTGGAATAACATCAGCTTACAGGTAGCAATTTAAGCCATGCGTGTGGATGAAGTCAACCAGAAAAGTGGGGTCAGGAGATCTGGTGGGCCCAGGACAAAGCTCCAGGGAGCTCCAACTCCTAGCAGGCGAGGGCTTGATTTGTCAAAGTTCTCCTGGTAACAGTATGTAAAGTGAAAAGGGGGTGCGGAAAGGGCCTGAAGATCACCAACTTGTAGGGACGAAGGAAGGGGCAAAGGCGCTGGAGGAGAAACCAGGAGGGAGTGTCAAGTCGAAGGAAGTCAGTAACGTCGAATGCTGCAAAGGTCATGGACAGGAAACTCCATCCATTAGATCAGGCAACTAAGAATGGTCAGAGGAGTAGTGCGGACATGTTTCTCTGCTGGAGAGAAACCTCTTCGACTGAACTGCTGTTGAAGTAGCTGAGACGAACCACAGCGCCCGCCGCTTTCCGGCGCAGCAGGCCAGAGCCGCGCACGCGCTCTCCTGCTCACCGGAGGGCTAACAGATTCGGCATTTCCGGACCCCGCGCACGCGCTTTCTGAGCCCACCTACCCAGCACGGGCCTCCGCAGGCCTGCAGAGGGCGCTGCGCCTCGGAGAGCCGGGGCCGGGGGCCGCTCTAGCCAGCGTCCGGGCTCGGTGGCGGGTGCCGCGCTCCACGTCCCCCAAGCGGCCTCCCGGCGCAGGTGGGTCCGCCCGCGGGGGGCGGGAGCGCCTGGTGGATGTGGGGAGGGCAGGCGACGTAGCCTCCGGGCGCGGAGTGGTCCCGGGCGCCCGAATGCCCAGGCTCGGATCTAGCCTTGGCGGAGAGGGCTGTAGGCAGGGCCGCACCGGTGCAAGTCCCAGCCCGGTGGGCAACTCCTCCTGGACGTGCAGTGGCCGCCAGAATCCCTTTACTTTACACCCCGGGGGTCCTCTGTCCGGGCCCGCGTGCGGCTTCCGGGAGACAACTGGGGGCGGGGCTCCCATGATTGACACTTCTTCTCCCAGGTTTCTCAGGCTGCCGCTCGAGCCCTCCGGTCTTGAACCCTGAGCCGACACCATGGTGAGAACCCTGAGCCCAGCCGCTCACCTCAGCACGCCCATGGCTTTGCCCCTAGTGGCCTCGCCTCTCCTTTTCCCTGTGTAAACCTGGGGCTCCGCAGTGGGTTGTCGGTGGGTCTGCCCCTGCAAGTCAGCCTGCTCCCTTCCAACCCGCCCATCCTCTGTAGCACGGGCGCCTGAAGGTGAAGACTTCGGAAGAGCAGGCAGAGGCCAAAAGGCTAGAACGGGAACAGAAGTTGAAACTGTACCAGTCGGCCACCCAGACTGTCTTCCAGAAGGTGGGGTCAGCAAAAGTAGCCCTCTCTCCACGAGACCACTCTTAGTGTATATATATACATACATATATATATATATCTGAGACCAAGAATTGGGCCTCAGAATCAGACTGTCTGGATCTGTCATTTAATACTGTGTAACCTTGGGCAAATTACCGAATCTCTTTGGGCCTCAGGTTTGCTCATCTGTAAAATGGGGCTCATAATTGTAATAAGCCTAATAATTGCAATAAGACTTTTGTGAAAATTAAATGAGAATACATGTAAACCCATGGAGTGCTTTACACACTACCTGTTGTATGGCACGGGATTTATAGAACGTAGTTCTGTTTGTGTTATTTAGCCCTGTAGTGGGTGAATGATAACGATCTCTGACCCTGCTACCTATCTTCTCAGCGCCAGGCTGGCGAGCTGGATGAGTCAGTGCTGGAACTGACAAGCCAGATTCTGGGAGCCAACCCTGACTTTGCTACCCTCTGGAACTGTCGGCGAGAGGTGCTTCAGCGGCTGGAGGCCCAAAAGTGTGTAGAGGTTCAGGGCCCCAGGAAGATGACATTAGCCCTACCCCTGCCCTGCCTGGGTCCAGCAGTAGAGTAGGAATGGCATAGCCAGAGACATAGGCAGAGGGCCATGGAGGATGGGTGCAGAAAGTCAGGGGTGCCATGAAGTTGGGTGTTGGAGGGCCCTGATCCCTATGCCTCTCTGTGTGCAGGTCCCCTGAGGAGTTGGCCGCTCTGGTGAAGGCAGAACTGGGCTTCCTGGAGAGCTGCCTGAGAGTGAACCCCAAGTCCTATGGTACCTGGCACCATCGCTGCTGGCTGCTGAGCCGCCTGCCAGAGCCCAACTGGGGGCGGGAGCTGGAGTTGTGCGCCCGCTTCCTCGAGGTTGATGAACGGAACTGTACGTGCCTGCAGATGCTGTCTCTACAGCCCTCACCTGCCCCACATCCTGGTGCTGGAGCCTCAGGAGGGCCCAGAGTGGGGAGGGATGACCAGGATGGGCCCACTAAGCTAATGGCAAAGGAATGATGGAGCCAAACAGCCTGGGATGCATAGAGGTCTTTCTTGGGACCTTTGAGGAACTCCAGAGGCACCAGCCTAGGGAGCTTCCCTTGCCCTGTTTCTGAGATGTGCTATAACCCCTTCCCCCAGTTCATTGCTGGGACTACCGGCGTTTTGTGGCTGCACAGGCAGCTGTGCCCCCTGCAGAGGAGCTTGCCTTCACTGACAGCCTCATTGTTCGAAACTTCTCCAACTACTCTTCCTGGCATTACCGCTCCTGCCTATTGCCCCAGCTTCATCCCCAGCCAGACTCTGGACCACAGGGCCGCCTCCCTGAGGATGTGTTGCTCAAAGGTAAGCAGGGCTAGGGTTGTTGGGGAGGACTCTGCAGCACTGCCCTTCCAGCCTAGCCCTGTTCCTGAGTCTGTGCTTGCATTTATTGAATCTCTACTTCATGCCTGGCTCTGGGGGTACATAACATTCAGCCCCTGACAGAAGGGAGCTTAAGTGTCCAGTGGGGAAAATAAAGCTGATATATACAGCTGCCATACAAAGCCAGCATATAGTGAAACTGAGGGCTGGAGGTACTCCAAGGAGAGGTGGGATGTTGGGACAGCCGGGATCCCACCAGACTCCTAACCACAGCCCTGTGCCTCCTTGGCTTCTGCAGAGCTGGAGCTGGTGCAGAACGCCTTCTTCACTGACCCCAATGATCAGAGCGCCTGGTTCTATCACCGCTGGCTCCTGGGACGAGGTGAGGGGTGAGGGAGGAGGCTGGGTGTTTAGGGCTTGGAAGGAATGGGAGAGGATTAAAGGAGACCAGAAGCTCTCTCTCCACCCCAGCTGACCCCCAGGATGCTCTGCGCTGCCTGCACGTGAGCCGGGATGAGGCCTGCCTGACCGTCTCCTTCTCTCGGCCCCTCTTGGTGAGTCTTCCAGCTTCAGCCAGAGAACATTGTGGATTGTGAGCTTCATGCTGTTGGGCTGACAGCATCTCTCTTTGTCTCCTGTACCAGGTGGACTCCGGGATGGAGACCTTGCTGCTCATAGTTGATGAATCACCCCTGTCTGTGGAGTGGAGGACTCCAGATGGCAGGAACCGGCCCAGCCCTGTCTGGGTATCCCAGGATTGGTGGGGCATAGTGAGGGCTGTGGCAGGGCTGGGGTGGGATAATCAGAAAAGTGGTACGGCTGGGGGTTTCCTTGACCCAGTGCTCCCAGCTCTGTGACCTGCCCGCTGCCTCCCTCAACGACCAGTTACCCCAACATACATTTCGTGTCATTTGGACAGCAGGCGATGTCCAGAAGGAGTGTGTGCTCTTAAAAGGTGACTCAACCTGCAGCAGCCCCCCGCCCCCTCTTCCTGTCACGGGTGTTCCCCTCTACCATCTACTGTTTCTTTCAGGCCACCATGAGGGCTGGTGCCGGGACTCGGCCACAGATGAGCAGCTCTTCAGGTGATGACAGGGAAGCACGCCTACAAGCAAGGGTTCTGGGCATCAGGCAACTGGGATGGGAGGCAGGGTGCTCAGGCAGATGGTCTCAGCTTGGAGAGAGGGATGGCCCATACCTCGGTGCTATGGGCATCATCCCTCCCCCCGCCCCGCCCCGCCCCCGCCCATCGTCAGGTGTGAGCTGTCGATGGAGAAGTCCACGGTGCTACAGTCTGAGCTTAAATCCTGTAAGGAGCTACAGGATCTGGAGCCTGAGAATAAATGTGAGGCCCTGTTTCCTGAGATCCTACTCCTCTCTGGGAGCCTCTTTCTGTGTCTGTTGGGGGGATAAAGGGCAGGAAGGGTCTCAACAGTATGGGAGCAAAGGTGGGTCCACGAGAGATGCTCCTTTTCCCACCCTCTCCTCAGGGTGCCTGCTCACCATCATCCTGCTGATGCGGGCGCTGGACCCCCTCCTGTATGAGAAGGAGACTCTGCAGTACTTCCAGACCCTCAAGGCAAGCCAGGCCTATGTGAACAGACAAGGGGGAGGCCCCGTGGGCAGAAGAAAGGCAGCTGACACAAATTCCTTGCTGGCCCCATCTCCGCCAGGCTGTGGACCCAATGCGGGCAGCGTACCTGGACGACCTGCGCAGCAAGTTCTTGCTGGAGAACAGCGTGCTCAAGATGGAGTATGCAGAGGTGCGCGTGCTGTACCTGAGTCACAAGGTATGGACTGTGCGTGTGCCTTCTCCGGGCCTTCATCCCTCTAGCCTACCCTTCTTCCTCATGGCCTCGCCAGCTTTTCTGTTCATTCCCGGGACTTCAGCTGAGGCCCTGTCTGTCCGGCCTTCAGTCTCAGGTACCTTTCTGGATATTGCTTTCTCTGCTCATTGGAGCAGGCCAGCTCCTAAAGCCTGAATAGTTCCCAGAGATTCCTAACAAACGGTCCAGACTGGTTTTCCTCTATTTGAAGTCCTTCCCAACCAATCTTCCCAACACATCAGTTTTATCCCATCACTGCAGTCCACCTCTGCTCCCACCAAACCCACCCCCTAGACTCGCCAGGCCCACTCCTGTCAGTGTTTGTCTCCCCCAGTGCCCTCCTCTGTCCTCTGTACCTGCCCCGACTCTATTCACTCTACTGGCCACATCGCCCCCAGCACTCACGTCTGTTCCATGTTCTTGACTTGTAGCATGTGCTGTGGGGGGTTGTAAGGTAAGCTTCCCACCTGCCCCATCCTTCCCTCAGTTGCAGTCCCCTCTGTGGGGCACAGAGGGCAAGTGCCTCATAAATGATGGCTGAGGCCCCTCCCCATTGGTATATCATTCCGTCTGCTCAGGATCTGACGGTGCTCTGCCATCTGGAACAGCTGCTGTTGGTCACTCATCTTGACCTGTCGCACAATCGTCTCCGAACCTTGCCCTCTGCCCTGGCAGCTCTGCGTTGTCTTGAGGTAAAGCATTCACTCCTCCGTCACTGTCCTGGTGGTCCCTTTTCCCTTCCTTCCTCTACTTCAGAAGCCTATCTTCCCTACAAAGACTGCCCAGTCCTCCCAGTCCCAGCAGACAACCCTTGCCTTCCCCCTTCCATCACCCAGCCTGACACTAAGAGCTCTTCCATGCGCTGTGAGCTGTTCACCCTCGGCTCCTCAGTTGCTTGTACCAGTCTCAGGCTGATAGCTGCCTGCCCGCCTGCCCGCCTTGTCTTCCCTACCCTCCCTGCTCCTCAGGTGCTGCAGGCGAGCGATAATGCCATAGAGTCCCTGGACGGTGTCACTAACCTGCCCCGGCTGCAGGAGCTCTTACTGTGCAACAACCGTATCCTTCTGTCTGGGTGCCATTTATGTATTTACTTAGAGAATGATTTTTAACAAAGCATTTTTTTAATCCTCACTGCACTTTCACTCGGCAGTCTTTGTTCACTGCTGAGAAATGGATGTCTCTAGCCAGGGCTAGCCTTCTCCTTGGCCATAGTCTCTACCATTCCTTCTAGTATCACACCCAGCCCTCCTCTGTGCTTCTTGCCTGGTCCCTATGGGCAGGTGTTTGCAGTCTCTGCCCAGAGCCTTACTCCCTCTAGGGAAGTGTGCAAGATGCCCACCAATCAGGATGCCAGGCAGCAGTCCCCACACTTGACGGAAAATAGTGATGGGTACACAGGAGCAGACAGGATCTGGGGGAACCTGCCAGCCTTTCCTTGACTCTCCTGCCCAAGGTCTCCAGCAGCCTGCAGCACTTCAGCCTGTTGCCTCCTGCCCCAAGCTGGTGCTCCTCAACCTGCAGGGCAACCCACTGTGCCAAACAGTGGGCACCTTGGAACACCTGGCCGAGCTGCTACCGTCAGTCAGCAGCATCCTCACCTAAGAGACCCTGCCCCCATCCTTGCCCTCTAACTTATTAGGACTGAATAAAGAATGGAGAGGCGTCTCAGGCTGCTAAGCTGCTGCTGCTGCCACCGCTGCCACCAGCGTTACTGCCACCTTCCTGGAAAAGAAAGGGAGAGAGTCAGGGTGTGTTGACTCCCCTGTTTATTTTATGCTCAGTCCTGCTGTTCCCTTTCATGGAGAATCAGAGCTTCTGTGTTTAGGAAAAATTAGGGTGAGGGCTAGACTTGAATTTACGTTCTGGTTGGGGCTGGAGCTAGGTCTGGGTTCCAGGCTGGGATCAGTTTTAGGATCAGGTTCTGATTGGTGTTACGAAGTCTCCAAATGGAAGGACTCCTAAAACTTTCTTCCATGACCCCTGCCCCTTCCAGATGCACTCTGTCCAGGGGCTCTGGCTCTCATGCACCACAGCTGAGAATGCTGTTTCCCAGAGGAGTGGGTCAGAGCGGCCTTGCTCCACCCTCTTAGAACAACAGTATTCATCTCTATTCTTTGATTGAAGAGTCCTTGAAAGTACTTGATCCTATTTGATCTTCATAAACTCTCAGAGTTGAGATGATTAGGCTCATTGGACTGATGAGGAAACTGCTGTTAAGTCGTGCCCATGATTGCTGAGCTCAGTGCTAGAGCCAAAGCTGCCTGTACACCTTGCCCTGGGATTGAATCCAGACTCGTGTTCTTGCTTCTCTATGGATATGGAATGGTTGGGCAGAGCCTGGCCTCACTCCCTGAGGTACTGAGCCCAGTGTCCGCTCCCATGGTGACCCCCAATACACAGGCCTGTGCACACCTGTACCCTCATGCATTTATACTTGCACACACACACATACACTTTGTCTGACTGAAATCCCTGAGAGACACTTGAGCTTCCTGGAGGGAGGAAAAAGGAGTGGCTTGGGTTAGGGTATTGAGTCAACCTGGCTGGGTGGGGAAAGAGAAAAATTGATTGAAACAAGAGGGAGAGAGTGTGACAGGGCATTTTCCTGGTTCCCTGGGAATCTACCTGGGCCCATATTTGCTCACACACATCCGGATCCTCAGGTTCCCACCCCTTTCCTTACCTAGCAATGAACAAATAGCCCTTCGGCAAAGTCCTTTGGCTGACCTGCCTCACATCTGCCCTGGATTTTGATTCCACTGGTGGCTTGTCTGAAAGTGTTGGAGGTAGGGGCAGACTCCCTGCAGGGCTGGGGCTTGAAAATGGTCAGCGTGAGTGTGGAGGGCTTGCCTCTGTCCCCACTCCCTGAGGCACCTAGCTACCTGATGCATCATCACACTCAGTCTCTCCTCGATTGGCTTCCTTGTGTCTTCTTGCCAACCCTGTTTTCACTGTCTTCGTTCAGTGGCCAGTGGGCAGAGCTGGGACACAGGTGGAATGGAGGGAAAAGGCCCTAAGAAAGGGACCCAACCTGTAGAACCCCCAAGAAAGCCTCCCTGAAGACACCGGGCCTCTACGGGTGTCTCCTCTGTGCCAGGGTGGAGCTGGGATGGACACAGGGCAGGTTCCTAGAGCTGGTTGGTCAGGATTCCCAGGAAGAATTCAGGGTTGGAGAACCCAGGCCTCCAGCTGACCAGACACAACTCTCGGTGAGAAAGGGAGGTATTCTGCAGCCAGTTCTCACCCAAGCCTCAGAGGAAGCCCTCAGCTTCCCCCAAACCCTCAGGCCACAGGGAGAAAACTACTCTTGGAGAGACACAGGAAGCTGGTAGCTGCCCACTCATGCCAGGAGCCATGGAGGAAGAGGGTGGGGGTCAGGATCTGGTGGAGCCAGTCTGAGGGCCAGGTTGCTGATGTCACCTTGGGATTCAGTGACCTCCCTGGGCAGGATGAATACCAGGACAAGGCCAGTTTCATAGGGGCTGAGGAGACCACAGGCAGGCAGCCTGAGCTGGACAACAGGGGGTCAGCTGGACAGGGGTGTGAGTGAAAGGGATCCCTGCCCCCATTGCCCTCGGAGGGGCTCCTTAAGCACGCGGTCTGGCAGGAATCAGCCTGGTGTGATGGTCCCACCAACGCCTTCCACTTTCCCCCAACTCCAGCCCTGGTAGACCCGGCCCCGACCCTCCCTTGCCTCAGCCCTAGCCTGCAGCATCCCGTTTCCACGGGAAATGAGGTTTTGATGGGGCCTTCTCGGAGGGGGCTGGGCCTGGATGGAGCAACCAGCTTCCCCTTATTAGCAGCCGGTCCCGCCCTCTCCCCCACATAAACCACTTACCTGCCCGCCCCACACCTTCCACTTGTGCGGCGGCGTCCGTCCGGCGCGAGTGTCCTGTCCCGTCGGTTCCTACCTGTTCCACCTCGGCTGGGCGACTCGGCGCTGCCCTGCCAGCACCGCCTCCAGGTGAGGGCCCCGACGGCTCTGGATGCTGAGCCCCACCACGCCGTCTGCGGCCGCTGACGCCCAGATCCGGCCCCAGCAGCGGGGGTGCGGGCCAGCCCCAGCCTGCGGGCCCAGCGACGCTCCGGTGTGCGGGGGAGCGCGGGCTCCAGCACGACGAGCCGCCGCTCCGGATGCCCCTGCCCGGTTTGACCAGACGTGGGGAATGCCAAGGACCCAAGTCTCACTCCTCACCCTCTTGTCTTTTCGCAAGGAGCGTTGGGTGGGGAATCTCTGCTAAGAAATGGGTCCTAGCTGGCTGGGTGGCTTGGTTGGTTGGGGCACCATCCAATAGACAGGTTGTGGGTTTGATTCTCGGTTGGGAGGCAACTTCTCTCTCTCTCTCTCTCTCTCTCTCTCTCTCTCTCTCTCTCTCTCTCCCCACCCCAGTGTGTGTGTGTGTGTGTATCCTCTTTCCCCTCTCCCTCCCTCCCTCTCTCTAAAAAGTAATGGAAACATCCTCTGGTGAGAATTAAGGAAGGAAATTAAAAAGGGAGGAAAGGGAGGAAAGGAAGGAAGGGAGGGAGGGAGGGTAAGGAAAGACCCTTAGCCAGTTTGGCTCCGGGATAGAGCGTCAGCCTGCGGATTGAAGGGTCCCTGGTTTGATTCCAGTCAAGGTCACATGTCCGGGTTATGGGTTTGGGCCCCTGTGGAGAAGTGTGCAAGAGGCAGCTGATGTTTCTATCTCCTTCTCCCTTCCTCTCTGAAATCAATGGGAGGGAGAGAGGAAGGGAGGAGGAAGGGAGGGAGGGAAAAGGAGGGTGGGAAGGGAGGGAAGACAGGTAGGGAGTACTAAGGCAGTCTGCTGGTCCACCTACCTCTATCTAGACTGAGGAGCTGAATGTGGAGGGAGCAGGACAGGGGGATGTCCCTGCCGGGTCTAGAGGCTGTGACAAGTGTCCACACATTTCCTGGGATGGGTCTGAGCTGGTTTCTCCACTGGGCATCTGGTTTGGTGGGTGTCTGGGGAGGGGGAGTCTGGGGGTCTCTGGATCATGCACATCTTTGTCACTGGCTGGAATCAGAGCAGTGCTCTGAATAGGGGGTTTCTGGCTGGGCTGGCTGGGTGTCCTGGGTAAGGAAACCGGAGAGGGTGACTGACCGGAGCCGCCCTGCCTCTTCCACACAGACATGATGGACGGTCCTCGTTCCGATGTGGGCCGCTGGGGCGGGAACCCCTGGCAGCCCCCCACCACGCCCTCCCCGGAGCCAGAGCCGGAGCCCGACAGACGGTCCCGCAGAGGAAGCCGCTCCTTCTGGGCTCGATGCTGCAGCTGCTGCTCCCGCCGGAATGGGGCGGATGATGACTGGGGGTCTGAGCCCCACAGAGACTCCAGGGGTCGAGGGTCCAGCTCTGGGGGACGGAGACCTGGCTCCCGGGGCTCGCGGCCGATCTCTCGGGGCAGCGGTGTGAACGCGGCCGGAGATGGTGTCATCCGAGGTGAGGCTGGCCTATCCACCTGAGCGGAGACCTGTCCACCTCAGTGGTGTCTGAGACATCCTGGCATCTGGGAGGCTAATGATGGGGGTGGGGGGGCTGGGCTCCCCAGGGGGCTTTGCTGACCAGGAGCTGTGACTTTGCAGAGGGCATGCTGGTGGTGACGGGGGTGGATCTGCTGAGTTCACGCTGGGACCAGAACCGCCGAGAGCACCACACAGATGAGTTCGAGTACGATGAGCTGATCCTGCGCCGCGGGCAGCCTTTCCACATGGTGCTCTTCCTGTCTCGGCCCTATGAGTCCTCCGATCGTGTCATCCTGGAACTGCACATTGGTCAGTGGGGCCTGCAGTGGGAAGGGTGGAAACCTGGGCAGAGGGGTTGGCTAGCAGGGCCTCCTAGTCTGGTATTAGGATCAGAGGTGCGTCTTGGTGCGCCTCCCCCACCTTACACTTCATTCTCTGCTGGGTAAGGCAGGTGCAAGTGTGTGTGTCCCTAAGGATGTGTCTGGGGGAGTCTCGGTGTTCCCATTTTCCTAATCTCACCTTCAAGCTGGCAGGTGAGCTTTCTCAATATTCTTTCTCCTTGGATGTTTGCTTGGGTACTGCTGCCTCTGTGTGTCTTTCTGGTTCTGCTCTTCTTCCTGCTCTGCCCTCTCTGCTCTATTCTCTCTCTGTGTCCTCTGTCTGATGGCCCAGGGCAGGTGCCTCCCTCACCGCGTTGCTTGGTGGCCGTTGACTGCACAGGCTGGTGATTACCATGCTGCCGAGGGCGGGTGACTCCTCGTACCCTTTGATTAGGCCCTGGCCTTGCCCACCCCGCCTCTAATTTTCCAAGTACCCACCACCTCCACCAGGGATGCCCTGGGCTCTGGAAGGGGCAGGGAGCAGGCAGGGTTGGCCTGCAGGATAGGGACTACCCTTCCACATGAGGTGGAGGCATCTGGGCCGGCCAGGGCAGGAGCTGGGACTGGCAGGCAGAGGGTGACGGTGGCCTGGTCGCTCCTGCCCACCTCTGCGTTCGGTGTCAGGGGAACAGGTTTGGGACGTTGGACTGGGTTTCTGTCCTGGCATGTGGGCAAGCATCGGGCGGGGACAGAGCTGCTCTCAGGCTGTAAGGCGATGGCCCAACTCAGGGACACACACACTGGCTCATACACATCCTGGGTGGGGCTGCGAGAAGTCTAAGGCTCCATCTCCACTACTGCAGGGAGGCCTCACCCGCTCATTGCTGCTTTCCCCATTCTAGGAAACAACCCCGAGGTGGGCAAGGGCACCCATGTGATCATCCCAGTGGGCAAGGGGGGCAGTGGAGGCTGGAAGGCCCAGGTGACCAAGTCCAGCGGGCAGAATCTGAACCTACGGGTCCACACCTCCCCCAACGCCATCATCGGCAAGTTTCAGTTCACAGTCCGCACACATTCAGAAGCTGGCGAGTTCCTGTTGCCCTTCGACCCCCACAATGAGATCTACATTCTCTTCAATCCCTGGTGCCCAGGTGAGCCTGCTGGGGTCAAGGGCAGAGGGTAGACAGAAGAGAAGGAAGGTCAGCTTCCTTTCTTAGGACCCAGCTGGGTGCCTGACCCTGGGAGAAGCCAGCCTCCCGTTTTCCAGGTGAGGAAATCTTGGGGAAAGGTGACCACCTCAAGGTCACACAGCCCTGATTCTCCTGGTGAGAATCCTCCACTCTCCTCCCACCATCTCTGACATGCTCCTCCGTCCTTTCTGGAAGGAGTGCTTTCATGCTAGAGGGGTCCCTGTTCTCTCTGTGAGTCCTGCAGAGCTGGCCCGGGACAGGGAGAGGGCTGGAGGGAACCAGGCATGTGTGTTTTGGGGATGCAGAGGACATTGTGCACGTGGACCGTGAGGACTGGCGGCAGGAGTATGTGCTTAATGAGTCTGGGAGAATTTACTACGGGACTGAAGCACAGATTGGCGAGCGGACGTGGAACTATGGCCAGGTACAGCGGCCAGGGCCACATGCATTCGGGGGAGCTAGAGGCAGGTGGGCTGGGATGGGGTGGGAGAGGAGATGCTGGCTGAGGGTCAGGCTTGGCCACCTCGGGCTGCGGTCACCTCTGCCCTCCCTCCTTCCAGTTTGATCATGGGGTGCTGGATGCCTGCCTGTACATTCTGGACCGGCGGGGCATGCCCTATGGAGGCCGTGGGGACCCAGTCAGTGTCTCCCGGGTCATCTCTGCCATGGTGAGCACCCTCATGGCTCTGAGCCCTACTGTGTGTCTGCCTGCTGCCTCTCTTGACTCCCTCGTCTGGCCTTTCTGATTCCTCCAGGACCCCAGCCCTGCCCCGCCCTTGCAAATGGTATCCAAGGAAGGGGTCTCACTCCTTTTCTCACTCCTTCCAGGCTCCCGTCCAGCTCTTATGGAATGTAGGACCAAACCCAATAGTTGGCACACCCAGGATTCACATTCTTGTGTCAGACCAGAAGTGGAGGTGGGGGAGGAGGGAATGACTCTGGGAGGGATGGGCGTGGCTCAGCTAGATCCTGAGGCATTTAGGGGTGAGAGTGTATGTAGTGTCAGGGGCTGGGCTGGTGACCACGGTGACCACGTGACCACGTGGCAGGTCCTGAGCCTCTCCTCCAACTCCGCCCATCCCATTCTGTCCTGGACAGGTGAACTCCTTAGATGACAATGGGGTCCTGATTGGGAACTGGTCTGGCGATTACTCCCGAGGCACCAACCCGTCAGCGTGGGTGGGCAGCGTGGAGATCCTACTCAGCTACCTGCGCACCGGCTATTCTGTCCCCTATGGCCAATGCTGGGTCTTTGCCGGTGTGACCACCACAGGTAGTGGAGGGACTAGCACAGGGGGGCCTGGGCCCGACAAGGAGGAGGGTGGGCAGCCGGGCTACACCTTCAAGAGCCAGGCCCAGCTGGGCTACAGTGCAGGGGCAGGTGGGGGTGGATGGTAGGCTGGCCTTAATTATCATTAATTAATGTTAACAACCGGGAGAGAAGCCTAGGGGAGGGGAGGGAAAGGAGGCAGGCAGGGACAAAGCCAGTCAGGTGGCCTGGCTTCCCCTAACCCCTAACACACCCTGACCCAAAGGCCTCCTGACCCCAAAGACCACTGACCCAGCTGGGCAACCCAATTGCCCTTCTCCCCCTGCTATTCCTCGCCTGATGCCTGCCCTGCCCCTCACCCCTGCCCCTGCCCGGGCCCTGGGCCCTGGGCCCTGGGCCCTGAACCCCCAACCCTGGCTCCTCTGCAGTTTTGCGCTGCTTGGGCCTGGCCACTCGTACCGTCACCAACTTCAACTCAGCGCATGATACAGACACGTCCCTCACCATGGACATCTACTTCGACGAGAACATGAAGCCGCTCGAGCACCTGAACCACGATTCTGTCTGGTGAGGCTGGGGCTGGGGCTGAGGCTGGGGCTGAGGCTGGGGCTGGGGCTGGATGGCTCGTCCCTGCCAAGAACAGTGAGCCGAGCCCTGGACAGGTGGCTGAGTTGGTTGGAGTGTTCCCCTGTACTCCAAAAAGGCTTCGGGTTCAACTTCCAGTCAGGGCACATACTTATGTTTTGGGTTCGATCTCTGGTCAGGGCACATATGAAGGACAGCCCCTCAATTTTTTAAAATATATTTTTATTGATTTCAAAGAGGAAGGAAGAGGGAGAGAGATAGAAACATCAATGATGAGAGAGAATCATTGATTGGCTGCCTCCTGCAAGTACCCCCTGGGGATCAAGCCCACAACCCAGGCATGTGCCCTTGACCAGAATCTAACCTGGGACTTTTCAATTCGCAGACCGACGCTTTATCCACTGAGCCAAACCAGCTAGAGCCGATGTTGTTTTATTTTATTTTATTATTTTTGTTTATTTATTTATTTATTTTTGCCGGGCATGTCAGGCTACAAACCATTCTTAGTGCCCACGGTTCTGAGCACTGAGCGTAGAAATAGCCACCTCCTCTGTGCCCTGGCATCACAGGTGCAGCATGGCAGCCGCGTCTGTGGTGCCGGCAGGTCCAGCACCTGCAGGGCAGCTTATTTTTTATTTTTATTGATTTCAGAGAGAAAGGGAGAGGGAGAGAGATAGAAACATCAATGATGAGAGAGAATCATTGATTCACTGCCTCCTGCACACCCACTAGGGTTGAGCCCACAACCTAGGCATGTGCCCTAGACTGGAATCGAACCTGGGACCCTTCAATCCACTGAGACACTCTATCTATGAGCCAAACTAGCTAGGGCTGTATCTTTTATTTTTATTTTTTGAAAGATTTTGTTATCTGGTTTTAGAGAGAGAGGAAGGACAAGGTATAGTGAGAAACATGGATCTGCTGCCGCCTGTACATCCCCTCCTGGAGATGGATCCCATAAGCCAGGCATATGTCCTGACCAGCAACCTTTCAGTGCATGGTTGGACAACCCCCAGCCACTGGCCAGGGCCCATCGACGTTTCTTTCTCTCTTTAAAAATTATCCTGTCTCTAAAAATCAACAAAAACATATCCTCAGGTGAGGATTAAAAAGGAATGAAAAAAAAAAAAAAAGAACAGTGACCTGAGACCTGGATCCTGAGGGGGTGCTGGGGCGGCCTGAGGGGGCTGCTCAGACCCAGCACACCCTCCTTGCCTGCCCAGGAACTTCCACGTGTGGAATGACTGCTGGATGAAGAGGCCCGATCTGCCCTCAGGCTTTGATGGTTGGCAGGTCGTGGATGCCACGCCCCAGGAGACCAGCAGTGGTGAGGAGGGGCCCTATCTGACTCCTGTACCCCATTTTGGCTTTGTCCCCATATCCCCAACCTGGGTAATAAGTGCCAGAGTCAGTACTGGAAGGGGCCTCGGAGCCAGGTCCTTTAACCCCATGGTTCTTTTTCTTTTTTCTTTTTTTAATATATTTTATTGATTTATTTTTATATTTAATATAAAATTGATATATTTTTATATTTAATATAATATTGATTTATTTTTATATTTTATATATTTTATTGATATATTTTTATTGAGGGATAGAGAGTTAGAAGCATCAATGAGAGAGAGACATCGATCAGCCACCTCCTGCATGTCCTCCACTGGGGATGTGCCCGCAACCAAGATACATGCCCTTGACCGGAATCGAATCCAGGACCCTTCAGTCCATAGGCCAATACTCTATCCACTGAGCCAAACCGGTTTTGGCAACCCCGTGGTTCTTTAAACAGACTTATTAGCCATGCGGCCTTTCGTTTATTTTTGCCTTCCTGCATAACTATATGCTTACGTTTTATTTCTTTATAATGGTTAATGTACTTAAATGGGTCAAAAGTAAAAAAGAGACTGGAAAATTAGGCCTGTCCTACACTTTGTTCCCAAACAGGGCCCTCCCCTTTTCACCTTAACACTGCAGCCCCAGGCAGCCAGCCCCCCTCCTGCTGTCTTCCTTCTGCCTCCCCTTCTTCACCCTGGGTCAGGTAGCCCTCGCCTAGCCTATGTTTCTCCTCTGGTCTCTGGCCAGACCGCTCCCTCTCAGTCATCTCTGTGAACAGTGCCCCCCGGAGTCATGCAACCCAGAGGCATCTGTGATGCTGGAGACACCTGGCCCAGGACACTGCGAGACCTGAGTTCTGTCCCCGCTCTAGGAAGTGGTGGGGAGGGCGGCAGGCAGGGGCTCTGGGGCCTGTCAGACCCGGGCTTGATTCCAGCTTGATTACTTCTTAGCTATGTCCTCGTGGACAAGGCCCTTGCATCTTTGGGCTTTGGTGTTCTTGTTTGTCATATGAGGGTAATATATATCATACAGGGTGGTTGGGAGGATCACGTGAGTAGTTGAATATTAGAGAGACTAGCAACATTCCCAGACCATAGTAAATATTAGCTCCTTCCATTCTCTTGTACCCAGCTATCTTGTGAGATCCAGGCATCTACCTTGCTTTTCTGAGGCGCCATTTCCCCAGCTATAAAAGAAGACTATAGTGCTAGATACTTTCTAAGATTCTTTCCTGTTGGATGGTGTCCTCTCCTGACAAGCATCTTCCCTGTTAGTCCATCTCCTCTAAAAAACCCTCCTGAGCACAATGAGGCCAGACTCTATTTCCCACCAGCTCCCCCCACCTCCCCACAAAGAGGGCACGTTGGGCTATAGAGCCGAGGGGTTGTTCTGGATTTTTCTGGAATGGTGTCTGTGGTGTCATTGGTCTCCCAGCAAGCAGAGTTACCGTGGGCTCTGGAATTGTCTTGAGGTAGAAGGTCCTGACCTCTGGGGATCACAGACAGCCAACAGCCAACTTCAGCCAATGGAAGAAGAGTGTGTCAATGATTTGGTTAACCAGGCAGGCTTGTCCCCAGGGTGGGCCCTGCCCCACCCCTGCCCCCACTGACTGAGGCCAAATGGAACTTCACTCTTCTGTTTGCTCTCCCTCAGGTGGACTGGGTGGCAGCTGACCCCAAGGCAGTGGGCACTAGGTCTGGATGGGTGGGTTCCTCCCAGGATCCTTGGATCTCTCACCTCCATCCTGCCCTGACTCCCCTAGGCATCTTCTGCTGTGGCCCTTGCTCCGTGCAGTCTATCAAGAATGGCCTGGTCTACATGAAGTACGACACACCCTTCATTTTCGCCGAGGTGAGGGTTGTGTGCCACATGCCTTTTGCAGGCCAAGGCCCAGCGAGGCCGTGGGTTCCCTGGTCCTGACTTCACCGCTGACTGATGAGCTGTGAGTCCTTGGGCAAGTCATTCTAAGAGTCTTCGTTTCCTCCACTAAGGGAATAATAATGGCTGTCGTGCTTCCTGTATTCAGGATCAAAAGCAATAATGGGTGTGAAACGGCTTTACAAGTCATAAAGTCAGCAAACGAGCGTAAGGGATTACTGTTATTAATGCCAAAGTGCTTTGCGAGGAGCCTCCCAGACCAGCCTCCCTGCTGTCTGGCCTCATCTGGCTCAGCTTGGAAAGTCTCCCTGTTTGGCTCTGCCAGGAAGCTCCCAGCCTTCACACCTAACCTCCCTGCTCTTGGAGGATCCAGGGAAGGTCCAACCTCTGACCCTGTGGCTCGCTCACTGCAGCTCACTGCCCTCACCCCATAGGTGAACAGTGACAAGGTTTACTGGCAGCGCCAGGACGATGGCAGCTTCAAGATTGTGTATGTGGAGGAGAAGGCCATTGGCACACTCATCATCACAAAGGCCATTGGCTCCAACATGCAGGAGGATATCACCCATGTTTATAAGCACCCAGAAGGTACCATCCCTCTAACCCATCCAGTGCAAGCCCAGCCCAAATGTTCCCGCTGAGCACTCCCCACCCTCACAGGAGCAGTAACCTCACCCTTGACCCTCAACCCTCAGGCTCAGAAGCAGAGCGTAAGGCAGTGGAGACAGCAACCGCCCACGGCAGCAAACCCAATGTGTACGCCACCCGGGACTCAGCTGAGGATGTGGCGATACAGGTGGAGGCCCAGGACGCGGCGATGGGGCAGGATCTGTCCGTCAGCGTGGTGCTGACCAATCGCAGCAGCAGCAGCAGCCGCACTGTGAAGCTACACCTCTACCTCTCAGTCACCTTCTACACCGGTGTCACCGGGTCTGTCTTCAAGGAAAGCAAGAAGGAAGTGGTGCTGGCTCCAGGGGCCTGTAAGTGCTCCTTTCCCGGCCCTGCCCCCTAAATGGCCAGTCACTGGGGCTGTGGCCAGGGGGACCCCGGGAAGCCATGTCTGGGGCAGCAGGCCTCCGTAACACACCTCCTCTCCCCAGCGGACCGTGTGACTATGCCAGTGGCCTACAAGGAATACAAGCCCCACCTTGTGGACCAGGGGGCCATGCTGCTCAACGTCTCGGGCCACGTCAAGGAGAGTGGGCAGGTGCTGGCCAAGCAGCACACCTTCCGTCTGCGCACCCCGGACCTCTCCCTCACGGTGAGGGCAGCTGGCTAGAGCCTGAAGGGGGCCAGGGGCTGAAGGACACTGGAGCGGAAGGGGACGGGGTGCTAAGTCAGGAACACAATGGCCTGACGAGTGGTCCTAGGAGGAGAAGGTCAGAGGTTGGCTCTGGGTTTTCAGACCTCCGTTTTCTCCTCTGTAAAATGAGATCTCCTCTCCCCGATCCTGTGGTGGCTTCTCAGCTGATACAGAGCCTCCTCTCGGGGACAGACGTGTGGGACTCAAGGAGGTTTTGATCCCTCCCTGATGCGGTGTAGGGACCCCATATATTTGACCGGGGTCTCTGATGTGGGGATGGGTCTCTTTTTTTCTCAGTTGTTGGGAGCAGCTGTGGTTGGCCAGGAGTGCGAAGTACAGATTGTTTTCAAGAACCCCTTGCCTGTCACCCTCACCAACGTAGTCTTCCGGCTCGAGGGCTCCGGGTTACAGAGACCCAAGATCCTCAACGTTGGGTGAGTCTGATGCCTCCTTGTCTGCCTCCTGAGCAGCCTGGGCCCCACTCTGCTTCCACTCTTGGTCAGGATGGTACCATCTGTCAGGGTCTGAGAAAGCAGCTGGGGGCCAGCCAGCAATGCCACCTGACTCAGTTCAGCCCAAGCAACATTTAGGACCTACTGCGTGGGCAGTGCTGTGCTGTGTCCCCACCTGCCTCACCATCTCACTGGGAGCTAAAACTCCTATAGGAATCGTTAGCAACTCACCTCTCACATGGCCCCAGCACTCAGGAGTTGACCAGCACTTTCAGGAATATTTTCTCATTTAGGAGACCATAAAAACTCTCTAAAGTACATTAGAGATCATCATATAATTAAAAGCAACGCTTTGGGATCCCAAAGCCGGTTCAAGTCCCGCCTCCATCACTCAGTGGCGGTGAGTCCTTGGGCAGGTGACTCCTCTCAGCCTCATTGTTCTCACCGTAATGCCTAATATGGGGAAAACAATAGTACCTGGTTCTGAGGGTCATCCTGAGAATTAAATGAGATGCTGCACCCAACACACTTAGGATAGTGCTTGGAGCAGAGTTAGAGCTCATTTTGATGATTGCCACCATCACCCCCACTTTGCAGATGGGGACCTACCCAAGTGCCCTTTCCCTCCCCAGGAACAGCATGAAGGGAAAGCAGGGAAGGCCAGAGGCTGACATTTAAGATCAGCATTCTGGGGACAGGGGCCCTGCCTTTTCTTCTTTAGACAAAGAGGGCCTGAGGGAAAGAGATGGCCTGTGTGAGGGGCTGGGTGTGGGAAGCAGAGGGTCCCTGCCCACCCTGCCTAACATCCCTCCCCTAACACACACACACACACACACACACACACACACACACACACTCAGTCACAGCAGGCTCTGCGTGGTGGTAGCCTCCACTTTTGCCAACAGGCCAAAGCTGAAAAGGTTGTTTTCCTGATCTTTGCCCCAGCCCGAACCCTGGATGATGTCATGTCACAAAGGAGTGCTTTCCCTTTATCTCCCCACAAGAGTCTCTGGCAGCTGAGAGAGTGGAACTGGGCCTCCCAGATAGCTCCTCCCTGCAGGTGTCTCTCACCTGCAAAGGATGGAAGGAGATTCCCCTGTTCTGAGAGGTCCCCAGAGCCAGATGCCCCTCAGCAGCCCTGCCAGACTTTTAAGTCTTGCCTCCTCCAAGGAGGAAGGAGAGGGCCACCCAGCTAAGCATGAAGACCTGCCCCATCTCTTTCCCCGCGGGCTTGTATAAGACCCCCTTTCCATTAAAGGTCCCAGGCTCCCCCTCAGTCCAGGAGAGGGTTGGAAGATGGTTTCCCAAGGCAGGTTCTCCCTGGACATCCTGTGGCTCCTCAGCTGCTGCTGTCCCAGGCCAGGGCCACTAGGACAATTGAGAACCCGGAAGGGAAGTCCCTGTGCTGCTGGTTCAGATACATTGGATTCCAAGATGGGTGTTACTTAGTTTCCCGTTTGCACATCAAAGACTGTGGTATGGAACCCCATTATAGCATAAGGTGTGCCACCCAGAGTGGTGACTAGCCATTTAATAAACATTCCAGAACTTACTCCTCCAGATGGCTATTGTCACCACCAAATCCGGCACCAGCAAAGGCTGAATTCCCCTGGAGTCTGAATCATATTCTCCAGAATATTCCTAGAGTGGTCTTCCTGGGGATGCATTTAACTATAGGGAAACAGCCTGAAGTCATCTAGAGCTAAGACAAATTAATAAAGAGGGCAAACAGGGTGGGAATAATGCCCTTTTCAATCAGAAATGAAGCTTGGCTGTTAAGGGGGGTGGGGGGAGAGCAGGGGACACGTGTGTGACTGGGTGCTCGTGATATGTGTATGATTTTCAGTGACTCTGAAGAAAAGTCCAGGAGAAGTTTTACAAAGTGTTTCAAGCACTGGCAACCTGGCTGAACTAGTACATAATGGAAGGACAGTGCTAATTTTGGATGTCTGAGGGAGTTGGTTTCATTGCCTGCACTCATTGTTACAGGCACATTCCAGCTTTAGCAGCTGATGTACTCAGCTTAAACTCCCAAACAGGGGTGTGGCAAAGGTCTCATCTGACACTAAGCCCAGGGCAGAGAGAAATCTTGACAGCCATGCTGGAAACTGGAAAGCAATTTCTTTTGAAAATAATGTTATAAATAAAGGCCAGGTTCTGAAATAATACAGGTTGATTATAGTACAGGGAAAGTTGATCTTTACAGACTGGTCTGAGCCTAAACACTTTTACCTTTGTATCTATGGAAAAGTGGGCACAAGTTAAAAACACTAATTTGTAACCAGCCAGAGTATAACCTACCTACTAAATTGTAGACTTAATTTCTAGTTACTGCTATGATAGGAAGTCTAGCAATTGGATCTATAACTTAACAGTCAGGCTTTCTATATCTCCCTGCCTCCCCCTGCTCTCCTCCTGCGTGGAGCTTGGAAGCATCTTCAAGACCACCTGATACCATCCCTTATTTTATATTCGCTTTCATTTTGTAGACCAGAAAGTGGGAGTCAGAGAAGTTCAGTAACATGTCCTAAATCACACAGCTGGCAGTGGTAGAAGAAGGAGTACAGAATGGGCCAGGGACACCTCTTGCAAGCAAGCAGGCTTCAAGCTAAATGTTTTGCCCCAGGAGAGCTTATCCTTGAAGTTTGGGTGTTGATTCATTCTCTTGGAGGACTGGGGTGTCTGCATCAGGTGTGACTCCAGGGGGGTTCGCTGTGGCAGGCTTGAGGTGAGTGGGGGGGGGCAGAGGTAAGGATTGAGGCAGAGGAAGAAAGAAAGGATAGATGCTAACAGGCATGAGCAGGTGTGATATAAATACAATCGCGTTCAGTAAAAAAAGCACACATGCAGATTGCTGGAGAAGCTCCAATAATGGCCAGGTTCCTTTATTGAGGGCAGGAGGTCCTCAAGGAACCCTCACTGAGGAGGTGGGGTGAGTCTGCATGGGAGGCAAAGGCAAAGCGTGAAAGAGGAGGTGGGTTCAGGGCAGGGAAGGAGCCCATGGAGGATGGTGGGCAGGAGGAATGGTGGGGGATGATGAGGTCGTGCAGGCAGGCAGGCTGAGTCAGAGTGAGCCTGTGTGTCAGGTTAGAGAGCTGCAGTCTCATTCCTTAAGCACCAAGGAAGCCAAGCCCTTGAAGGGTTCATTTCGAGTTCGAGTGGTTAGAGAATAGAATAGAAAAATGAGATGAAAGGCAAGAAGGGCAGTTAGAAGGTTAGTGAAACCGATTCTCAGAGGTGTGGTCTGGGAATAGATTTTCAGAGATCCATTAAGAAGGGAGAAAAAAGCACTGTAGTGTGTGTGTGATGCACATATATACACACAAACATATATGTTCTTGGAAAAGACTTCCCGTTTTTTTCTGAGATAATGTTTTCCCAACGTTTTGGGGATTAAAATGTTTCTTCTTTGAAAAGATGATTGTGGCAGAAGATAATTTTCCTCCTCTTTCTTCCTTGGCAAAACTGAAAGTATTTGGCAACACTGTGTTGAGCCCCTAAGTCTCCATTTGACGTTTCCTTGGTCTCAGAAACCCCATATGGGGTGGGAATGGTCTGGTTAGGCAGCAGCTGGCAATGGAGATGAGGGGGAGGCAGTGCAACAGTTTTGCCCAGGTGTTTGTGGGAGGGAGAGGGAGGAGTCCGGGATGACAGGGACATTTCTCACCCAGGCAGCTGTGTGGGTGACTGCTGATCTGTGTGGAGGTGGCTTTGGGACTCAGGCTTTGTCCTGGTCCTGGGTGTGGGGATCCCGCTGAACCCAGCTGTGCCTGAAGGGCTCCACCTTCTGCTCCCTCCTTCCTGGCTGCCCCATCAGTCCTTCCTCCCCACACCACCCCCAGTCACCCCAGGCCCATGACCCTGTCTCTGCCCACAGGGACATTGGGGGCAACGAGACTGTGACACTGCGCCAGACGTTCGTGCCTGTGCGACCAGGGCCCCGCCAGCTCATTGCCAGCTTGGACAGCCCACAGCTCTCGCAGGTGCACGGCGTCATCCAGGTGGACGTGGCCCCGGCCTCCGGCAGCCGGGGTGTCTTCTCAGATGCCGGAAGCAACAGTCGCTCAGGAGAAACTATTCCTATGGCTTCTCGAGGCGAGGCTTAGCCTTGGGCCAGGAGCAATGGGACTGGAGTCAGATGAACAAGGACACTGCCTCAAGACAGGGGTCTGCTGTAGGGCCAACTCCCAGGGGCTCTGGCGGAGAGGCCCGGGAGGGAGACTGTCTTCATTTGCACTGGGCAGCACAGAAGCTAATAAACCGTTTTTTAATGAAGTGCTGTTCTGTCCATCTGTCTGTCCATGCTGGGCCGAGCAGTGTGGACCTACTGTCTGTCCCGAGGACACATGCAGCATTTCTGGCGCCCCTGGCTCTGAGAAGCGTGGCTGGCAGGTCAGATGATACCAGCTCTTCAGATTGGGCCTGCAGTGCTTATCTAACCAACCTCCCCAACCCAAGGGTGCTTCTACTGGCCAAAGCCCCAGGACTGCCCCGCCCATGGCACCCACTGGGGAGAGAAGGACCTAAGTTCCCTTTTGTACACACATGTTTGAGGTAGAAATAGGCTGGAGAACTCACTGAGCAGCAAGAGCTCCTTTCCACTGTTTATTTTCAAATATCCTTGTCTAAGAATTTTTATAAAAGTAATACATGGTCAGAGTTGAAAATTAAGAAAATATTGAAAATTATAAAGAAGAAAATAATGGTCTTCAACCACCACCATGTACAGAAAAGAACTATTAACGTTGTGTTTCATATGCTGCTTTGCCCCCAAGTCACCTCCGACGAGCACTTTCTCCCTGCGTTAACTAGTGGTTGACATCCTGTTTAAAGACTGGATGAGAGTCTTCACTTCCAGCTGCCCTCCCCCAAGCCTCCTGAGCGTGGCTGCCCTGCTCAGTCTCCTGGGCTCTGCTCAGCCTCGTGGTGTTGGAGTGACTCCAGCCTCTACCCCAGGCTCTCCCACCTCCCGTTCCACTCTGCCTAGGTGAGTTCTGCCAGTCTTGTGGTTTTAAGGACCACTAACTCCAAAAATGGTATTTGTTTTTACTGAACCTCAAACTTGTAAATTTTTTGGCTTCTCAACATCTCTACAGTGTGTTTCATAGAAGGCTCTAAGCAAAACAACTCTTAATATCAAACTCCTGGCCTCCCCTAGCATATTCTCCTGCAGCGCCCCTGTCAGTAAACAGCAGCTCTATCTTTCCCATTTCTTGGACCCAATATCTGGGAGTCATCTTTGACTCCTTTCTTTCTCTCACATCCCACATTCCGGGTGTCAGCAAACCTCTTTGAGTCTGTCTCCCATGCCCACGTGTCCAGAATCTGACTGCTCCTTGTCACCTCTACAACCACACTGCCCAGCTTCTTCCTCTCTCACCTGGATCGCTGCCTCTGCTTCCTAATTGTATGCCCACACCCACTCTTGCCCTTTGATACTCTGCTCTTCACACAGCAGCCAGAATGAGTATGTGAGTTTGATTGTGCCAATCCTCTGCTCAAAACCTTCTGCTGGTTTCCCCAAAGTGCCTGTGGTACTCTGGCTCAGCCTTCCCCTCCCCTCTGCCTCAGGCTTAGTCTACTCCAGGTCCTTGGCTCCTTCCTTCCCACAGTGCCAAGTGCCTTCCTGCTCTAGGGCCTTTGCAGAACTTGTCCTGACAAGTTCTTCCCGACATCTCCATGGCTTGCACCCTCTTCTCCAACATTGGTGAGGTCTTCCCCACTACCCCATCCCAAAATTGCTACGTCCTCACTGGCTTTCCCACCTATCCTCTCGGAGCATGTCTGCCCCTTCCCTTCCTCTTCTCCCCTTAAGTGCACTTTTCCTTTGCCATTCTCTCTCCTAAGCTTCAAGGGCTCTTCCTTTGCTGCTGTAACTTGTTTCAGAAGCCCAGCTGGCTCACTTGTATCTCTGCAACTTTCTAAGTAAACTTTGTCTTATAATTAAAAATTAAAAATAAAATTGTGCCGAGACTGGTTTGGCTCAGTGGACAGAGCGTCGGCTTGCAGACTGAAAGGTCCCAGGTTCGATTCCGGTTGGGGGCATGTACCTTGCTTGCGGGCACATCTCCACTGTGGGGTGTGCAGGAGGCGGCTGATCGATGTCTCTCTCTCATTGATGTTTCTTTCTATCTCTCTCCCTTCCTCTCTGTAAAAAATCAATAAAATATATTTAAAAAAATAAATAAAATTAAATTGTAACATCCTTCATACTCTCTACTAGTATACCGCTCTTATTTTCCTCCATAGCACATATTCCTGTTTTTCTGCATAGCACATAGTATTACCATCTGATGCTTTCTATATTGAATTCTTTGTATTATTTGTTATCAAATTTTCTCTGCTGGTACTGCCCCATCCTTAGAGTGAAGCATCAGCCCTCTCAATTTGGCAGGCAGAGAGATTTTTTTTCATTTGTGTTTTGTTGTTGTTTTTAAAATGTATCTTTATTGATTTTAGAGAGGGAGTAGAAATATCAATGATGAAAGAGAATCATCAATTGGCTGCCTCCTGCACGCCTCCTACTGGGGATGGAGCCCACAACCTGGACATGTGCCCTGATCAGGAATCTACTTGTGACCTCCTGGTTCATAGGTCGATGTTCAACCACTGAGCCACACCGTCCAGGCTAGAGAGATGTTTTTAAATGTCCATCAGATCATGTCACTGATCCGCTCACCCGCTCCAGTGACCTCTTGGGGCTCAGAATAAGTGTCATGGTCCTCCCTGTGGCCTTCAGAGCCCTCTGATTTACCGCGTTATCCTCCTGTCACTCAGCTTCACCTTTCTTGTTGTTTCTTGAAACTTCCACCTGAGAACATTTGAATTTGCTCTTTCCCCCATCAGGCACACTCCTCCCACTACCTTCCCATGTCCACACGGCTGGCACCCTCCCTTCTTTGAGATCTTCCCTCAACTATTATAGTAAGGCCTTTTCTGGCTCTCTTGTTTTAAACTGCAACTCACTCCACTCCTCACTACCACTTTTCCATGCTTTATTTTTCTCCATAGCACTTACTTTCATCCAAGAAAACAAATATTTTAACATTACATTTGTGTCCCCTCCCTTAACCAAAATATGAATTCCACTTGAGCAGTGATTTTGTCTGATTTGCTCTTTGCTATATGCTCAGAATTAGTGCCTAAAGATACTAATTACCAGCTGAGGGAATAAGAATGTAGGCACTAATCTGTAATAACTCATGTCACCCTCACAAAACCTCTTTAGATGAAGAAACTGGGCACTAAGGGTTAGGCAGTTTGTCCAAAATCATTCAACAATCTTGAGTAGGATTAGAAACCTGGTAGTCTGGCTCCATAGCCTATATTCTCAGACTAAAAGTGATCCCACAGAGCTCATAATTCCACCCCGAACCATTCTTCCCCTAATTTGTCCTATCTCATTGTTACTATAATGACCCAGTTTTCAAACATAAACAAAGTCACCCCTTATTCCTCTCTTTTCTCTCCTCCAATATTCATCAGCAAGTTTTTTCAGCCCTACCCCCAAAATATTTACTAATCTGTCGTTCTCTCCACTTACACTGTCACCATGCTCTCTCCGTACAGAATTGCCAAAGCTTCCTGATGAGTTTCCACTCTTGAACCTGAACAATCCAAATTTCTACACAGCCAGGGAGCTTTTTAAACTCTCAGGGCTGAGCAAACAGCCTTGGCTTCCTGTCAGTCCTGCCCTGAGTCTCCTGGGTCTCAGTGTCCCTCGGTAATTACTGCAGCCCACTCTGTGCACATGCGTGCGCGCCTCCAGACCTCTGCCTTTAGCGTCTCCCCTGAGTTTCCGTGTGCTCCGGGGACTCATATGACTCTGAGTCCCCAGGGTCTCGCCCAAAACTGGGGTTCACTGCAGTCGGGCCCTTAGGCTGTTTCCAAATCTTAGCTATTGTAGATTGTACTGCTATGAACACAGTGCAGTTGGGAGGTTCAGTCTTCCTCCCGCTAGAGAAAGCCAGTGGCACAATCAGCAGTCAGTCCTCTGCGTGCACTGATGTACACACCTCCAGACCTCTGACTTTCATGGCTCCCCTGAGTTGCTGTGCATGCCTCTTTTTTTTTTCAGTCCAGATTCCCCCTGTATGAATCTCACCTGGAAGTGGGGTTCAGTGCAGTTGGAAGTGGGGTTCAGTGCAGTCGGGAGTTTCTGTCTTCCTCCCGTGAGAGGAAGCCAGTCAGGCCCTCCACCGCCTGTCCTCTCCACACGTCTTCGTACCTCAGCTTTTTGCAACTCCTCTGAGTCTCTGTGAACCCCTCTTTCCTTCTAGTTGTAGAATTTCCATTCAGCCAGGTTTCCTGTGGTTCTGGCTGATGTTACTTTTATCTTTTAACTGTAGTTTTGAAATTGTGCAAGGCAGCAATTTAGGTGTTCACCTATGCCGCCATCTTGGTTTTCCCCTCGGAATCTTTTATTTTTAATTCATTGTTTTTCTTTATTGATTAAGGTATTACATATGTGTTCTTACCTCCTCCCTCCACCCCCCCCCCCTTCCCCACCCCTGCACTCAAACCCTGGTGTCTTTGTCCATTGGTTACGCTTATATGCATGCATAGAAGTCCTTTGGTTGATCTCTCCTCCTTACCCCACCCTCACCTACCTTCCCTCTGAGGTTTGATAGTCTGATCTATGCTTCTCTGTCTCTGGATTTGTTTTTGTTCATCAGTGTATGTTGCTCATTATATTATACAAATGAGTGAGATCATGTGATATTTATCTTTCTCTGATTGACTTATTTCACTTAACATAATGCTCCATCCATGCTGTTGAAAATAGTAGGAGTTCCTTCCGTTTTACAGCAGCATAGTATCACATTTTGTATATGTACCATAGTTTTTTAATCCACTCATCTGCTGACAGGCCCTTAGGCTGTTTCCAAATCTTAGCTATTGTAAATTGTACTGCTATGAACACAGGGGTGCATATATCCTTTCTGATTGGTGTTTCTAGTTTCTTTGGATATATTTAAAGCAAAATGGGGAGAAGAAAAAAAAAAAAGGAAAGAAAAAGAGGCATTGTCAGAAAAGGAGGTAAGTGAAACAAAGGCATGAAATATGTCAGAAAAAGAAATGAGTGATATAGCTGCAATAAGAAAATACTATGGGGGCCCATAGTATTTCTTCTTGATTTTTACATAAGTTGTTGATTTTTTCATCCATCAGTTTATGAACTGTATGACTCTTATTCTGAATTCTTTTTCTGACATATTTCATGCCTTTGTTTCACTTACCTCCTTTTCTGGCAATGCCTCTTTTTCTTTCCTTTTTTTTTTTCCTCTCCCCATTTTGCTTTAAATATATCCCAAGAAACTAGAAACACCAATCATAAAGGATATATGCACCCCTGTGTTCACAGCAGTACAATTTACAATAGCTAAGATTTGGAAACAGCCTAAGGGCCCGTCAGTAGATGAGTGATCAGAAAACTATGGTACATCTACACAATGGAATTCTATGCTGCCATTAAAAAGAAGGAATTGTTATCATTTGCAGCAACCTGGATGGAACTGGAGAGCCTTATGCTTAGTGAAATAAGCCAGTCAATGAAGGAGAAACACCACATGATTTCACTCATTTGTGGATAATAAAGAACATTATAAACTGATGAACAAAAGAATAGACACAGAAGCAGTAAAGCATCAAACAGACTGTCAAATTACAGCAGGAAGTTTAAGGAGAGGTGGGGTAGATAAGAGATCAACCAAAGGACTTGTATGCATGCATATAAGCATAACCAATGAACACAGACACTGGGGGGTTGGGGTATGCCTGGGAGGCGGGGCGGGCAATGGGGAGATATGTATACATGTAAAACAATAAAAAAGAAAATACTATGGGCCGAAACCAGTTTGGCTCAGTGGATAGAGCGTCAGCCTGTGGACTGAAAGGTCCCAGGTTCGATTCTGGTCAAGGGCATGTACCTTGGTTGTGAGCACATCCCCAGTGGGGGGCGTGTAGGAGGCAGCTGATTGCTATCTCTCTCTCATCGATGTTTCTAACTTTCTGTCCCTTTCCCTTCCTCTGTAAAAAAATCAATAAAATATATTTGAAAGAAAATACTATGGAAAGTTTCAACAGTAGACTAGGAAAAGCAGAGGACCTAGTCAGGATTAACCAATAAGAAGACAGGGAAGCAAAACACACCCAAACTGAGGGGAGACTAAGGGAGCTATGGAAAACATGAAATTAAGCAACATACAAATAACAGGAGTGCCAGAATGACAGGAAGAGGAACAAGGGTTAGAAAACCTATTTGAAGAAATAATGTCAGAAAACTTCCCTGATGTGGGGAAGAAAAAGTCACACAAGCACAGAGTCCCAAACCAGATGAACCCAAAAAGAGCCACACCAAAACATGTTGTAACTATGATGGAAAATGTTCAGGACAAAGAGAATCTTTTCATTTTTTTTAAATCTTTACTGATTTCAGAGAGGAAGGGAGAGGGAAAGAGAGATAGAAATATCAATGATGAAAGAGAATCATTGATGGGCTGCCTCCTGCATGTCCCCTACTGGGAATCAAGCCCACAATCCAGGCATGTGACCCTGACCAGAATCAAACCCAGAACCCACAGGCCAACACTCTATCCATTGAGCCAAACCAGTCAGGGCCAAAAAGAGAATCTTAAAGGCTACAAGAGAGAGAGACAGAAAGTTACATACAAGGGATCTCCCATTAGATTATCAAATGATTTCTCAACAGAAACATATCAGGCCAGAAAGGAATGGAAGGAAGTTTACAAAGTGATGTAAAGCAAGGGACTGAATCCAAGAATACTCTATCGAGCAAGGTTATCATTCAAAACTGAAGAGGAAATAAGGAGCTTCACAGACCAAAAAAAAAAAAAAGTCTAAGATTTTATTACCACCAAGCCAGCAATGCAAGACATGCTAAAGAGACTGGTATAAAAAGAAGAAATAAAGAAGAAATAAAGAGGAGAATCCAAGATGGTGGCATAAGTAAAAAAATTCACTGCTGCCTCACACAATTTCAAAACTACAACTAAAAGACAGAACAAACATCATCCAGAACCACAGGAAAGCTGGCTGAGTGGAAATTCTACAACTAGAGGGAAAGAGGGGCTCAGGGAGACCCAGAGGAGCTGCAAAAAGCTAAGGTACGGAGACACGAGCATGAGAGAGCGGGTGCCAGAGTACCTGGCTGGCTTTCTCTGGCGGGAGGGAAACGGAAACTCTCAAAGGCATTGAACTCCTTATCCTATGACACTAAACCCCAGATCCAGCCAAAACTCATACAGGGGGAGTTTGGACTGTGAAAAGGGAGAGGTGCACGGAAATTTAGGGGAGTTGCAAAGATCAGAGGTCTGTGGCGAGCACGGCATTGCGCGCGGAGGACAGACTGCTGATTGTGCTGCTGGCTTTCGTGAGTGGGAGGGAGACAGACCCTCCCAACTGTGCCACTTCTGACTCCACTAAGCCCCAGTTTTGGGTGAAACCCTGGGTACCTAGACTCCTGTGGTCCTGGAGTGCAGGGGAGCCGGAAAGGCAGCCGTCTAGAGGCACCGTGCGCACGCACAGGACTGCTCCAGTGATTACCCAGTCACTGAGACTCAGGGGCCATGGTGGACGGGGCTGACTGAAAGGCAAGGCGGTCCCTTAAGCCCTGAGACTCCACCCATCCCAAGCTCAAAAGAGAGGCTTCTGCAGTTTTGCAAGTCTGGTATCATAAGGCTGAGTCCAACACAGAAGTTCTCCCGGCACAGTGAAAATGCTGAGACAAGGGAAGGGGTCACAAACAAAAGAAATGGAGGAAAACAAACGACTGGATATAGAGTTCAAAACCATACTTATAAGGTTTTTCAAGAATATCCTAGAAAAGTTGGATAAAGTTAGCGAGACCCAAGAGGAGATGAAAAAGGACCAACTAAAGATGGAAAAGATCCAACTAGAGATGGAAAAGGTCCAACTAGAGATGAAAAAGGACCAACTAGAAATTAAACATACACTGACTGAAATAAAAAATATTATACAGAGTCCTAACAGCAGACTAGAGAAAGGCAAGAATCAAGTCAAAAACTTGAATATAAAGGAGCAGAAAATACTCAACTGGAAAAGCAAGAAGAGAAAAGAATCCAAAAATGTGAAGATAATGTAAGGAGCCTCTGGGACAGCTTCAAGCGTACCAACATCAGAATTGTGGGGGTGCCAGAAGAAGAGAGAGAGCAAGATACTGAAAACCTATTTAAAGAAATAATGACTGAAAACTTCCCACATCTGGTAAAAGAAATAGACTTACAAGTCCAGGAAGCACACAGAACTCCATATAAAAGGAATCCAAAGAGGACTACACCAAGACACATCATAATTAAAATACCAAGAGCAAAAGACAAAGAGAGAATATTAAAAGCAGCAAGAGAAAAACAGTTAATTACCTACAAGGGAGCACCCATATGATTGTCAGCTGATTTCTCAACAGAAACTATGCAGGCCAGACGGGAATGGCAAGAAATATTCAACGTGATGAATAGCAAGAACCTACAACCAAGAATACTCTATCCAGCAAAGCTATCATTCAGAATTGAAGGGCAGATAAAGAGCTTCACAGATAAGAAAAAGCTAAAGGAGTTCATCAACTCCAAACCAGTATTGTATGAAATGCTGAAAGGTACTCTTTTAGAAGAGGAAGAAGAAAAAGGTAAAAGCCAAAAAATTATGAACAACACATATATATCTATCAACAAGTGAATCTAAAAATTAAGTGAATTAAAAATTTGATCAACAAAATAAACTGGTGAATATAATAGAATCAGGAGCACAGAAAGGGAATGGACTGATAATTATCAGGAGGAAAGGGGTGAGGGGTGTACAGGGAGAGACTGGACAAAAATCATACACCTATGGATGAGGTCAATGGGAGGGAGGGAGGTAAGGGCAGAGGGAAGGGTGGGAGTTGGGTGGAGGGGTGCTATGGAGGGGAAAAAAGAGAAACAAATGTAATAATCTGAATAATAAAGATAATTTTTAAAAAAAGAAGAAATAAAAAGGGAGGAAGGAACACAGGCACAAAAAATAAAAATAAGTGTGGAATCTTGAGAGCTCAACCCCTGCAGCTGGTTTTCTAAGGAACACTGAGTGAGGGGGGAAAGTATGGCAGTCTGTGAACAGCAGAGCTCACCCCTAAAAAGCATGGAAGCTGCAAGGCCTGCCCTTTTAGTCAGATTTCTTGGGAAATTCTGGGAGATGAAAAAACACCAAAAGGGCCCTAGCTGTTTTTGCTCAGTGATTAGTGTGTCACCTGAGGACTGAAGGGTCATGGATTCAATTTGATCAAGGGCTGGTACTTTGGTTGCAGGCTCAATCCCCTGGCCCAGGTCATGTGTGCACGAGGCAACCAAACAATACGTCTCTCACATTGATGTTTCTCTCTCTGTCTCCCCCCTCCCTCCCATTCTCTAAAAAGAAAAATCAACTGAAAAAATATCCTCAGATGAGGATTAACAACAACAAAAACACTCCAAAATCTTCCTGATAATAAGCAAGTAAAGTGAAACTAAGCACAAACATTAACTTTTTTTTTTTTTTTTACAAAATGTGACATGTTTCTCAAATTTATGAATCAGACTATAGTGGCTGCACTTCATGTTAAACAAAGTTAATTTTTAAAATAACGACTAGCTTCCACTGTTCTAAGGTCCACTCTAGGAAGAGATTCTGTCCACAGAATTTTTTCAGAGACTCTAATTGGTAGGGTCCAGCCATGGTGATAGCTAATGGATCCATTCCTTCATACATTTAACAAATATTTAATTAGATGTGCCAAGGAATGGGCTAAGTACTAGAACACAGGACAAACCTAGTTTCTGCCCTATGGAACTTAAGAGTCTGAGGAAAAAAAACCAAAACACAACAGACTAAATGAATAAATGCATGAGACAAAGAGAGTAGATAGCTCTGAAGTTCACAGTAAAGGCATGTGACCTAGCCTCCTGGTGATGGTTAGGAAAGCTTTACCTGAATAGGTAACCCTGAAGGATAGGCAGAGAGGGAAGGGAGATCACTCCAGGCAAAAAGAGCAGACTGTGCAAAGATCCTGTGGTACAACAGAGTCTAGAAGAGTAAACAAGACAACAGTCATGCCACATAATGACATTTTGGTCAATGAAGGATCATATACTGTATATGACAATGATTGGAGCTGAATTTCCTATAAGAAATGTAAGGATATGTAGTTCAAAAGGAATAACTTTTTCTCTGATGGGAGCAATATCTGAGGGGTTTGGCAATAGATTTCCTCTCACTCACAGCACCTGACTTTGACTGCACAGACTACATCCCATTCAATCAGCCACTGCCCCGTTTCAGCACAGAGGAGCCTGTCCCCCAGTGCTGCATGTTCAGAGGGCCCTCGACCTAGCTGATCATGTTCAGAGTACACTGCTGTAGATTCTTTGTTGAGGACTAAGATCCTGTATAAGGACACGGGTCCACAGGAGCTACCTTAACAAGTATTAAGAATCACTGCCGCTTTAGTAAAAGCTTTTTGTGGTATTGTGAGCCAGCCTGTCCCTGTACTTTGGAAATATCTTTAGGTTGTAATGATGTAAAGAACAGATAAGTTTATTTCTTCCATTAATTCAATGTAAGAAAAAGCCTTTTGCCAAATAGGGTCTAGCAACAAATTTCTAGAGTAAAAATATTGAATCCTCTTTAAAAAAAAAAAATAGATACCACAAAATTCCTTAATGTGACCATAGCTCCAACATGTAATAGTCAAAATCATATTGCCATGACAATCCCTTTGTTTCTTTACCTCTCCATCTTGATTTCTATAAAAAAAAAAATGTTTTTATTGATGTCAGAGAAAGGAAGGGAGGGAGAGAAAGATAGAAACATCAATGAGAGAGAATAATTGATAGGCCGCCTCCAGCATGCTCCCTTAATAGGAACCCATCCCAAAATCCTAGCATGTATCCTGACCAAGATTTGAACCATGACTTCCTGTTTCATAAGTCAACACTCATCCACTGAGCCACATCAGCTGGGCTCCATCTTGATCGCGTATTCCTTCTATTCCTCAGGCCACCTTTCACTCTCCTGACAGTCACTATTATGATGATCTACCTGGATAATATCAGGAATACTATGGAAAGACCTGCACATTTCAGACATTATTCAAGACATCGCTAGAGAACCCCCAAAATAACAGCGGAAACAATAACATCAGAGGAAATTTTAGCTTTTGATACCTACAGCTAACAGTAAACCATACAGACTAACTCCTAGCCAGATGTCAGAGAAAGGTCTAATTCTTGGAGTACTTACTCCTAAATCCTGCTCATAGTGCTAAGTGTGAGAGCATGTTCCTCCTTGAACCCTGCTCTCTGCACTAACTGTTGGGAACTCAGTTCCTTTATTCTGCTCTACTCATCCACTGTTAGGTCCGAGCCAGGGACTGGACCTTCATGAACACCTGGTAGTAGATGGAGAAGCCATGAGAAGTTGTGGATGTATAAGAGAATCTTTATTGTAGAAGCTAGTGGCCATGTAGCCATTGCTAACAAGGAGCCATTAGACAAAGTAGTTCTCCAAAGTAAAGTCCTACACCGGCTAGTTAAATCACCTTTCTCACAAAGCAGCAGCAGCCTCTGTCCCCACAGCTATTATCTGACCACCTGCATGCTGCCTCTAGACCAGTTGTTGGCCGCTGCCATTGCCTCACATAGCAGCAGCACCTGAGCTCTCTAACCTCAGAGTCTCAGTAGCCTCTCTCTAGCACACCAGCTGGTCAGTACCTATTTAGACAAAAGAGGCTTCTTTCCAGCAGTGACCTCACTAATTTGGGTTATAGAAGGGCACAGTGTACCGTGAGATTGATGTAAACTTGCATCTGTATATAGTCCTTGGATACCCAGGCCTGGCCATCTGGCATACTCTGGCATGGGTGCCAAACCAGGTAAACATAAAACTTCACACTGAAAGCTTATTTACCTCAGTTCCTTTTACTACTACATCCGACTTTCAACAAAAAACTACAAGGGATACTAAGACAAAAAAGTATACTGTGAAGAGACAGACCAACTGTCAGAACTGATACCGGACACATGGGTCCGAGGCTACCTGTCACTACTTGAACCAAATTAAGAAGAGACAGGCTGAATCATATATGAGCATTTGTTCCAATAATAATGGCAGTATGGGGAGGGCAGTCAGTCATCTTGGAAATTCTGCTTTCATCCCCCTGGTTTGTTGACTGAGTATATACAAGTGAAAGAGAAGATAACTGCACGCAGCTGCAAGTGTAAGAGGGAAAGGAGGGAGGGGGGTTGGGGGGTAAGGTTTGCAGTCTGGCCTTCAGGAGCTAAAGTCCTGATAACAAGGTGGCTAATCTTCTATGATGTTACGAACCAGCTCAGTCCATTCCTGGAACCAGAGAATGGTCAGCATTCCTGAGGCAACTCCCAGAGGGGGTCAGGGTCCAGGCACAGCAACCAAATCAAAGCGTGTCCTGTCCTTGGTCTGTTCTCAAAATGTATTTCTTTTCTGAGTAATGGACCCATAGAGGCATCTTATCTTTTTACAGCCTTGTTTCCTCCTCCAGTTTCCTAGGGTCTGTAAGAAAACTCTTATCTATAGTTAGTAAGATGAATAACTTTTAAACAACTGGCTCTATTCTCTCTCTCTCTCTCCCTCCCTCTACCTCTCTCTCCCCCCCCTCTCTGTCATCAATGATGAGAGAGAATCATTGATCAGCTGCCTCCTGCACGCACCACACTGGGGATTGAACGCACAACGCGGGTGTATGCCCTGATTGGGAATCTAACCGTGAACTCCTGGTTCATAAGTAGATGCTCAACCACTGAACCATACTGGCCAGGCAGTGGCTCTATTCTTATTACATGCCCTTCCCCCTATCAAAACCAGATTCAAATATGGCAGAGATATTGATATGGCAGAGATATTGGAATTATCAGACCAAGAATTTAGAACTATCAATATGTTAATGAATTTAATGAAAAAAGTGGATAACATTTAAGAACAGGTGGGTAGTATAAGCAGAAAGATATAAACTACAAACCAAAAGGAAATACTAGAAATAAATAACACAAACAAAAATGAAGAGTGTCTTTGACAGACTGATCAATAGATGTGCATGGCTGGGGAATCGATAAACTTGAATAAATGTCAATAAACATTTCCAAAATGTTTAGAAAATACAAAGAAATGTAAAGAAAAAGACAAAACAATATCTAAGAACTGTGGGATAATTACAAAATGCACATGAGAATACCAGGAGAAGAAATGAACAGAATATTTGAAGCAATAATAATAAAAAATGTCCCAAAATTAATGACAGACACCAAACACAGATGGAGGAAGCTCCGAAAATACCAAACAGGATAAAAATGAAAAATCTGCCGAAACCAGTTTGGCTCAGTGGATAGTGTGTCAATCTGAGGACTGAAAGGTCCCAGGTTCAATTCCTTTCAAGGGCATGTACCTTGGTTGCGGGCACATCCCCAAGAGGGGGTGTGCAGGAGGCAGCTGATCAATGTTTCTCTCTCATTTATATTCTAACTCTCCATCTCTCTCCCTTCCTTTCTGTAAAAAATCAATAAAATATATTTTTAAATAATAATAATAAAATAAAAAATAGAAAATAAAAAAGTAAAAAATCTACACCTAGGCATATCATATTCAAATTGCAGAAAATAAAACACCAAATGAAAATCTTGAAGCCTGGGGTTAGGAGAAGGGACACCTTACCTACAGAGGAGGAAAGGCAAGAATCACAACAAACTTCTCTCCAGAAAGCTTACAAGTAATAAGAGAGTGGAAAGAAATGTTTAGCATACTGAAGGAAAAAGCCGACCAGCCTAGATTTCTGTACTCAGCAAAATTATACTTTAGCCGAAACCGGCGTGGCTCAGTGGATGGAGCGTCGGCCTGTGGACTGAAGGTTCCAGGTTCGATTCTGGTCGGGGGCATGTACCTTGGTTGTGGACACATCTCCAGTGTAGGGCGTGCAGGAGGCAGCTGATCGATGCTTCTCTCTCATCGATGTTTCTAACTCTCTATCCCTCTCCCTTTCTCTCTGTAAAAAAAAATCAATGAAATATATATTATTTTTAAATTATATTTTAAAAGTGAAGGAGAAATAAAGACTTTCTCAGGCAAACAAAAATTTAAAAATTTTGTCACCGGGAGACGACTTGCAAGACAATCTTATGTTAAATTTTCTCAGAAAGGGCAATGATACAGGTCTGAAACTCAGATCTACATAAAGGATATAGATTCACAGAAAGAATAAAGAAAGGTTAGATTAAAAGGGAGATTATTAGAATTTTATACATATCCAAATTGGGTACTTTTGAGACCTCCAACTAAATGTCCCAGGGACGGCTGAATGTGTGAATTGCCTCAGACCTCTTGGGTGGAGGCCGGAGGGATATGGAAGCCATGCCTCTAGGGCAGCGGTCGGCAAACTCATTAGTCAACAGAGCCACATGTCAACAGTGCATCGATTGAAATTTCTTTTGAGAGCCGACTTCCGTGCACGGGCCACGGGGGTTCCATCGCCCTGTAGGAGCTCTCCCGCAGGTGGGGCTTGGTGGGAGACCGCTGCTCTCGGGAGAGAGCCAGCCCATGCCCAGGGCAGTTTCACCAAAGCCCTGTAAGGTAGTCAGGGCAGGTAGTTCATCCGAGCAACAAACAATATACGCTGTGTGCCGGGTTCTGTACGTGGCGATGGAAATAAGTAGGTGCCAGGAAGGGTGACAAGGAGACAGACGAGTAAAAACGGCCAATGAGGGAGGGGCTGGCTGGACTAAGCGCACCACAGAAAACCGGAAAATGAAACTAATTGACTTTAAAAAATTCTTTTTTAAATCACCTGATACAAAAGAAATACAGAAAAGCACGTAAATTACCTACATACAGCGTCACCAACCGAAGAAGACCAGGTTAACCATCTGATGTAGGCCCTCAAACTTTTAAAAGGCGGCGCGGCGCCCTCTCCTGCTTTGTCCAAGGAACAGCTCAGCTGGAAGGCTCCGCAGCGCCGGCTGGAGGCCTGGAACTCAAGGAATCTCCGTGGGTGACGAGGATGGAGGGACACGCGGCATGACCCCGCTTTACAGAGAGTCAAGCCTCAGAGAAGAACGTGACTTCTATGCAGGTTCCGCCTAGAACGGCGGCGCCGGGAGGACCCGCACGGGCTGTGCAGGGAGCCCGCCCCCGCCCAGGCTCGGACGGAAGGGGCGGGGCGGGGCGGGGCGGGGCTCCGGGGCGGGGCTTTGTGGCGCGCCGTCACGTGCCCCGCCCCCGCCGTGACCCATTGGTTTTCCTTACCGCCCTTTTCCGGGCAAGAAAAACTGGTGGCCGGGCCGAAAGCGCGGTAGCCCTCGGGTTCGAGACAGTGCGCCGTTTAAAGGCAGAGCGAGCACCTTGGAACCATTGGACCGCTAGATTCTTCCCCCCGGCTCCCGCCCACATTGGAGAAAACCTACAAAATTCTGGCGGCCTACGGGAGGGCGCTGAGTCGGATCGCAAAGCACACGGCGTCCAGCGGAACAGCCGAGCCTTTGGGGACCACCGGAAGCCACGCTCCTGGGCGGAGGCAGAAAGCCTTTGGGGGCGGGGAAGAACCTAGGTCCTGCCCCCGAGGCCGAGCGCGCCTGCCATGGCTGAGCCCCCGGGGGCCGGCCCGGCTGCCCTGCGCTTAGCTGCCGCTGCCAACTGGCTAGTCGTGCGCCGACGCTACGTGGAACATTTCCCACGAGTTTTGGAGTTTCTGCGGTCCCTGCGCGCTGCTGCTCCTGGCTTGGTTCGCTACCGCCACCACGAGCGCCTCTGTATGGGCCTGAAGGCCAAGGTATTAGTGCCTGTGAGCCCGAGAACAGGAAGAGGGCAAGGGGCGGGATGCCAGGATCAGACTAGGACAGACCGCTTTAGGGGGTTGGGAGCGGTTGCCAAAGGGGAGCTTGCCCCGAAGTGGGAATTCTGAGCTCAGTTCCATTCACAGATGGTGGTGGAGCTGATCCTCCAGGGCCGACCTTGGGCCCAGGTTCTGAATGTCTTGCATCACCACTTTCCAGAGTCTGGACCTGTAGCACGAGACCCCAAAACTGTAAGTAATCCCTGGAACAGTCCTCACCCACAGTTAATCCTTGGTGCCCCTAATTTGTCTGTCCTCTTTACCTTCAACAGACAAAGCAGGATCTGAAGAAGATCTCAGAGGCACAGGAAGCCTTTTGCCAGCAGGTGAAGTTGCTGGCAGAGACCCCTGTGGATTTGGCTTGGAAGCTGCAGGTGAGACTAGCTAATTTGGAAGCTATGATATGGCTTTCTTTTCTAGACCCCTTCTGACCTCCTTTTTTCTGTCTGCAGGAACTTGAACAAGAGTATGGGGAACCCTTTCTGGCTGCTATAGAAAAGCTATTTTTTGAATACTTGTGTCGGCTGGAAAAAGCACTGCCTACCCCACAGACACAGCAGGTTTTCCTAGACCTAAACACAGAGGGCATAGTGCGGGGTGGTTGGACCAAGTTTTGTGGTCTTTATGCTCTCTCCCTGCCCACAGCTTCAGGATGTGCTGAGTTGGATGCAGCCTGGAATTTCTATCACTTCTTCTTTTGCTTTGAGCCAATATAGTGTGGACATGGGGTGGCCACTTCCAGGTACCAGGGCCATCTGGAAAAAATTAGAAATTTGGGGGTGGAATATGTAGCTGGAGACCTTTTGAGTCAGCCAGCCCATTATAGGGGTTACTTGGGCTTGAGACCCAAGAAACCAGACTGAGTTTATGTGTTACTGTCTGTTCTCTTTATAAGGAACATTCTTTTCTTTGTAGAGTGCTCTGTTACTAATTCAATGACCATGTCAGAGCCCATGGAGCCCAGTCCTCCTCAGCAACCAAGACCAGCACTCCATCACCCTGCGCCGAAAACCAAGCCTGGCCCACATCTTCCTCATGGAACAGCCTCAAGAAAGCAGCCAGAACCTTTGGCTGGTCACCACTTCAATCTGGCCCCCATAGGCCAGAGAAGAACACAGTCCCAGTGGGCATCCAGTAGGGTAGGCCATAAGGAGCGCCCCACAGTCATGCTATTCCCCATTAGGAATCTGGGTTCACCAACCCAGGTCATATCTAAACCTGAGAACAGGAAAGAACAAGGAACACACATGGCAGTTCCAGTCAGCACGAGAACAGCCTCCACGGGAAAGTCTAGGAGTCCATCCCAGACCCTGGGCGGAAAGACTGTGAAGGAGAACCCAGTTGACTTGTCTGCCTCGGAGCAAAAGGAGTGAGTGGAACAGTTGCTTCTGCGTTAACAGCACATCCCTGCCTGCTTTCCCTTCATCCTATCTTTTTTGCTTGTTCCCACCCCAGGAATTGCTGGGACTGCTCCATGGAGCCCCTGAGACTGTCATTATCACCTCCTAGGGCCAGGAAGCCAGGTAGGTGTCCTGAGTCAGGATTGGATCAGACAGCCTCCTCTCTTGGGACTCTTGAGGGCTTGTGTTCACCTAGACCCGTGGTTGGCAAACTGCAGCTCTCGAGCCACATGCGGCTCTTTGGTCCCTTGAGTGTGGCTCTTCTACAAAATACCACGGCCTGGGCGCATCTATTTTGAAGAAGTGGTGTTAGAAGTTTAAGTTTAAAAAATTTGGCTCTCAAAAGAAATTTTAGTCGCTGTACTGTTGATATTTGGCTCTGTTGAATGAGTTTGCCGACCACTGACCTAGAGGAGTACTTTGATTTTGATTTCCCTCTTGCAGTGTGTCCTCCATCTCTGTGCAGCCCTGTCATTACCATAGGGGACTTGGTTTTGGACTCAGATGAGGAAGAAAATGGCCAGAGGGGAGAAATGGTGAGTAGGGAGGAATAGAAAGCTGGGGAAAGGAGATGGGGCAGAATAAGACAGAAACCCATGCTCCTTGAATATGGAGGGCTAAGGGAATGTTTCAGGTGACAGGATCTCCCTGCTTTCTCTGCAGGAGTCTCTGGAAAACTATGAAAAGACAAAGTTTGACACCCTAATCCCCACCTTCTGTGATTATCTCCCCTCCTCTAGTCCTAAGGCTGTCTCTGCCCCTTCCCATGACCATATAGACTCCTCTGATAGAACCGGGATGCCATCTGCATCTTGCCCGTCTGCTTCCTCCTCACCTCTACAGGCAGTTTAGTGGGGATAAAATGGAAGCCCAGCCTTGGGTTGCTTGACTGTATGGCCCAAATTACTTTGTAATACTTGATCATTAAACTTTCTGTTTGTTAAAACACTGTGTTGCTGTGAGGGAGGGGAATTAAGGCTTCTGTAAGGTCATTGTAAATCATTCCTTAGAAACATAACTGGCCTCTCCAAGGCTAAAAGAATCCCTTTGCTCTTTTACTTCTGTTGGAAAGTGTTGTTCAAGTGTATCAGAAAGCTTACCAGGACTGAGAACCTGGATGAGAAAATTCCTTTTGCTATTCTGAAAATATCTGTGTGTTCTGATGCCAGAATATATATTCTATAAATTTTCATGCTGCCAGGTTATCTAGCGGGTTAGCACTTGAATGGAGATGCTTCACAGAAAAAGACTCACTGTCCTTGACTCCACTGGGTCTGTGCCATCTCCACCCACTTTCCTGGAGCCAGCACCCAGACACCAGACTCGTGTAGAAAGCCCCAAAATCTCTTTACAGTCATTGGGATCTCTCTTTATAGAGATACTTAAAAAACATAAACACTTAAGAGCTGTTTAGATATTCAGAGATTGCATTTAATGAAGCTGATTAGCAAAACATGATTGTAAAAGCCTACATCTTAAGACCATGGCCTTATCTAAAACATTATGTACTATATAGTAATCTTCAGAAGCTGAATCTCCAGATTCCCATTTGATTATCAACTTCATTTTCTCAGCTTGTCTTCCTTGCTTCCTCCCTAGTGAGTGCATTTTGTGGATGCAGATAGAGAATACAGCATTATTGCAGGAACTCTCAGGAGTGAGATGAACAAATAACAGTCACAGCAGCTGGGATGGATGAGGGGCCCACTTAGGAGGCTCTGTAGTTTGATGCTGGTGCCTTGGGAGAGCAGAACTGCTCAGACCTAGCTTATGTCACTGAAGCTTGGATTCACCTGCTGGGTGACACGAATGAAGGTAGTTCTCCGACTCAGCTCCTTCAGCTTAGCTGCTCCAACATATGTACATGTGGAACGGATGCCTCCAAGTATGTCTCGGATGGTATGTTCCACATCCCCTTTGAAGGGCACCTCCACCATCTTTCCCTCTGAGGCCCTTAAAGGAGGAAAATTTTTCTTACTTTTTCCTTCTGGATTCCTTAAGCCAAATTACTCTTCTCCAGCCCATAGCATTAAACCCTGGTTCACCACTTTTCTCTCAAGAACTATACCATCCATCTCTCAGCAGCCCTGAGTTCAGCCACTACCCCCCTTAGTCACATCTTCCAAGAACCCTCAGCTCCTGGGCCTCTACACGTACCTGTACTCAGCAACGCCCCCAGCATACTTCTTCATGGCTGTTTCAGAACTCATTCCATAGAAGAGCTTGTATTTTTTGCCATCCCTCTCGATGAGCTCACCACCTGACTCACTGTGCCCAGCCAGCATGCCACCCAGCATCACAAAGTCAGCCCCTGCCCCTATCAATGAGAGGAAAGAAATGAATCTGGCCCAGATGTTCATGTGCCCACCCACCCTCAGAAGCAAAGTCCACATCAAATTTTAAAGCCACTAGAGATTGCCTGCCTGGCTTTGCTCTCTTTGCTGCTTTTCGTCATTTCTTCTCATTTCTTTTTACTTTGCCCAGTTGAACAAGACTCACTTCAAGTGTTCCAAGAGCAAAGGTCTCCAACTATAGTGTGAGCAAGGATCACCTGGGAAGCTATAAAAAAAAAAATGCAGATCTGCAGCCCACTTTCCAGAGCTGGATTTTGTAACCTGAGGACATTTATATTATCCAACATCCAACCCAGGGGCTGGTGCAGATGGTCCTGGCCCACACTTGGGAGAGTCCATATCAGTCTCAGCTGGCTAGCCCCAATAACACACCACAAGCTTCAGGGTCACGAGTTCATATTATGAAAGAACCTGAATGGCTTCCTCAGCCTTTCTTAGTCTGATCATAGACCCTCAAAGGTGATGCATCCTCTCCTATAGGATCCTCCTTCTGTGCCCTCACAGTGTCCTTACCAAAAGCCTTGGCCACATCCCCAGGAGAGCTGCAGCCTCCATCCTGCAAAGTAAGAAGCAACGTGAAGAAACAGCATGGATTTCCCAAGCCCTCTCAGCAGTGTCCCCAGAGTCCACCTCAAAGCTGACAGGAACCCAGGAGTCCAGATCCACCTCTATCAGAGCTTCCATACCCACATGTTGAGCACTCTCATACCCTGCTCTGCCCTTGGACCTTACTGAAATGATGTGACCTTTGAGGCCATGAGCAGCATCTGCACACTCCATCACTGCACTAAGCTGTGGATACCCGACTCCAGTTTTCTTCCGAGTAGTGCACACAGAGCCTGAGAAGAACGTGACAAGGATGAGAGAGAAGTGTTCCATAGCTATGTGCTGCTGAAAAGATAGCCAATGGCCCCCAATAAGCTAGCTTACCTGGTCCAATTCCCACTTTAATGATGTCAGCACCAGAGAGGATCAGCTCTTCCACCATCTCTCCTGTTACCACATTTCCTGCCTAAGACAGAGCAATCAAAACCGCATTCTTAGGATCAGAAATAAAGAGGAAGTTATGTATTCTCATATATGGCATGCCTGGACCAGGTCCTTCCAACATTATTACAAACAAGAGTACCTGGATTCCCTCTACTGGGCCCTCTGAGAGCTTTTAGCCTAGCCACTTCAAAGGATCCTGCTTCCCCAAGTGAGGTAAGGGGATTAGTTGCCAGTGTCACTGTTGCATTAGAGTAAAGCTGGGGTCCAGCTGGACCAAGATGAAATTTGATTAACCAAAGAGACCCAAAAAATTTCCTGCCCGTAAGCTGTTAAGTGATAAAACCTCTCTGGCTTAGGGAAAAGGGAAGGCATGATGATGTAGACTATATACCCATCTACATAGCTATATTTGCTGCTGCTTTTTTTTTTCTTTTTTGTTTTGTGTATTTGCTTCTGATGAACAGAAAAGAGAGCTCCCTCAATGCTGTGAGGAAAATGAGGTCTTTATCATCATTCCTCTAAGCTTGTAAAAAAATAAAACGTTACATGTGATCCCTTTAATAGGACTGCAGTATGTATATTTCGGTAGGCAGGTAGATAAGTATCACAGATATGTACAATGCATAAGCACATCATGATTGGATGAGTAATGTCAGGAACACTGGACTTACAAAGACAATGTATCAAAAGTCAGAGATTGCAATAACCAATAAACATTTTATGGAACCTTGGATAATCACCTAGTAACATGATTAAGCAGACCAGGAAAATCAAAATGCAGCAGAGAATAAATAAATTGATGTAATAAAAATGGAGTGGCACAAAAGAGGGGAAGAAGGAGAGGAATGTACTAACTACAGGGTAATAGAAACATACCATGATGGTGTGTCCAGGGAAATGTTTCCTTACATCCTTTACAAATTCAACGAAGTGTTCAGAGTAGCCATTTGCCACATCCAGACATATATATTTCACCTGGGGAATAGCTTCCAGGATCTGTTCTAGCTGTTCAAAGTCAGAAGAGCCGGTGCCTGAGCTGGCAGCCAGATGCTGTGGGAGAAGCAGGAGCATTGGCATGGGAGGCATTAGACAGCTGTAGCATGTTTGAAAAGACATGATGAGCAGTCTAAGAGTTGATCCACAGGAAGCCAAGAAAAGATTCGTGGAAAATGGGATAAGGAAGGGATCATGGAAGGGCCAGTATTACCTCAAGAGTGTCAGGATTCTGGCTGGCAAACTCTCTCCACTGCTCCAGGCTGTAGTGTTTGTGGATAGCAGTGAAGAGGGAGAACTGAGAAGAAAGAGCCATCAAAAAGGAGAGAACTTTATTAGGATTTCTTTTTCTAGAAGGAGACCATTATACTATTCTATCTGAGGGAAAAAAGGACTGAGGTCTAGAAAGAGAAACTTCAAGAACTCGGGGATTGAGGTGAGATTTTTAATTCAACTATCTGTCTCCCTACAAATCTCAATAGGACTTTTTACCATAGCTAGTACTGTCAAATACTTCCACCAAAGCACTAAGTTATCTGGTTTGGATTTCATATGCCAGCACATGCAGTGCTTCTGACTTAAAAGGTGATAGGTTAAAAAAAAAAGTGGGGGGGGGGGAGTGACAGGGCAAGCTGTTGGTGCAATAGAACAAGGAGTAGACAAGAAACATGAAGACGCCAGGACAGAGCCAGTGTCTGCCTACACTGACTCGACCCTTCCTTCTATGGTAACCTGGAAGAACTAACCTGTTTTGGGTATCTCTGGTCAACTACCCACAGCAATTCAGTGAGTCTAAATGTTCACAAAAGGTGCCCTGGCTGGGTGGCTCAGTTTGTTAGAGCACTGTCTCATGCGCAGGAAGGTTGTGGGTTCAATTCCCATTTGGGACATATACCTGGGTTGCAGGTTTGATCCCCTGGTCAGCACAAATCTAGGAGGCAACCAATCGATGTGTCTCACATCGATGTGTCTCACTTACATTGACGTCTCTCTCCCACTTCAAAAAACATAAATGCTCACAAAAAGGTAAGACCTTAAGTTTGATGGAGCCAATTAGATGCTACCACATCCTTTCTCCATCTCCACTGGAGTAAAGGACAAATTTTCTTGAGACATGGACCAACCTGAAAAGTTTATTTCATTCGATCTATTTCAGTCTACAAAGTTCAAGGATATGATGACTTACTGGATTTGTATTTTCTAGCTCAACAAATTGCAAACAATATCCCAATACTTTGAGAAAGGCATTCAGAGGCCACTGAATGCTGGTGTTTGTGCTTTAAAAGTGCAGACATGCAAACAGATGAGACAGCAGTTTGCTGAGAAGTCTTACAACTGGCAAGGAACCCAAGGAAGTCATGCATCAGCCAACAGTAAGGAAGAACTACTGTTATATCAATCAGAGATCACCACCAACACTACCTAGCTGATACTGAATTCTGCTCTCAGCAATACTGCCATTTACATGCTGACAAAGAAAAACCACTCTAGGAGGTCAACAGACCTTGGAAATACACTGGCATAGTGTCGAATGATAAGCACAATTATATACCAAACTAAAGATCTAAAAAAGATGCATGCTTGCATTCCACCTTTTTATTATTACTGTGAGACTTGACTCTTATCTCTAAAATCTGATTTTGTTAGCATTCAACAGTATTCAAAAGCCAGTCTCAAAACAAGTTCCATGTGTTACAGCATGTCATATTCACCATTCCTCAATTCAACAGGGCAACAGCAGGATTCCTAAATAGTTAGTGCACAGCAACAGCAATACAGTACTAAAATAATAACTACCAACCTCAGAGAAATGACAGCAGACATTCCACAGAGATTTACAGCAATCCAAAATAAAGAAAGGGAGATGAAGTCCTGAAGGTTAACAGAGCCTCAAGCAGCAACAGAATCCCATCAAGGGCTATGTGGATTAATAAGAAGAGTGCATATGTTCTCAAGAGTACCCAGAGTAACTACCTTCTCAGCTACAAATGTAGAAGCAGGTAATATTACTGACAAGCATCTTCTACTTTGAAAGCAAACAATAACCTAGATATAAGAAAAACACTCCATTTTGGGCACATCCCAGAAACTTCCAGGAACCTAGAACTTAAAGATTAAAAAAAAAAAGAAGAAGAATAGGCATATTATAAAATTAATAAGCTTCTTTCTAGGATCTCCTAGTTAGGAATTTTTAAATGCTCAAAATGTATTTAGTTTCTGAACTAAAACAGCGAATGTTTAGTTTTCTAACAATGATGTAACAGGAGAGATGCATGTGACTTGGAAGGGATGACCTGGGGCTGGGAAAAGTTGGCAAGGTGTATAAAACTGCTACACAAGCCCTAGCCGGTTTGGCTCAGTGGATAGAGAATTGACCTGCGAACTGAAGGGTCTTGGGTTCGAATCCAGTCAAGGGCACATGCCGGGGTTGTGGGCTCAATCCCCAGTGGGGGACTTGCAGGAGGCAGCCGATCCATGATTCTCTCATCATGGATATTTCTATCTCTCTCTCCTTCTTTCTTTCTCTCTGAAGTCAATAAAAAATATTTTTAAATAAATAAAACTGCTGTACAGGCCCGGTAGATGTGGCTCAGTGGTTTAGCATCAACCCATGCACCAAGAGGTCACTGGTTCGATTCTGGTCAGGGCAAATGGTGGGGGTTTCAGGCTCAATCCCCAGCAGAGGGCATGGAAGAGGCAGCTGATCAATGTTTTTCTCTCAGTGATGTTTCTCCCTCTCTAAAAATCAGTAAAAACCTATCAATTGATCAGGAAAAAAGTATGAATACACTTTTTGGGGACACTATATATCAGAAAAATAGGATCAAAACTTAGCTTTGAATCTAATGAATTTACATGGCTTTTGAACTTACCAGATACTCGAGAAAATAGAAAAATGGAACATCCAGATTGTTAATTGCCAGAGAGCTGATCTGGGATGGGGATGGGAATGCAAATAACCCCGCAGTCAGCCCAAACAGCTGGACGCCACTGAGGAAGCAGCATAAGAGAAGAAGGCCTACCTTACAGAGGACCTTGGCCATTTCAAAGGTGCCCACAGTGTCCATATTGGCAGCAATGATGGGGATCCCAGTGTACGTCTGCTTTGAGTTGCGAAATGAAAAGGATCTTGTGAGATCCACCTGCAGATTATGAACAGGAAAACTGAGCATTTCATTCATCCAAGAAACAAGTACTACGTGAGGAAAAATACCAGGAGTCTTTCTCAGTCCTGGTCCACCCGGGGGAAGCTGGCTCACCTCACTTCGAGACTTAAGTGTACTGCGTTTGGGCCTCAACAAGACATCCTTGAAGTCCAGTTTGACGTCGTTGTCTATGTGAGGCATGGCGGGGGCTCCGGGTCAGCAACGAGTCTGAGGGTTGGAAGGTAAGGAAAGACGAGACGGGGGGTGCGGGGGGTGGGTGCTGGGTCAATAACAAGCCTTAATGCCCTGTTAGGGCAGGCGGCAGGTCTCATCTCTCCCCTTGCTTAAATTGTGCAAAGTCGGGGCAGTGGTGGAGGCTTGTTCGGTCCCTGAAGACCGCTATCTTCGACTGGTCTCAGGGTCGCTATTACCCTGGGTGTCTCCATCCCAGGGGAGAATGGTTGGGAAGGAATCGTGAGTGACCCTAAACAGGTAATACTCTTTACACTACTTTTCCTTCTCCCTCCCCTGCAAAAAAAGTAATGAAGTAAGAGAGTGATTTGGGAGCGAGAAGGGGGGAGGGGGTCCCACAACCTGTTTCCGGAATAGGGGTACTCACTTCCTGTGACCGTGGCCGAGGTGGCGGTTGACCGAAGTTCCGCTTGCTTAGCAACGAAGCCCGTGCAGCCCCGCTAAGCCTTGTGGGCCACACCAACAGGTTCCGCTAATTGCGGGCAAGAACGATTAACTGAGGAATTCCAGCTTCGGCGGCTGCTGTGCGAGATCTGATTAACAGAGTTCACACGCTGAGGTTGCCGTTGGTCTGAGGAGCAGACTACAACTCCCAGGGTGGAACGCGCGGAGCTGCCCGCAGGCAGGATGGGAAAAGTAGTTCGTTCCGCCCCGTCTTCCCACTAGACCCTGCTCGCTGGGGACTCTCAGAATCTCGGAGGGCGTCATCTCTGCTCTAATTAAGCTGGTCGCCTTCTTTTTCTTTAGGACGCCACCGAAAGTAAACGCGGGGAGCATTTCTGAGCCTTTGGGGAATCCCAGGGAAAGGAGGGGGGGTGGAGCCAGCCAATGACCCGGAAGCAGAAGTGACTCCCACCGACAGAGTGCTGGGGAGCGGCAGCAGCCACCGCAGCGGTAGAAGCAGCATTTTATCTGTGTGCAGACCCAATATTAGAAGAAGATGCTAATTAAAGTGAAGGTGGGAGCACCTCCAGCTTTGCCAAGACGCAGTGGTACTGGGCTGGCCGCCGTGCTTTACGGGAGAAGCGGGGAAGGGAAACCACGCCTTTCTAAAGCCTTGAGGGCGCTGACACTCTCAGGGCTCCGCGCGAGGGGTGATGGGAAGTGGGGGGACGCTAGATGTCTCGGATGGCGAGGGGCTGGCCCAGCCAAGTGACTGCGGGGTTTTTGTCCTTCCTGCCTTCTCGCCGGACGTGACATGACCCTGAAAGCCCCCTTTGTCAGGGTCCTCGGTGTAGGCAAACGCCACCCCGCCGCCCGCGGTCAGGGAGAAGCCCTAGCAGCAGCTTAGCTCCACTCTCTCTCAGATTCTTGGAATAAGCTCAGGTCCCCGCGCTTCATGCCCCGCTCACCTGCTTCTCCCAGTCCCAGCACCGCACAAAAAACGTTGGCCTGGGAACCGGGGGGAGGGTCGCGGGAGCGGGGAGGGGGTTCCACGGCTAGATCGGAAGTCTTCGCTGCTTGTCATCAGGGATTAGTATCTCAGCCAGCCTTCCGGAGCCCAAACTGGGAGTGTTCCGTCAGGACCCGCCTTTCTGAGCCAGGCATCTTGGGCCAGCCTCACTTCCTTGGCCGAGGCGGGTTAGTTAGTTAGTTAGTTAGTTACCAGCAGTGCCCTACTAGTTCTTGGTACTAGCAGTGTGAACTTCATCTTCTCTCAGCTCCCATTATTTTTCCATTCCCAACCCTCACCAGTCCTATCTGCTATTTCCTCTTTTGTACCTGCAGACAGACAAAAATTAACAGTTGATGCAGTGCAACATTAGTTTGACTTCTTTACTTCTGAGTAAGTCTATCGTTATTTAATCAGCTCCTTCGTCTGTTTCCTATATATAATAGCCATTAACCTCTTCAGTTCTTCCAAACCACTCCTTAGCTAAGGATGGAGGCCAAACGGCATGACCAAACTATATTGTTTTTCAAACTTGAGTAGCGGCCTATAAAAGAGTCACTAATTGTAAAGTCAATTTAAGGGTTCAGTGGGTAGTGTGCAATGTTTTTAAAAAAAATAGAAATATCGGTATACTTCTGGGAAAAGTATTGTGTTACTAGTTCATATGTATTTCTTAATATGGGTCACTGTCAAAAAGTGTGAAGAACACTAGCAGACCAATATTTTTATCTTCTTTTCAATGCATAGGGTTTCTTGTGTCCCCTGAGTATACTGTTAGTCCAACAAACAGGTTATTACTATACTTGATGTTCAGTGTTTTGGAAACTCTTTAAAATATCAATCTACATTAAAAAATTTTACCTCATGTCTCAGACACCCCCTCCCAAAAGAAAAATTCCTTATTATGTATGATATGCTTTGACATTTCTGATTCTATCCTAAGTTGATTTCATAATCCATTGATGGTTGAGACCTGTAGTTTAAAAATATACTGTGTTATAGATGGGCTTCTCAACTTAAAAGTGTTTAAGAATCACCTGGGGATCTTGTGAAAATACTGATTCTAATTCAGTGGTTCTGGAATGACACCTGAGATTCTGCATTTCTAACATGCTCCCATGTGATGCTGATACTGCTTGAGTAGCAAGGTTCTAGATTTTGTCTCTTTGAATTAATTTTTATTTAGTACTTCTCTGAAATTGTCAGTTTCCTGTCCTGAAACACTCCTTTTTACCTTTAAGTGGATTTCTCTATCCTCCATCTCTCTTTTTTGGTTGTTGTTTGCTACATTTCGCTATTTGTTAAATACATATAAAAGTGATTAGTTAGCTGTGAGTTATATAAATGATAAGTTTTATTGGCAGGACTCCTTTATAAATTACTAATTTTTCAACTTTTCTCTCCCTTTAACTGATTTCTTCCATATCTCTTTCTGCAGTCCTTTACAGATCCTTCTGATTTAAATCTTCTCTTGATACTTCATCTTTCTAAAATTAAATACTTCATCTTCTGTCTTAAACTGACTCCCCAATACTCATTTCATATATTGATTCTGCAAATCTACCAGGTATCTGAAACTCAGTTCTTTAGAGTTATTTTTCTCTTTTATAATCTAATTTTTTTCTTTGATATTTCTTTTTGTTTGGTTTACTTTTCATTCCTATTACACTTATTCTGATCTGGGGTCTCATTAACTTAGGTCTTTATTTATGTGTGATGCTTCCAACCAGGTTTTCATATGGCCATGTCCTCACTAAAGTCTAGAGTCTAAATCAAGACATAGTATACAATATTTACTATGTATACAGACAGACCTTTAAACTTCATCATATTGCTCCCTAACCCCAGATCCTGCATTAGTACCCTCTTAGCAGATAACTTTAGGCAACCATCTTTACTATCTAAGCTCCATTTTTCTCATTCAAATATTTTTTAAATATGTTTTTGCAATTTCAGAGAAAGGAAAGGAGAGACAGGCAGACAGACATCATTAATGAGAGAGAATAATTGATTGGCTGCCTCTTGCAAACCCTACTTTGGGGATCAAGCCTGCAATCTGGGCATGTGCCCTAACTGGGAATCGAACCATGACCTCCTGGTTCATAGGTTGACACTTAACCACTAAGCCATGCTGGCTGACTCAAATAACTTTTTTAACATAGAATAAAACCCAAAATTCTTAAGTGTTCAGTTCAGTGAGTTTATATATATATATATATTTTTTTTAAATATGGAACGCTTCACGAATTTGCGTGTCATCCTTGCGCAGGGGCCATGCTAATCTTCTCTGTATCGTTCCAATTTTAGTATATGTGCTGCCGAAGCGAGCACTTTTTTTTTTTTTTAATTTTTTACAGAGAGGAAGAGAGAGGAAGGGATAGAGAGTTAGAAACATTGATGAGAGAGAAACATTGATTAGTTGCCTCCTGCACACCTCCTGTTGGGGATGTGTCTGCAACCAAAGAACATGCCCTTGACCAGAATCGAACCTGGGAACTTTCAGTCTGCAGGCCGACACTCTATCCACTGAGCCAAATCAGTTAGGACTCAGTGAGTTTTTAACCACAGTATCTACTCATGTAACCCTAAGATCTAGAACATTTTCATTCCTACTCTCTAAAAGGTTCCAAAGGTTAGTTTTGCTTGTTTTAGAACTTCACATGAATTACAATGCGTAATTTTTGTGTCTGGTTTCTTTCACTCAGCATTATGTTGTTGAGTATATCTGTACTTCTTATAATTGAGTAGTATTCCATTGGAAGGCAGTGTCAGTTTGTTTATCCATTCTACTGTTGATGAACATTTTGGTTGTTTCTAGGTCCTGGCCATTATGAAAAAGAGTCCTATGAACATTGTTATACAAGTCTTTTTGTTTTTCCTTTGGATAAATACTTAGGAATGGGATTAGTAGGTCATGTGGTATATATATATAACTTCATTTATTTAATGTATTCTTTTACTTTATTTATTTTAGGGAGAGAGAGAGAAACATCGATTTATTGTTCCACTTACTTATGCATTCATTGGTTGCTTTCTGTATGTGACTTGACTGAGGAGCGAATCTGCAACCTTGATCAGAAGGATGCTTTAACCAACTGAGCTTACCCAGCCAGGGCTTGATAATGTAACTTTAGAAGAAACTGCTAAACAGTTCTTCAGGTGTACCATTTTATGGTTTCACCTGCAATGAATGAACATTCCAGCTACTTTGCACCCTTGCTAGTCATATCAGCCATTTTTAAAAAATATATTTTATTGATTTTTTTTTTTACAGAGAGGAAGGGAGAGGGATAGAGAGTTAGAAACATCAATGAAAGAGAAACATTGATCAGCTGCCTCCTGAACACCCACTACTGGGGATGTGTTGCAACCAAGGTACATGCCCTTGACCGGAATCGAACCTGGGACCCTTGAGTCTGCAGGTGGACACTCTATCCACGGAGCCAAACTGGTTAGAGCCATATCAGCCATTTTTATTTTAGTTGTAATAGTGGGTGTGAAATGTTATTTTATTTAGGTTTAAATTAATCAGTGCTGATTTTCACTTACCATAGCATTTTGACATTGCTCCTTGTATTTGGACAGTAGTATTCAATATGGCACTTCCTTGTATTTATAGTTTTGTTCTATTAATTATATGGCTCAGTATTTGTTGATTGCAAATCTTCATTTGAAAAATATTATTGGCAAAGGCTGGATCACTTAATTTCTTTTATATTCCCTCTAGCACCTAAATCAGGCTTAAGTTCATCATAGACTTGTTAAATAGTATTGAATGTATTCCTAAGTCACAGTGAGCAGATCTGAGGGAAGAAGCCCAGTATTGCATGACATATAAAGAATATCTTTTAACATTGTTCAGTTACTTTTTTAAAAAAAATTTTTGTTGTTGTTGTTCAGTTACTTTTTAATTATGGACAACTTCAAACATATATGACAGCATAGAGAAAGACATACTGCACCCTTTACCCAGCTTCAAAAACTATAATTTCATGGTCCATCCTATTTACACTCACCAATCCTCCTTACCTGATGGTTTCTGAAACAAATCCCAGCATATGTTACTCATATGTTTCAGTATTTAGCTGTAAAAAAGAACTTTTTTCTAATATAACCATAATGATCACACCTAAAAGATTAACACTATCAACAAATGTACTCTTTTGTCTCATTTATTTTTATAATTAGTTTGAATCTAATTATAAACTAAGGTCAGGCATTACAATTTGTTGATAGGTATTTTAAACTCTTTAAACCTATAAAGCACCTTTTTCTCTCTTTTTTCCTGTTGAATAAACTATGTTGTTTGTCCTTTAGAGTTCCCTACTGTTTGGATTTTGCTGATTACATCTCCATGCTGTCTTTTAATACATTCCTCTTCTACCTGTTTTTGTTTGTTTGTTTTTGTCAATTGTTAATAAGATCTAGAACCTTGATTAGTCTTTTCTATGTATTCATGTGTGAAAATAACTCATAGGTAGTGGTGCGGTAAGTACGTACTTTTTTGTTGTTTTGTTAATCCTCACCCAAGGATATTTTTTCCTTTTTTTTTTTTTTTTTTTTAATTTTGTAAAGAGATTGGAAGGGAGGGAAAGAGACAGAGAAACATTGATGTGAGAGAGACACATTGATTGGTTACCTCCTGCACAGTCAGGCCAGGGATCAAGCCTGCATCCAGGGTACATGCCCTTGACCAGAATTGAACCCGAAACACTTCAGTCTGAAGGCTGGTGCTCTATCCACTGAGCCAGTGAGGGCAACATTTTTAAAAATATTTTTTTAATATATTTGTATTTATTTCAGAGAAGAAGGGAGAGTAAGAAAGGGATTGAAATATCAATGATGAGAAAAATTCATTGATTGGCTGCTTCCTGCATGCCCCTTACTGGGGATCGAGGCCACAACCCTGGCATGTGCCCTTGAGTGGCATCGAACCTGGGACCCTTCAGTCCACAGGCAGACACTCTATCCCCTGAGCCTAACTTACTAGGGCTAGGGCACTATTTTAAGTGTACAGTCAGTAATTGTATTTGGATGTCAGCAGCCCTTAGCCTATGGAAGAAGTCAAGAAGACCAGAGCTGCAATTTGGGATTTACACAGAAGTCTGGAGAAGATATGGGAGAATAGAATGTTGAATTCTAGTGTTGCTTAAGAAGTTAATCAGAGGTGATCTCTGATATCCTTAAGAATTCTCTGAATTATCTAAATGTTAATTTCTACCACTGATATACAACAGAGGAATACTATCTTTAGGATACCTCTCATTGCTATCTCAAGCAAAAATCCCATCAATTCTAGTAGGGTGGAGTGGGATGGGGTGGGGCGGGTGATGTGAAATAACCTATGGGACTAAGGTCAAATGGTTCACAGAATCTTGCCCTCTCAAACACGTCCACAGCCTAAAAATGTTTGATGAATTTAGATGTGTTCAACGCCTTTCGATTCTTCAGAGCAGCTTCGCCAAGAATGTACGTCTATCTCTTAGAAGGTAGTAGATCCCCAGAGACCAGGACAGGACATTTTACCTAAGAGACAAATTGTACAATGGGCTATAGGACTCATGAAACCCTTGCCTGTTTCAGACGCTGACCGGGAAGGAGATTGAGATTGACATTGAACCCACAGATAAGGTAATACCTCAACACATCTTCATGCTTATCTCCCTACATTTGTGTGGATATGCTGATGAACTTAGTCCTTTGCTTTCACGCTGTCTGCATAGCTCTGTTCTTTCCATTTCCATAGTCCTACCCCTATCTACCATGGGTAGCCCCTGACTACTTGTACTCCTTAAGGTGGAACGAATCAAGGAACGCGTGGAAGAGAAAGAAGGAATCCCCCCACAGCAGCAACGGCTCATCTACAGTGGTAAACAGATGTGAGTTTGGAATGGAAATGAGGATGTGGCAGTCTTACATGAAGATGAGGGAGCAAATACTAGGGACAGAGTAGTTTGCTTCTTTTTATTGGTGGCCTAGACCCTTTGAAAATTTAGTGATGCCTATGAACCCCTTCTCAGAATCAGATTTCTGCAGACATAAAATAAAATACATAGAATTACAGAAGAAGTAAATTATATTGAAAATATTTTCAAGATACCTGCAAATAATTGTAATACGTGAAAATACCCAATTTCTATTGTTAATAGGTTACCCATATTGCGAACACCATTATGGATTTTGTTTGTGTTCACAATCTAAAGAAATATTAGATTTCAGGTAGGAGTTAGTAAAAATAAAGATGTAACTTTTTTCTCTCATCTGAGTTTATAGACCCCTCCCACCCCCCAGAGAGATCCATGAAACCCAGGTTAAAAGCCCTGTTCTGGATGATTTTTCTAATCCTTTTTATGCTTTCTTTTCTTGCAGGAATGATGAGAAGACAGCAGCTGATTATAAAATCCTAGGTGGCTCTGTCCTCCACCTGGTTTTGGCTCTAAGAGGAGGAGGTGGTTTTAGGCAGTGATGGACCCTCTCTCCATTTTACCTCCTTACCCTGTCTCTTGTAATGAGGCATTATATATCCTGTCATTCTCTGGGACACCAGAGTCACTGCCCCCTCTCCTGGATGCCCAGTCTTGTGTGTCTATGGGTAGGAGACTGTGAGGACCCCAGGATGCAGTGTTCCTGTCCCAAATGGCCCATGCTGGCTATTGGGTTTTAGTTTGCAGTCCTGTGTACTTCCCTCTCTTATGGCTATGTCCCTGGTTGTCAATAAAATATTTCTTGGCCTCCTGGAATCTTTCTTCTGTGATTACAAACATGACTGAAGTCAAAATGGACTGTACATACTCAGTTACAGCAGGCTGAAAGAGTAGGACAGTGAAAGGGAATGTGCCCTCAGAATGATTACCACACTGTCAATGGTAGTGGGGTACTGGAACCAGATCTCACTAGTTCATGAGAGCTAATTATTGGCATCTCTTTTACAACCCCATATGAAGTAACTTTATCTTGGTAGCTTGAAATTGGCCATGGTAGAATATTTATAGTAATTGGCAAACAATGAAAATCAGTTTCTCCTCCCAAACTGGTGGTTATACATCTATCATCATACTACTGACATGGGTGGTAGAAACCAGGAGAGAGAATTATCTCCTATTGCAGACCTACTGGACGTTTGAGCCTGACTTGAGAAAGGCCTGAAAGGTTTTACAGATACCACATTCTTTATGGCTGGCATATTGCTGCGGGCTCGGCTCTATGCCCTAGGGAGACACTTGTCTTTATTGGTGAGGTGAAATGAGGGACCGGTGCCCGAAGAAAGGTCCTCTTCCCCTGGCGTCTCTAGTAGAATCTCAGAAGACTGGGTGAAGCGGAGAAGTATGGGAAGGAGGCCTCTGTGGTCCCGCGTGCGATCGCCTCAGCACTTGCTGCCGTCCTCGCCCTCCACCATCAGATGGCACTCTTGCACGGCCTTCCGGCTGACCGCCCCCACAGTGGAGCGGTGACTGCTGCCCGAGGGTCTCCGAGCCCCAGAGAGGGCTCCGCCGCCTGTGGGCGCCGGTGATGGCGCCGCTCCCTAAGCTCGCCGTCTTCGATCTGGGTGAGGGACTCTACTGGGGAGAGTTTCGCAGGGCGCTCTCCTTTTCCAAACCCCAGTTCCAGTTCTCGAGTCCCTGACCCCTCAGGTTGAACCCTCCCTTTTCTTCCCCGCGCAGATTACACGCTTTGGCCATTCTGGGTGGACACGCACGTGGACCCCCCATTCCACAAAAGCAGGTGAGGGCGGGCTGGGGAGGACGGGCCAGAGGGTCGGGCCGGAGCTGAGTGCATTCTCGCCTTCTCCAGTGATGGAACTGTACGAGACAGGCAAGGCAGGACCATCCGGCTGTACCCAGACGTGCCAGAGGTCCTGGATCGACTTCGAGGCCTTGGGGTACCCATGGCAGCCGCTTCACGGTAAAAACAACTGAAAAAAACTGACAATCTAATGTTGACAGATGCATGCGTGATACTTCTTGTGTAACCCCTTGGTTACAAAAATTTAGGCAGTGGAAAATTTTAAGTATTGTACATTTTAAAAATTATGACTTCTCCTGTGCCTTTTATTTATTAAACGTTGGCTTAGCGCCACCTATGTCAGACAGGAAGGATCTGAAGTAGAATAAGGACCTAGGAAGCCTATCCATCTGTCCTGGGGAAGTAGCAAGTTGATTTCCTGCTGGCAATACATAACTTCACTTTCAGCTCCTTCCCTCCACTCTCCTGATCGCAGCTATGACATCTTTTTGCAGGACGGGTGAAATTGAAGGAGCCAACCAGCTACTAGAGCTCTTTGACCTTGTCAGATACTTTGTTCAAAGGGAAATCTATCCAGGCAGCAAGGTCACACACTTTGAGAGGTATGAGGGAGATGAGGGTGGAAGTAGGGGGAGAGAAGAGCAGAGAGACTGGAAGAACTAAGAAGCCAGCTTGGTTACTCCCCTACCCTGCCTTGCACAGGCTGCAGCAGAAGACTGGAGTTCCTTTCTCCCAGATGATCTTCTTCGATGATGAGAAGCGGAATATTGTAGATGTCAGCAAACTGGGTACTGAGTGGTGAGAAGAACCATTTGGGAAATGGGAAAGAAAAGGTTCCTAGGAGAAGTTATAAAATATCTCTTTTCTTTCTAGGTGTTACCTGCATTCATGTTCAGAATGGAATGAGTCTTCAAATCCTAACTCAAGGATTAGAGACATTTGCAAAGGCCCATGCTGGACCCTGAGGTCCAGTCCTGTGGATGAGCCTCATTTGAGGCATAAAACTCAAGAAAACTAGGAAGGCATTTTCAGGTGCATGTGTAAATTATAAAGAGTATTTGTGTGACAGAAGAAGTCTTATCACAGTGTGGAGTTATTTTTCTCGCCTTTGGACCAGAGTTGGCTATCCAGAGTGTGAGGGTTAGACTGCATCAGGTTCTGCCTTACAGCCTTGTGTCAAAACCAGGATTCTGATCCCCTCATACTGGCCCATCCCCATCCCCTCTCCTGAGCTGTCCAGGGCATGAAGAGCTAAGTCTTCCACTGTCCCCTGCACATTTCCTTCCAGGAAACAGTTTATTTTGAGGCAGGGTGGGGGCAGCCTTTTTATACTTCAAAGTGAAGCAGCTGCTTTATTTGTGTGTGTGTGTGTGTGTGTGTGTTCTATTTTTAAATTTTTAGTTTTGGTTACAGTTTACATTTAATATTTTGTTTTGGTTTCATGTGTACAGCATAGTGGTTAGACAATTATATACTTTACAAAGTGATTCCCCCAATATTTCATGTACCCACCTGACACTGTACATAGTTATTATAATATTGACTATATTCCCTTTGCTGTACTTTATATCCTCAGGATTATTTTGTAACTACTAATTTGTACTTCCTTTTTTAAAAAAATTCTTTTATTGTTTAAAGTATTACGGTACATGAGTCTCCTTTTTCCCACGTTGACCTCTCCCCGGCAGCCCCCAGCCCACCCCGTCTGTGTCCATTGGTTATGCTCATATGCAAGCATTCTAGTCCTTCGGTCGATCTCGTACCCGCTCAGCCCGCCCCGCCCCCGCTTCCTCATAGGTTGGACGGTCCGTCTGCAGCGGCTGCTTTAAACCCAGCTGGCGGGGTTGGGGCTGGTGGTTCGCGTCACGTGGTAGCAGTGGCTTCCTTGGCGCCTGCTGATGTCGCAGGGTGCCCCAAGAAGGGATTGGCCGAGGGCACGCTCCCAGAAACCAGGCGGAAGGTGCCGGACGCCCCGGGGCGGAGGCAGGAGAAGCAGCGGCGATGAGTGGTCTCAGCCGACTCTTCGGGAGGGGTGATTACGGGCCACCGGGGAAGGGGAGGGGAGACGGGCTTTCCCGAAAGCCCCGGTGATGGTCCAGCAAGGCCTCCAGAGCCAGGAGGCCCCACCTTGTCAGAGCGCTAGGCCCTGCCGGCCCGCCTTCCGCCACCTCGGAAGGAAGCGCTCTAGGTCCGGGAAGGCACGGGAGTGGAGGACGGCGACAGTGCTGGCTCCCACGGTTTAGGTTCCGAGGGCCAGTTTCCAGTCCTTTCCAAAACTCTGGTGCTCTCCTGATGCAGGGCAAGAGGGAATCTGAGGTGACGAAGAAAAGGGCTTTCTCAAAGCTCCTGTCTGATGTGGGAAGACAAGCAAAAACTGGCATTTGCAGTATAGTGTAGCACTGCATGGTGATGTTCGTGAGAACCAGGGAAGCATAGAAGATGCAGGTGTCCGGGATCCAGATGGCTAGAAGTAGGCCAAGTGGAGAACTGAGATACCCCAGGGAGGGATAACTGCGTGTGTGCGCAAAACAAAGGCTGGAAAGAGGATATTGAAGTGGAAGAGTAGTTCCATAAATATGTGCGCTGAAGGAGAAGAGAAAGCAGAAGAGGTGTAGTTGGAGAGGACCTGTGTGTCTCATTTTCAAAGTTTTGGATTTTATCCTGTAGGCAGCAGTGCGTATGGAAGGATTTTAAGCAGGCAAGAGCCATCAGATTTGTGGGCTGAGGGAAATAACTGAAAAGTGCAGAAGATGAAAGATTGAGATCAGGTTTTAATTATTCTTCTCTAGCCCCCTGTACTTCATTTCATTTAACCCTGTGGTGTCAGGACCTTGGGTATCTCTTAAGATAGTAAGTGGAACCATGATTATAAAAAGTGACAATTCTGGTGGGGGGTGTGATAATGGGAGATACCATACAAATGGAAACTATCTGTACTTCCCACTCAATTTTGCTGTGACCCTTAAACTGCTCTAAGAAATAAAGTCTACCAAAAAATATTTAAAGGCTGGAAATGACTTGAAGAGGCAGCTTGGACAGCAAAAGAATACTGGCTTTGGAAGTCATACTGCCACATTTCAATTACTGCTCAATATCTTATTAGTTGTGATTTTATACACACACACAAAAATTAGTGTCTTTGCGCCTGTCTTCACATTTGTAAAATCCGTTCATTGTAGAGTCATTTTGGGATTAAAATAACACAACCACATGCCTAGCACATACCGTACACTCCATGATTGGTGGTTAATTTTTTCCCTTCACACAATATGGGCCTTCTCTATTGGACTCCAGGGAAGAAGGAGAAGGGACCAACCCCTGAAGAGGCGATACAGAAACTGAAAGAAACAGAGAAGATACTGGTCAAGAAACAGGAGTTTCTGGAACAGAAGATTCAACAGGAGCTACAAACAGCCAAGAAGCATGGGACCAAAAATAAGAGAGGTGACAGGGGAAAGGTGCCAATAGGGAGGACTCAGGTGGGAAGCAGGGGCTTCTGACTCTGATGTTCAAGGTGTGGGCTGGGTCAGCTGCCCTACAGGCTTTGCGGAGGAAGAAAAGATTGGAACAGCAGCTAACACAAACGGATGGGACATTATCCACCCTGGAGTTTCAGCGTGAAGCTATTGAGAATGCCACCACCAATGCAGAAGTGCTTCGCACCATGGAGCTTGCTGCCCATGGCATGAAGAAAGCCTACCAGGACATGTGGGTATGGGAGGGGTCCCAAGCATAGGAGAGTAGCTTGGTATTATGCTTTGGATCTTAAAAGCTCTCAGAATGTGAATCTACAGAATAGACACCTAGGATGGCTAGACCTCTGTCAACTCCCTTCTTCTTGCAAGAATCTCTCTTCTCTGGCTAGAATTTTCTAGCAAGGAAAAATGATTTTCCTAATTCGTATAGATTCTTCAGAAAAGGAAGTGTAATCTATTCCCAGCTCCACCCCCATTCCCATGTGGATTCTTGCAATTTTTCAGTTTGCCATTGTAACTTGCCTAGTTACAATTTTCCAGGGATCTCTTATACCTGCTAGCCTCGATTTATATCGACTATAGACAAGGGACTTCATTCATGTGAAATCAGAAAGTCAAGGGGGGGCAGTTGCCTGATTTCTTGGCTATCTATCCTCTCAGGGACATTGATAAGGTGGATGAACTGATGGCCAACATCACCGAACAACAGGAGGTGGCCCAGCAGATTTCTGATGCCATTTCTCGGCCTGTGGGCTTTGCAGATGATGTGGATGAGGTGATTGGGAATGAGGGGGCTCAGGAAGTCTTGGAGAAAGCATGGGACCAGCCAAAAACAATGTCCAAGAGAATGCGGGGCAAGTTTAGAGGGGAACATGATATGTTTTCAGAAGCAAAAGTTTCCTTTCTTCGTCTTGAATCTTGTCGTTCCCTATCTAGGATGAACTGTTGGAGGAACTAGAGGACCTGGAACAGGAGGAATTGGCTCGGGAGTTGTTACATGTGAACGACAAGGAGAAAGAACCCCCACTCAAACTGCCCAGTGTACCCTCTACACATCTGCCTGCAGGGCCAGGTACCCAGGGCTGTTCTGATGTCACAAGGACTTGAGAGGGTGGGATAGATAATGGGGAGAGATTTCCTCATCCATCCTGCCTTAAAGGAACAGGCAGAAAGTGCTGCTGCTAAAGTTGTACAGGTTGTTGTAAGGCACCTGGCTAAAGGGGAATGGGGACTGAAATTCAGTCTGTGCTCCACTCAGCAAACTGTACTCTGGTGTAGGGCTGCAGATGCTGTGCAAAACAGGCTCCTTTTAAAAATTTGCACAAAGATACAGGATTAGCAGTAGCCCAGCAACCAGAAGTACCAAACCTTTAGGTTCTTTGCTGGGGAGAATGAATTCAGCAGATTCTGAGTGCTGTAGCCAGAAGTGATTGGAAAATGCTGAGGCTTTAACACATCTTTTTCTGGATATCCTTGTCCCCAAAGCTCCCAAAGCGGATGAAGATGAAGAAGCACTACAGCAGTTGGCTGAGTGGGTATCCTGATGAGTCTGGGCTTATCTTCCTGATGCTGCCTTCATTGATCTCTTTTCCTTAAGTGCCAAGTGCTGAGCTAAAAGAACAGAGCCTTTTTGGGAGGCCCTGCTGAGGGTGGTGGTGTAGCCCTGCCAGAGAAAGGGTCTGTTGCCCTCCAATCCCTGGCTCAACTCTGAAGAAGGATCTTGGTGTGGGAGGAGCCCCTGAGCTCCCTTCCCTTTGATTGCAGTTACAGTGCCCTTATCTTCAATAAAATTGGGCAGATGGAATCCTAGTGCTTATACTGCCTTGTCTACACCTGAAACTTGGAGCTGTTTCAGGCAATACTGTCTAATAAAAGAGTAATATGCAAATTGACTATATCTTTGCTACACTCACAAGCCACGCCCACAAGCCAATCAGGAGCAAATATGCTGATAGACCCAACCAAGCTGGCTGCAGCCAAGGAAAGCAGGAGGAACGTTTGGGTTTATCTGGCAATGGAGGAAGCCAAGCTTTCTGCCTGCCCTTGCCGGCTCAGGCCTCCACTCAATGCTACAAAGTTTCAATTATAGAAGATAAGTAAACTCCAATAGAAATGGCTGCCGGCATGGAGCGAGCAAGAGGCTTGGCTCCGCTCCAGGCTACAAAATTTCAATTACAAAAAATAAATAAAATGATAGACCCAACCAAGATGGCTGCAGCCACAGAGCAAGCAGGAGGCCAGGGCCTCCACTTGGGTTGTCTGGGGGCATTGCCAGCCTGCAAACCACCACAGGCCTCTCGCCCAGGCCACCCCACCCTGATCCGGGACACCCTTCAGGGCAAACCAGCCAGCCCCTACCTGTGCACCAGGCCTCTATCCTATCTAATAAAAGAGTAATATGCAGATTGACCATCACTCCAACACACAAGATGGCTGCCCCCATGTAGTCAAAGATTCTGCCCCCATATGGACACAAGATGGCCACACAAGAAGACCAGCAGGGGAGGGTAGTTGGAAGGACTAGGCCTGCAAGGGAGGGCAGTTGTGGGCAATCAGACCAGCAGGGGAAGGCAGTTGGGGGTGATCAAGCCTGCAGGGGAGGGCCGTTAGGGGTGATGAGGCAACAGGAGTGAAGTTGGGGTCTGCATGGAAGGGCAGTTGGGAGGACCCAGGCCTGCAGGGGAGGGCAGTTAGGGGCAAACAGACTGGCAGGGGAGCAGTTAGGCATCAATCAGGTTGGCAGGGAAGTGGTTAGGGGGTGATCAGGCTAGCAGGCAGAAGCAGGAGTAATCAGGAAGGCAGGCAGGCGAGCAATTGGGAGCCAGCAGTCCTGGTGCACAAATTTTGTGCACCAGGCCTCTAGTTCTATCTAATAAAAGAGTAATATGCAAATTAATCACTCTGCTACAACCAAAAGCCATGCCCACCAACCAATCAGGAGTGAGTATGCAAATTAACCCAACCAAGATGGCTGCAGCCACAGAGCGAGCAGGAGGCTTGGGTTTCCTTGGCAGTGGAGGAAGCCAAGTTTTCCGCACATCCTGGCCGGCCCAGGCCTCCACTGAAGGCTACAAAGTTTCAATTATAGAACAAAAATAGCTGCGGCCATGGAGAAAGCAGGGGACTTGGCTCTGCTCAAGGCTACACAGTTTCAATTATAGAAGAAATAAATCCAAGATATCAGGGCCTCTGCTTAGGTCACCAGGGGGCATGCCTGGCCTGCAAACCACCTCACCCAGGCCACCCCCTACTCCAAGGGAACCCCCATCCTGATCTGGGATACCCTTCAGGGCAAAACAGTTGGCTCCCACCCATGCACCAGGCCTCTATCCTATCTAATAAAAGAGTAATATGCAAATTGATAATCACTCCAGCAAACAAGATGGCTGCCCCCATGTGGTCAAAGTTGGCTGCCCCAAATAGACACCAGATGGCCAGCAGGGGAGGGCAGTAGGGGAGGGACCAAGCCTGTAAGGGAGGATAGTTGAGGGTGATCAAGCCTGCAGGGGAGGGCAATTAGGGGTGACCAGCCCTGCAGGGGAGGGCAATTGGGGGCAAATAGGCTGACAGGGGAGCAGGTAAGCATTACTTAGGCTGGTAGGGGAGTGGTTAAGGGGTGATCAGGCTGTCAGGCAGAAGTGGTTAGAGGCAATTAGAAAGGCAGGTAGGCAAGCAGTTGGGAGCCAGCAGTCCTGGATTATGAGAGGGATATCCAACTGCCCATCAGACTACCTGGATTGAATCTGAATGGGCAGTTGGACATCCCTTGAGGGGTCCCAGATTGGAGAGGGTGCAGGCTAGGTTGAGAGACACATAACCCCATGCATGAATTTTGTGCACCAGGCCTCTAGTGAATAATAATAGGAATAATGACGAGGCATTGGAGCATAGAATAAATGTTTCTAATATCTTACCTACTAAGTTCATCTTTCAAGTTGGTTTGTCCTAGAGTTGCTAGAACTGTGGTTGAGGAAACTGTCATCTATTGCTTATGTTAGAACTGAAGCTTTCTCTGCATCTTCCCTCATCACTTTCCCCCATTCAGCATATGACAAGACAGCCCCATGATTTAGTACCCATTTCTTTTTGCAAAGCCCATTATTAATGACAGGGAGGGAAAATACAGGGATAAAAGAGCAAGTAGCTTTCCTTTATCCAGAACCCATCGTTAGTAGACTTGAACTACTTTTCTGTCTGGGAGCAATAGTGTATAGGGCTATGATACACTAGGGTTGTTTCAATAATGAATTTAGAGGAGCAACAAGGAACAAGATACTTCATATATCCTGATACCCATTTCTTTAAAAAAACAAAAACATTTGTATTGCTTTCAGAGAGGGAGGGAGAGAGAGAAACATCAATGATGAGAGAATCATTGATCAGCTGCCCCCTACTGGGGATTGAGCTGGGAGCCCAGGCATGTACCCCGACCTGTAATTGAACTATGACCTCCAACCACTGAGCACCACTGGCCACACTTGATAGCCCAATTCTAAAAGAACAAACATTGCTGTCCCTTTAGACCAGTGGTATTCAATCTTTTTAAAAAATATATATTTTTATTGATTTTTCACAGAGAGGAAGGGAAAGGGATAGAAAGCCAGAAACATCGATGAGAGAGAGACATCAATCAGCCGCCTCCAGCACACCCCCGACTGGGGATTGTGCCCGCAACCAATGTACGTGCCCTTGACCAGAATCGAACCTGGGACCCTTCAGTTCCCAGGTCGACGCTCCATCCACTGAGCCAAACCGGTTTCGGCGGTATTCCATCTTTTTAATGCTGCAACCCTTTAATACAGTTGCTCATGTTGTGGTGACCCCCAGCCCTAAGATTACAGTGGTACCTCAAGATACGAGTGCCCTAACATGCGAGATTTTTGAGATACGAGCCATCGAGCAAGCGATTTTTGCTTTGAAATACGAGCAACATTTGAGATAGGAGTAATCGCGTGGATCGGCCGGCAACTCGAGCATCTCATAGTTTCCCATGCCTCAAGGTTACGGAACGAATTAAACTCGTATCTCGAGGTACCACTGTATTTTTGTTGCTACTTCATAACTATAAGTTTGCTACTGTTAATGAATCGTAATGTAAATATCTGTGTTTTCCGATGGTCTTAGGCTCTACAGCAGGGGTTCTCAACTTGTGGGTCGCGACCCACAGGTTAAGAACTGCTAGCAGGGTTGCCTAAGACCATCGGAAAACACAGATATATGATTCATTAACAGTAGCAAAATTAGTTATGAAGTAGCAACAAAAATAATCTTAGGGTTGGGGGTCCTCACAACATGAGGAACTGTATTAAAGGGTTGCGGCATTAAAAAGGTTGAGAACCACTGCTTTAGATTATAGACAGAGGGAGAGCCATGACCAAAGAGAACAACTAGCGTCTCTATTCTATGACTTGACCATTCAAAGTGCAAAGAAATATAAAATGGTGAACATGTACTTAGCCAGAATAATGAAGCTTCCCTAAAGCACATTTTCATCTGAGCACCCCCTCCCCCATGAGCCAAATATGAACTACACTGTGAATGACAATGTGGACTTAACAGCTATCAAGATTACTAGTCACAGCCCTACCTGGTTTGGCTCAGTGGATAGAGCATCAGCCTGCTGAATGAAGGGTCTCAGGTTCCATTCCAGTCAGGGGCATGTACCTTGGTTGCGGGCATATCCCCAGTAGGGTGTATATAGGAGGCAGCTGATCGATGTTCCTCTTTCATCAATGTTTCTAACTCTCTATCCCTCTCCCTTCCTCTCTGTGAAAAATCAATAAAGTATATTAAAACAAACAAACAAAAAAACACGATTACTAGTCACAGGCTCTGGGCAGAAATCTACCTCTTGCCCTCAACAGTGTTCCCTGCTAAGATTCCCTGAGGAAAGAGTATCTTTGACCCCAACTGATGAAACTAAATCAGAATTAGATTTATTTTTGGTATAAAAAATGTTTGCCCCAGACCCTTCCTGCTTTGCTCCTCTCTCAAGCCCTGCCTCAGCCACTTTCAGAGATTGACTTCCAAGGACGGGCGACGATTCACCGTGGTGAGCGGCTGGCACATGGCCTCAAGCAGCCTGATCTCATGGGTGGGTTGCTCAGGCTGGAACTTGAGCACCCATGGATCCTTGATGATGTCCAGGATGGTGGCACGCTTGGTGGCTTGGCGTAGCGTCTGGAAGACCAGGTTCTAAGGCAGGGGAGAGAGGGGTCTTGGCTGAGCCTCCCATTATGCCACACAGACAATGAACAGAGGACCTAAGAAAGAAGCAGGATAGCCCATCACACCACTCTGATGGAAGGGGCTCTGGCCCTGATTCTATCCTGAAGAAGCAGGCCTTTAACTCCCTGGAGGGGAAGAGATGGATGGATTCATTGAGCAGGGAATCCCTTGCATAATCCTCTTCTGGCCTAAAACGATAGGTGAATCCTGCTCACCACTCACATCTAAGGTGCGGACCCCAGTGGTTGGCCCTTTAAGTCCTCCCCACTATTCTAGGGCAGGGGCTAGATTGCAAGATGGCTCTGGGAGGGAAGAGCCTTCTCCAGGGTTGGGAAGCCTAGGTTGGGTTCCCTCCCTGTGGGTCATCCCTGAGTCCTCAGTACTACTGGGGGAGCCAGCACCTTGCACTCCTGGGAGATGGACAAATTAGGTGGAAAAGTGACCTCCTTCTGAGTCTCTTTCAGCAGCTTCTTGAGATTGGTGTCATCAAAGGGCAGACGGGCAACCAGTAGAGTGTAGAGGATGACGCCCATGCTCCAGGTGTCAGACAGGAAAGGGTTGTAGGGTAAGCCTAACAAGATCTCTGGGCAGGCATAAGCAAAACTGCCACAGTAGGTCTGGCTGAGGTGGGAAAAACAGTTCCTTTGGTGTAAAGAAGAGCTATTGCGCACAGAATGGTTAGAAGGTACCATCTTGGCGAAGCCAAAGTCTGATATCTTCACATTCTCCCGCTTGTCCAGCAATAAGTTCTCCAACTTTAAGTCCCTATAAGGAGCAGAAAAGCTGGGGGTCAGGGAGAGGACTTAGTATTAGACTCCGTACTGAAGGGCCAGGGGTCAGAGGCTAGAGATGAGGAAAGGCTTAGAGGGAGAGAGAAGGAAAGCCATGAAGTTGTGAGCAGAGCCCCAAGAGGCAAGAGGGTAGTATTTGAGGACCCCTGGGAGCTCACCATTTCATAAAGTGCTTTACTCACAGTGGGTACTTAATAAATGTTCTTGACCAGCTGACTAAAAAATGTAGATGAGTGGGCCTAGATACTGAGAAGGGAGGTCAAAGGAAGAAAAAACAGGGCAGAAATGTGCATAAAACCTCCTTGAGAGCCCAAAGGCCCCAGTCCGGGTGGGAGCACACTCACCGGTGCACAATGCCCTTGCTGTGCAGGTAGGCGATGCCCAGGGTCATCTGGGAGAACCACTTGCCCGCAAGGGGCTCAGAACAGGCCCCGTAGCGCTGGACCCATTCAAGAACATCACCGCCCTGAGCCAGCTCCAGAATTATGTACACACGGGACGTGGTCTCGATGGCCTGGTAGAAGTTGATGAGGTTCTTGTGCCGCAGGACCTTCATTACCTGGCCCCAGAAGAGGGACCCATCAAACCTGGGAAGGGAGAACCATGGCTGTGCTCCCAGCCCCCTGTTCTCTCAGTGCTTCTTTCATAGAACTTTGCAATAGGAACAAAAGAGGGTTTGGTGGTCTGTAGGCAAACCCTATGCTTTGCACTCTTCCTTTTTGAGGGCTGCCGGTGAATGAGAGTGGAAAGAGAGTGAATTTAGTTCTGGTTTGGGGGTTTCTGGTCCCATCCCCTTCTAGCCATACCTCTTCTGAGAAGCCTTAAGCAGCTTGGTACCAGTTCCCTTTTCCTGTCCCCTTTCTAACCTGTATCTCACGAGGCAGGAACTTGTTAAGATAGTCCTCAGAGGCCTTCTTCTTTGAAATGATCTTGACAGCCACCATGACCTTCTGCTTTGTGTAGTAAGCTTCATACACTGTCCCATAGGAGCCATTGCCAATGGCCTTGCCCACTTCATAACCATACTCCTCCATGACAGAGCGGTAGGCTGGAGTGGGTGGTACTGTCTCTGGGGTGTCTCCCTTCTTCATGTGCTGGGCTTGCTGAGAACAGGGAGTTATGCTATTTAAGAGCCTCCTGTCTTGCTCAGAAAACCAACACCTTGAGGCCCTGAGGGCTAGGGTACCAAAGTGAAGTTAGTCTACAAATGCTTGCCTGTGTAGTCACACAAATCTGTGATGCTGGGTTCAGCTCTCTACTGGGAACATGGAGGGGGAAAAGGGAGAAGCAATTCTTTGTCTCCACTAGCTGTTGTTATTCATTCTCCTCTTGATTATGGAATTCCCCAAGGTCCCATGTTCCGCACACATCACAATTCACCTTCTATTCACCACTGGCCACAAGGCTTGAGAATGAAATGGTTTGGAACATACCCATTTCTGGATCACCTTCACAATCTGGTGAGACTCCCTCCATAGATATGGTCACTTCAACCATTCATGTTTATTGAGCACCTACTATGTGCCAGGCAGTGTGCTGAGTACTAAGATAAAATAAGCAACAAGGCTAGTAAAGCCTGTGCTCTAAGATTTTATATCCAGCATGAAAAACACATGAGTATAACTTTTTTTTTTAATTGGTTTCTGCTGAAACCGGTTTGGCGCAGTGGATAGAGTGTCGGCCTGCGGACTGAAAAGTCCCGGGTTCGATTTCGGTCAGGGGCATGTACCTTGGTTGCAGGCACATCTCCAGTGTGGGGCAGGCAAGAGGCAGTTGATCAATGTCTCTCTCTCATCGATGCTTCTCTCTATTCCTCTCTTCCTCTCTGTAAAAAAGCAATAAAATATATTTTTAAAAAATTGATTTCAGAGAGGAGAGACGCATCAATGATGAGAATCACTGATTGGCTGTCTACTGCATGCCCCCTACTGGGATAGGGGTGGGGGGAGGATTGAGCCCGCAACCAGGGTTTATGCCCTTGGCAGGAATCAAACCTGGGACCATTTAGTGCTCTAGCCGACACTCTATCCAATGAGCCAAACTGGCTAGGGCAATGAGTGTGAGAATATTAATGAGAATTGAAAGGAATTCTAAAGAATCTAACTTTTTAAAAATATATATTTTATTGATTTTTTTACAGAGAAGAAAGGAGAGGGACATAGAGTTAGAAACATTGATGAGAGAGAGACATCGATCAGCTGCCTCTTGCACGTCCCCCACTGGTGATGTGCCTGCAACCAAGGTAGATGCCCTTGACCAGAATCAAACCTGGGACCTTTCAGTCTGCAGACCGATGCTCTATTCACTGAGCCAAACCGGTTTCGGCAAGAATCTAACCTTAAAGTTCATACATTTTTGTTTTTGGCTTAAAACAACTTTATTTTTGCAAACTGAACTACACTTAGTTGGGTGTTTCATCTGGTGATCTCATCTTAGCTGGGATGGTTTGTTTCATATGGTCTCATTATCCAGCTGGGATGGTTTGTTTCTGTTTCATATGGTCTCACTAGCTTGAGTCCCCTCACACTGAATTTCAAGAGAAAAAAAAATCACAAGTTGCATGACCAATTAAGGCTAGGCTCTAAAATCACAAAGCATCACTTTCTTATAAGAGTAAAGACAATTATAAGGTTACAAGGATCACTCAGATTGAAGGTGTGGAGAAGTGTTTCTCCATCTCTTAACCCTGAAATGCATTATCTTGCCTTCCATGACCCTAAACTCTACTTTATCCTAAAGTCCAAAGCATAAACCTGATTTAATTCCATTTAAAACAATTTAAAATATATTTTTATTTTTTTTTAATATATTTTATTGATTTTTCACAGAGAGGAAGGGAAAGGAAGAGTTAGAAATATTGATGAGAAACATCGATCAGCTGCCTCTTGCATGCACCCTACTGGGGATGTGCCCGCAACCAAGGTACATGCCCTTGACCAGAATCTGCAGACCGACGCTCTATCCACTGAGCCAAACCGGTTTCGGCATGGCAAGCTTTTTTGACTTTACCTTATATACCCACGATCAAGTTTTGGTGTGCACCAAAATGAGAGCTTATTAAAAAATAGTGATGCCCACTCCCCCAAAATCCTGATTTGGTGGTACCCAGATATCTATGTTTTTAATAAGCTGCTGTCATGGTAATTTAGATGAGACGGTGGGCATGAATCAAGACATCCAGGGAGAGCAGGGATTTAGAAGAAATTTGGTGACATTGATCTGGGGGGTGGGGAAGGAGATGGTAATTGAGAAAGAGGCCCAGGTTTCTGGCTTTAGAGACCAATGGTTGTCACTTAAAAACTCAAAAACTCTTCCAAAGCCACTTACTTAAAAAAACAAATAAAAATTTTTATTTTATTTATTTATTTATTTATTTATTTATTTTACTTATTTCAGAAAGGGAGTGGAAGAGAGAGGTAGAAACATCAATGATGAGAGAGAATCATTGATTGGCTGCCATCATCGCGCCATCTACTGAGGATGGACCCACAACTCGGGCTTGTGCCCTTGAACTGAATCAAACCCAGAACCCAGGCGTCCACAGACCGAAGCTCTATCCACCAAGCCAAACAGGCTAGGGCTTAAACTACTTTTCTAACGGCAAGATTCGTTTTCTAAAAAAACGCAACCCCCTACTTCCTGGAACCTCACCTCCTGTAGAAAGGAGGGCTGGGTCAGAGAGGGCAGATGTAGGTAAATGAAGGACTTTCCAGGCCAGAAGCCACTGGTGACTTTCAGCTTCCTCACATGTTGCTCCCAGGTGACCAAAGGAAAGTCACTGCCTCTGGGCCTGATCTCCAGGAAAATGCCCCTAAAGGCAGATACCCTTGAATAATCTGCAATACAAAATTAAGAGCAGTTCAAATACGTATACATAGATAAATAAGAACAAAAAAACAGGAAAGAGAGACGAACGCATGGCAAGATTCTTTACCTGCAATTAACAATAACCCTGTCAGACTGCCCGGTTCACAGGGTGAACGGCAGACCCGCTCTGTGTGCCCTACACCAGCCCCCGCTCAGGCCAGCCTATCGCCAGTCATGAACGGGCATCACACGGCCACGGGGCCTCCAGTACAGCCTCGGGAAGACAGGCCATTCCTGACGGGGAGGAGGAGGTGAGACCCAGGCTCCAGGACCCGTGGGGCCGTGTCCAAAGCCTCACCAGGCCCGGGCTGGGGGCCACGAACCGTTCAGGTCTAGACCTCAGCATCGGCGGCGAATGCCTCTGGAGCAGACGTGCGGGCAACGGCCTCCGCCCGGTTCCACGTCCTGGACAGGCACTGGGCGCGCACGCGGAGCTGCTCTCAAGGCCTCCGCCCCAAACCTCCCCGGGGACAGGAGGGGGGTCGGGAGATGACTCTTTTCCCGAAAAGGCGTCCTTATTTAGATGCCGGCCCGGTCCGCAGCCCTGCTCAGCAAACCGCCAGCGGCGCCGCAGCTCCCTTAACACCGAGGAAGCAGCTCCCAGCCGGGCTGAGGTCCCCGCGGGTGAGAACGGAAGTGGTAACACTGACGTGTCTTGGGCTGCTCTCCCGATCGCCAGGAGGGCCCTCCCGCCCAGGGAGAGGCAGGCTGAGCCTTGAGCCGTCTCCAGAGCGGGGCCTGAGCTGCCGCTTTACAAAGCTCATGTGCGAGCACTTCACTGAGCGGAGCGCGGGGTCTCACGTGGTGCGACTGCAGTCGCTTCGATCAGGCACAGCGGCGGCCAGCCCCATGGAGGTCTGTCCCCAGGTCCTCAGCAGGCCGCCGCTAGCGCGCAGCTCTGGGGCAGACCCCAGCGGCAACCTAAGGGCAGCTACGGGGCCGCTGAGGCTTCCAGCGCCGCCGCGGCCAGCCCTTCCCGCGCGGTGAGGACCCTGGGACTGCAGCGGGAAGGCGCTGGAGGTGCGAGGCCGCGTGGCGTTGTCATGGCAACGGACGGGGGCGTGCGGTGGAGCGGGGGGTGGGGGGGAGCCTGGAGCAAGTGGGCTGCGGGAGATGGGGGAACTCCGGGTTGAGGACAAGAGAGCAGAGGGGCAGCCCAGCCTTTGGGACAGAAACATGGTGTGGTGTAGGGGATCAGGAGATGGCTTTCTGAGAGAGGGTCAGATACGCCGATGGGAGGAATTGCAGTCAAGCCTTTGCACTCAGTTGAAAGGCTTGACTTGGGGCGTCATGAGTTGATTGCTGGTTTCCATAATCTCAGCATTCTCCCAAACAGGTTCCACTGCCTTTAGGATGACAGTCCTAGGGCCCCCTAGAAGTTGGAACTGCCAGTGGTTGCCACTCCTGATGCTGCTGCTGAGCCCAAGCCATGAGCCGGGGGTGGCAGGTGTGACACACTACAAAGCCGGCGACCCTGTCATTCTATATGTCAACAAAGTGGGACCCTACCATAACCCTCAGGAGACTTACCACTACTATCAGCTTCCAGTCTGCTGCCCTGAGAAGATAAGGCACAAAAGCCTTAGCCTGGGAGAAGTGCTGGATGGTGACAGAATGGCTGAGTCTTTGTATGAGATTCGCTTTCGGGAGAATGTGGAAAAGAGAATTCTGTGCCACATGCAGCTCAGTTCTGCACAGGTCAGTCTCTCTGCATTGGCTAAAACTTAGCTCTCCCTTCCAGGGACTAATAACAGTGCATCACATTTATGGTTTTCAAAGCATCTTTATGGAAAGATCTGACTTGATTTTAATTACAACCCCATGTGACAGGCAGGGCAGGTGGTATTATTTGTATTCAGTTGATGAAGAAACATAGTACTTTGCTCAGAGGTGACTTTTTCAAGATAGCGAATTGCAGAGCTGATTAGAGCCTAAGGGCTCCTGACTCAAGCTTCTCTCTGGTAGTAAGCTCCCAACTATCACTGCTACATAGTTATTTCCGTCCATACTTACCTTTTGGCCCTTCCATAATTGGCTCTTTACACTCTTCATACCTTCCCTGCTATTTTCTTTCTTTTTGTTACTCCTCAGTAGGTATGTTTTTCCATTGCTTTTCAGAGACTGGAAGGGAGGGAGGAAGGGAAGGAAGGAGAAACATTGATGTGAGAGAGACACACCTACTGGTTACCTCCCACACAAGCCCTGATGGTGGACAGGGCGTGAACCACAACCCAGGAATGTGCCCTTAACCAGGAATCGAACCCTTTGGTGCAGAGGGTGATGCTCTAACCATTTATCAACACCAGCCAGGGCTGTCATACCATTTTCTTTAGTAAATCTTATATTTGGATACTTTTCCTTAATCTGCTCTAGACCTTCTTACACCTTGCCTCTCTCCTTTTTCTAGGCCTTAATCCTGTCAAGTCATACTTGCTCTTGGAGAATCACAACATACTTGGGTCTAACCCAGTGGATCTAGACAAAGGGCAGTTTTGTCTCCCAAGGGACATTTGGCACTGCCTGGAGATTTAAAAAATATATAGTTTATTGATTTTTTACAGAGAGGAAGGGAGAGGGATAGAAAATTAGAAATATCATGAGAGAAAAACATCGATCAGCTGCCTCTTGTACACCCCCTTCTGGGGATGTGCCCGCAACCAAGGTACATGCTCTTGACTGGACTTGAACCGGGGACCCTTCAGTCTGCAGGCCAACGGTCTATCTACTGAGCCAAACCGGTTAGGGCTGGAGATTTTATATATATATATATATATATATATATATA